>JAPQRP010000015.1:16447856-16459567 GCA_037367295.1 Apogon hyalosoma | reverse complement strand
ATTTGTCCAAACAAATGTACCTTTAGTTGTACCAGGCAGTAAAATGAACAAGAAATTGAAGAAAACAAGGGTGGTCTGATATTTTTTTTCCATGACTCTATTTCCTGTACATCAACTGAACTGACAATAAAGAATCTTTTGAATTTTTTTTTTTTTTAAATCATGGCTGCAAAATATGCAAGACAGCGTTTGTTTCGTCCATCCTGGGTTTTGTGATTAAAGGAATAGATGATGGTGCATTACCATAGATGACGGTAACCCCTATAGGCCTGTAAATACGCTGCTAGATCACAGACATTTGGTCTGACTCCGAAGGCTGTGAGACAAGAGTACCGTCATTCTTTACTCACAGCTCTGGTTTGGAGTTCTCACAGCTTGTTCTTTACACATGTGAGCAAAGCTTTTTTTCTCTATTACATGATTGGTCAGAAATGTGAAATGTGGGTGTGGTTAATGTAGAAAAGTAGGAAGACCCAGTGAGGATGAATATGAGTCTATGGCCCAATTCACCCCTTACCCCTACCCCTCCATTTTGCACATTCACATGAAGGGGTAGGGGTGTCCCGATTCTTGATGAGTCGGAGGGGAAGGGCGAGGTGGGGGGGGCTGTTTGGCCCTCAAAACGAAGGTTTTTCTGGACCACACTACAAATGGAGGGGTATGAGAAATCTCCCATAATTCTGTTCGAATCATCGGCAAGATGGAGGTAAAGACAGCAAAAAAGTGCAGCAGTGATGAAAGAAACACACAAATGTATTTTCTTCATAAACGACTTAATCATTTGATTGACCGTTTAATGCGGTTTCAGTGTGTTATAGATCGCATTTCTGCGGTTTGTGGTTGATAGCCACAAAAACATGTCCAAAGCCCATGGAACACAGACGGTTACGGCTGCTGATGACACGGTGAATTCTTTCAGAAACAAAGTTGTCGCATCGGTTTATAGCGGTGTCGATGACTGCTGATGACGTAACAGGTCTGGAAGGGTTGTCTCATTTCCTAAGGGAATATTTTAACCCCTAACCCTTGTAACTCTGTTTCAAGGGGTGAAAATGAGAATTGGCATTGGGCCTAAGTGTACAGGCCTAATGACTGGCACTGAATGTATTCAGCCATCGTTGTGTAGTTCGGACAGTAGCTGCTGGTACCATCCTCTACTTCCAAATGATCATAAATTTGATTGAGTCATTTAAAAAGCAACTGAGGAGCTTCTTGTTTAGTCCAGCTTTGACTTAGGGGTGGGTTTTATGACCATTTGCTTTTATCTTTTTTATATCTGTGCATGTAGCTGTGGGTTTTTTTTTTTTTTTGCTTATGTATTTTCCTTCAGATTTTACTGTAAAGCACTTTGTGAATTCTTTCTGTGATAAGTGCGATATAAATAAACTTTATTATTATAGTGCTATTATCATCAGGACCATGGTGGAACCTTATTTGGAATTAATAATCTTTATGTGGGAAAAAATCGCTGCTGTGTGATTAACTGTGATTTTAGTTCCCTCACCTTTCTCTTTCTCAGCTCACTTTTCAGAGGGATGTCAGTGTCGTGGTGTTTCTTAACTGTTCCAAAGTACCTCTCCACATGTCCCTTCTTTGGAGTAGTGATGATAGATTCACAGAACAGAACAAACGCTCTTGGAACATGACATGGTGAAAAAAATGTCCTCCTCCCATTCTACATGGAATAAATGGATGGATGGATGGATGGATGGATGGGTGGGTGGGTGGGTGGATGGATGGATGATAGATGGATGGATGGATGGATGGATGGATGGACCTTGTTAATCCCAAACAGGTCAATTACGTGCTGCAGCCCATTACACACAGTAAAACTACAACACAACAGAAAACACAGTATACATGATACATTACAAGTATAATCCAGATATAAGAGCCCTGGATTCAATCGAAGCTGGATAATTAAACTGTCCAGTGCAAAAACAAACTGGAATGTCCTCTATAATGAAGATGCAAAATGACATGGAAATGGTTTCTTCCATGATCCAGCCCTCCTACTCATCGCCTTTGTTTAGTATTAGTAGAGAGGTTAGGAGCTCAGAATATATGAAAGATTAACACCTCGGTCAGTCCTGATCGACCTATTGGCCGCCCCGTTCTACATTTAACTGTGTGTTTTTGTGCCAACACAACATTCTGATGAAGCAGGATGTTGTTTCATTAATAACAGTTAAATAAATACAGGGGCACTTGTAAATAAATGTTTTATTCTGTCTTTGGGTTTTCTAAATGTCCTCTAACCACTTTCACACACATCCATCCTACAGCACATCGCCTTTATCCTTTAATTCCCCAAATTGTGGCTAAAACTCTGTAGATTAATTAAATTGACATAATGCTGGAAAAAAACAAAAATCTAAAGTGTGATGAAACCAGGAACGCTGAAAATAGGCCAGGCTTTATCTCTGTGAGCTGTGATTGGTCCAGTGACAGCGATCCACCTACAGGACGCGCAGGACAATGACAGACAGGATGACACACTATTCCACTGGTGGGCTCTTAGATTTCCCACTTGGAAATTTCGGCAATAAACCACACCACAACAAGGCACATGGCTGAACAAGAAAAAAAAAAAACAAACCCAAAACAAACAAAACCACCGGAAGGGTAAACCATTTCACGCTGTAGCTGGAGCCATTTCTATTAAATATTTATATCTTACTTTTCCAAAATTTCTTTTGGGTAGAAAATAAATAATGGGCTTTTTTTGCTGAGAACAATTTAAGCCACAGAATAATCCTAAGTTTTCTGGAGGAGGGTTTGTTTTGGAGGCCACAGTCAATGCAGGTTGTGAGTGTAAATGCTGACTTTGTGAGTCACTTAGCTCAAACATTAACTGATTTACAGGTGATAAGTCTTCAGTGAAATGTTTTAGCGAAGCCTCATTGATGATCTGCTGTAGGGTGTTATGCCCCTGCTGTTAGCACACATCACTAATCCAACCACAACAAATGTTCACATCCATGACACATTTACACCTGTCGCTATTTGTAAAGAGATCACACCCAAGGTTACAAAAATACACACTTTCTTTCAAGTAGAAGAGGAGATATTGCATAAAAATAATGATGGAACTTCAAATAGAAAGTATAAAACTACAAAACAAGTGGTTCCAGGCACAACAAACCCCGCCCCTCGCAAGTATTGCAGCTTCTTTTGGCATGGATCCAGCTGATGTCATCATGTCTATGTGTGTGCTGATGTCAGCATATCAGCGGACTCTATATATGTGCCAAGTTTGAAGTAAATTGAAACAAAATGGATGTTTTTATAGACACACTGCAAAACTCTAAATCTTACCAAGTGTATTTTTCTCTTTTCTAGTCAAAATATCTCATCACGTTTAAAACAAGATATAATCACCTAAAGAGTAACTTCAGTCAGATATAAAACTTATTTTTAGACAATAGATCTGGAAAACCTTATTTCAAGAAATCTTACCAAGATAATTTTCACTTGTTCCATTGGCAGATTTTTGCTTATTTCAAGACTTTTTTTTTATTTATTTATTTTTGCTTAATTCAAGCTAAAAAATTATTTCAAACACTAGTTTTGCTGCTACCAACATTTGAAATGTCACCCATTATAAGTAAATGGGAGAATAAAATATTTAAAAAATTCAGAAAAAATGTAAACTTTGACCTACTTTTCCCAAAACGTAATGAAACCAAATTTGGTATGAATTCAACCAATAGTTTTGCTGCTAGATTGTTAACAACCAAACAAACAAAGAAACAAATAAAGACACAAACAAACAAATCCAAAATCAATACCCATTGTCTTCCCTTCGGGGGGGCGGGGTAATAATTCTAAATGGTATCTCTGTGCAAAACTCATGTCATGTGTATGGTGGCTGACAAGGGCTAAACACACTGCAACAGCCCATTGTGTCTCAGTCAGAAAAAACAGCTGCAAGTACAGAAACGATACAAGTTCACAAACTCAAATACAAGTCTGAATGAGGTTAAAAAAAAAAAAAAAAAAGAGGAACATGGTGCAAATGAATAAAACTTGCTGCAAGAAACAAAAACAAATGTGTAATCATCAAATGCGCTGCAAATAGACAAACAATACAAACCAAGAAAACATCTGCAAATGAAAAACGCTGCATAACCAGTCACTACAACGGAAGTGGTATTCTGCCCTTAATCAGACAGAACCACCTCAGGAATCACATTAAGAAGTTTCTAAAAATCATCTCGCGACCCCCCGCCGGCGTCCCACGACCCCCCAGGGGGACCCTCACTTTGGGAACCCCTCATGTACAGTACGTGTAGACACATCCAAGAATCATCTTTTCTATGTGTCTGCGCTTGCATTCAGGTCAAAGTTGGTGTTAAGTTCAGGAAGGTTTGCAATATCACTCAAAAATTCACTGAAACTAATATTGAAAAGGTGACCTTTAGAAACAGTCTTTACTGTTTGCCAGTATATACTGGACATGCATCACACTGACACTGAACCTCTGTATTTACTCAAGACATATCAGCCAATGATTTCTCTGCTGGTCTGGGGAATTGAACCAGTAACCTTTGGTCCCAAGACCCTGAAATTAAGGGTGCTTTCACACCAGCAGCACTTGGTGTGCACCAAATGTTTCATTTGAACCTAAAGCTCTTATTTTACCATTAGTTCGTTTTCGTTGGTGTGAAAGCATCAATCGCACTTGGATCTGCACTAAATCCTGGGCGCTTTCACGCCGCTAGTTCGATTATTTGGTCCACACCAGCAAATAAAATTGTTATTCTGTAGCATATACACTACAGTGTGATCCGCTTTCACACCTGCAATGAACCAAAATTGGTCCGATTGACGCTTCATCAATGTTTATCTTCCGGTAAAAATAAGCGCCAGTTTGGACTCACTATGGAGCGACTCGTTGGCATATTGGTACCTGCTCTGATCTTTGTATATTACATTCTCTGTATTGGCCATTTTTGGCCAAATATCCAGTTCAAGAATGAGTCGAGGCTGCGTCTGGAGAACGATCTGCTGATGCACTGGAGTTGCTGAAGACGTATAGTGCGTCATTTCAGGCAGAGGAGACGCGCTGTTTTCATGAATGTGCTCATGCTGACCTGACCTGACCCATGATGGATCTGGAATAGTTTGTTTGGACCTATTGTCTATGGTTTAGACCTGAGTTCGCGTTGTCACCAGAGGGACCACACCAGAGTTTGGCATTTGGTGCGGATTCAAGCGGACCCAGACCACCTCTTTTTGGAGGTCTGGGTCCGCTTGATTTAGTGCGGAACCGAGTGTGACTGATGCTTTCACACCAACGAAAACGAACCGAACTAAGAGCTTTTGGTTCGAATGGAACGTTTGGTGCGAACCAAGTGCTGTTGGTGTGAAAGCACCCTGAAACTCTACCGACTGGGTTAAGCAGATTAAAACAAAGCAGAAGGAAGTGAATACTTGTGAGAAAAATAACACCTAAACCAAGAAATACCTTTTGAGCACACATGGGGGTTTGTGTTTGTTGTGACTGTTGTCATTTGCAGCTCTTTTTAAAGTGTACTAACATTCAATGAAAATGTGTTAACCTTTTTTTTTTTTTTTTTTTTAAATTGACATGTCAGTGGATTTCACACTTCCATGTTGTGATAATGAAAAGTCAAGAATATGCTATTGTTCAGATTTGTTATTTGGTTGTAAATTAAGAATTGGATATCTCTCTAGAAATGTTCCCTACAGTGAAAAACATGCTTACATTTGTAATGATATTGTGCCCGAAACATGAGGAACACCACTATGCACTTGACATGACTGAAGATGGTGCATCCCAGAGGGCTGTAGCGTTTGGTTGAATCCGATCAGATTAGTCCAGTCCAGTTTTTTTTTTTTTTTTTATTGTTTGTTTTTTCCTTTTCAGAATGCAGTACTGTACAAAAGTCAAGAACATAAAGGAAGTATGTGCACAGCCTTAGGGTGCTTTCACACCGCTAGTTCGATTATTTGGTCCGCACCAGGCAATCAGATTGTTATTCTGTATCATATAGACTCCAGTGTGGTCCGCTTTCACACCTGCAAATGAACCAAACTTGGTCCGATTGACGTTTCATCAGTGTTTATCTTCCAGTAGAAATAAGCACCAATTTGGACTCACTATGGAGCGACACGTTGGCACATTGGTCCTGACTCTGATCTTTGTAAATTACTTTCTTTGTATTATACGGAGCCTGTGTGGTGACATGTGAAAAAAAAAACAAGTGCGCGTGCATGAATTATTACACGTGCGCACGAAATAATAAAACGTGCGAACAAATTCATAATTCATAAATGTGCATTTTATTATTTCTTGTGCACGTTTAATAATTCGTGCACACGTTTTATTATTTCATGCACATGTGTAATAATTTGTGCACGCGCACGTGTTTTGTTTTTTTTTTTTTTTTACGTCACCACACGGGCTCCATAGTATTGGCCATTTTTGGCCAAATATTGGAGAATGAGTCGCGGCTGCGTCTGGAGAACGATCTGCTGATGCACTGGAGTCACTCAAGATGTATAGTGCGTCATTTCAGGCAGAGGAGACGCGCTATTTTCATGAATGTGCTCATGCTGACTTGACCTGACCCATGATGCATTTCGAATAGTTTGTTTGGACCTACTGTCTATGGTTTGGACCCGAGTTTGCGTTGTCACCAGAGGGACCGCACCAGAGTTTGGCTTTTGGTGCGGAGTCAAGCGGACCCAGACCACCTCTTTTTGGAGGTCTGGGTCTGCTTGATTTAGTGCAGATCCGAGTGCGACTGATGCTTTCACACCAACGAAAACGAACCGAACTAAGAGCTTTTGGTTCGAATGGAATGTTTGGTGTGAACCAAGTGCTTTTGGTGTGAAAGCACCCTTAAAAGACACACAAAAAATATACTAAATGGGTTGTAAAGGTTAAAGTCATTATTTAGTGTGACCTCTGACCCCATGACAAGAAGCAGCACAGTTTGAAACATCTGATGTGTTGAACGAAACCTGGTGTAAAGCATCAGAAAATGAACACAATAAATGTCATATTGTCTGAACAAAAGGGTTAAAGACAAAAGGGCAAAGGGAGGTCACACTAAATATGACCGCTTTGGTTTATAGAAGCTGTTATTTCCCTAAACTATTGTTTTTCCTGTTATACATGCTTCACATATATAAGATTGGATCTTAATACAGAGACAAGTGCATGTGTGGTCATTAGAACTTCACTAAACCAACAAACCCAATGTTGGACTGAAGCTGCGTTTCCACTACATGGTACCAGCTCGACTCGCCTCTACTTGGGTACCAGGCACTATTCCTGGAGACCGTTTCTATTACAGGATAGTACCAACTGTAGAGTACCTGGTCATCATATGCCATGTTTCCACTGCATGAAACCGGCTCAACTCAGCTCGACTCGGGTACCAGGTACTATTCCTGGAGACTGTTTCCATTCCAGGATACTACCGACTTTAGAGTACCTGGACGTCATAGCGATACGGTGTGTTACTTCCGTGTCGTCTGCTCAGAGTTGCTGATAAACTCGCTTATTGCGTGTTGTCTCATCTGAATTTTTACGTCAGCCACCAAGGACTGAATCTCTTCGATCAACTGCGGTGTAGTTTTGTGGGCTGTCATGTTAACCTACCGCTATATTTACTGTAAACTTCCGCATCTGTATTTTGTAAAATGGCGGGTCACACAGACAACTGTCTGACCAATCAGTGTCTGCAGTGTTTTTATACGTCATGTTTTAGTATCGCTTAGAACCTCAGCAGAGGTGATACCAAAAACTAGTACCAGGTACCAGATTCCAGGTCCTTTTTCGTAATGGAAATGCAAAAAGGCAGAGTCGAGTTTAGTTGGTACCACATAGTGGAAATGCGATAATTGTGACACTGTGTGTAACTTCCGTGACATCATTTAATTTCTTCAGCTTCTCCCGGCATTACATGAAGGTCCTTTTGTAACCGTGTACTGTCATCTGCTCTGAGAGTTGCTGATATATTCGCTTCTGGTGCGTTGCCCCGTCAAACTCACGCTGAATCTTTTCATCGGCCACCAAGGACAGAAATGTCTGAACCTCCTCGACTGACTATGGGATGCCATCGTGGGTGTATTTAGCCTCCCGGTACATTAACTGTCAACTTTTGAATTTGGTTTTTTTTTAATGGCGGGCAGCGCATTGATGACACAATGACACAGTGACAACGCTTAAACCAATCAGTGGTCTGCAGTGTTTACACGTCACATTTTTGTTTCTCTTCATCTGTTCTGGAACCTCTGCCAGGTACTTTTACGTAATGGAAATGCAAAAAGGCCATGTCTGTCACGCCTTTATCCGTCTGCTGCCTTTCTTTCTCTCTCTGGTCCTTTAACTTGGCCACACCCCCTCATTCTGTTGATGGCACTCACCTGTGGACGCAGCTCCTTCCCATCAGGCTGAATGTATTTAGTCTTCACTCTGCGCTCTATTTGTCGCTAGATGATAATCACTCTGTTTGTAGTCCTGTTAGTTTAGTCTTAGTCCATAGTCCCTCTGTCCAGTCTCAGTCAACGTTCAAGTCCGCCAGTTTTTCCACGTTCCTGTCCAGAGAGTTCCACGTCCCAGACCACAGGGTTTCCACATCTTCGTCCAGAGGGTTCCACCACATCACTGTCCCGAAGGCTTCAATAAAGACACTAAAACAGTCACGTCCGTTGTGTGTTGCATTTGGGTCCACCCGCTTTTCGCTTGACAGTGTCGAGTCTATGTAGTGGAAACGTGGCTTAACAGTATTGTGTGGTAAAATAGTCTTCCAGATGGTGTGTTTTCGTTGACTCTAAGTGCATAAAGTATGCTACACATATTGTTGGCTTTAAAGCTCACATGGGCGAATGTGGTCCGAGGGCCAGAACCGACCCCCGGACCATCCCAGTTTTCCTCAAACAAAATCAAATTCACACAAAAGTCGCATCGTATTAAAGAATCTCCAGCTCGACGACTAGGATTCTGCACATCCATGAAAGTCCATTCCAACAATCTATATTTAGATTGGACTTAAATTTACTTCAAGTTGACTCGTGTCTTCTTCCAGTGACATCTTAGTGACATTAGAGGTTTTGAGGACGGAATCAGAGTCAGGAAGAATAGAAAACAGGGCTTTAAAGGGCTCATATTTTGCTAAACCCACTTTTATTAGTCATTGGTTCATTTATTTGTGTATTTGGACCCTAATAGTTCATAAAGTTTGAATTTGAACCCTCCAGGGGCTGCAAAGCTATCTTTTTATTAATTTTGACAAAAATCAAGTTGACTTCTACAACCTGTTTAATTCCTGCTTAATTTATTACATCTATAACTAATTACATATTGACATTTGCACATATAAGGTCAAGACTTCCGATAAACATTTCTTCAAGTACGACATAGTTGTTTATCAGCAGCAGTCGTTGTAGTCCATTCCGAAAATATGTCCAAACTTCGAGCCGATTACCTAAAATGTTCAGTTGTTGCACGGTCAACAACCTGGATAGGGTGGGGTCTGAAGTGGCTCCTTTGCATTTAAAGGGCCAGTGCTCAACGCGACCTTTCTGGTGTCATTAGTCAGAAATAGGGTTGAAGATGGATCTGTGGAGTTGAATGAATGAAGAATTCAGACCCAAGCAGAGCATTTACAGTTTATGTAGAGCACAGGGAAATGTTTGAAAATGAAGAATTCCATAAAAAAAATAAATAAAATATCACTCCTTCAAATGCTGTGTTTTTAACCCAAAGTGAACATCTAAATGTATTCTCACAAGTGTCGGTTCAAAGGCGTTATGTTCTATATGCCAAGAGAGTGTAATAGTGTTCAAGGACTTCAACCTCAAGAGACGTTTTTTTCAACCAACGGTGCTAACTATAGCTCAAACTTGTCAACATGGGGAGGAGAAGAAAAAGCACAGAAATTTTCTTCCAATTTAATTGCCAGGCAGAATATTTTTACAAAGCAGTCGACTGTCCAAGAACTGACGACTACAGTTATCTACATGCTGTCACACACTCTGAAAACAGATGGTGGATTTTTTTTTTTTTTTAAGACTGTCCAAAGAGCAAGACTTGTAAAGTCAAGGTAGAACATGACTTGTATGTATTATAATTTTGCTCTATTTGTGTTTAACCTACATATGTATAGTGTCTTGGAGAAGTAAGAAAAGAGAAAAATACCATATAACACTAATGCACGCCACTACACACTATCATGCCATCTGCATGGCACATAATATCATTAATTTTACACAGCTTGAGTGTTAAATAATGCAATGAGTTTCATAAGGGATGTGTATGATACAGTGGGATTTAGGCTAATTTAAGAACCCACATCCTATTGTGGTGAGTTGTTAAAGAAAAGCAACATTTTCACTGTAACCAGGCGGACAAAAAAAGAAAATAAAAAGGACAAAAAAAGACAGTGTTTTTGTACCAGAGTCCCCATTTACACCTGGAGTTAAAATGTCATCAGTATGACACTCTGTAGATAATACACAATTCCACCTTTACATCTGCATGTGGTATTTTCAGGCATGTGACAGGGTCAGCCCTATGTTCCCCAAATGTTCCATGGTACCTATGTTCCCCAGTGCTTATGTTCCCCATTATCTATGTTCCCCTGTACCTAAGTTCCCCAGTGCCTATGTTTGTCGGTGCATATGTTCCCTGGTGCCTATGTTCCCCATTACTTATATTCTATGGTACCTATGTTCCCCATTCCCCATGTTCCCCAGTACCTACATTCCCCAATACCTGTGTTCCCCATTACCTATGATCCCCAGTGCTTATGTTACACATTACCTATATTCCCCGGTGCCAATGTTCCCCTTTACCTAAGTTCCCCGGTGCTTATATTCCCCGGTGCCTATATTCCCCTGTACCTATGTTCCCCATTACCTAAATTCCAAAGTGCTTATGTTCCCTGGTAACAATGTTCCCCATTACCTATGTTCCCCAGTGCTTATGTTCCCCATTACCTATGTTCCCCAGTGCTTATGTTCCCCATTACCTATGTTCCCCGGTGCCTATGTGGGTTAGGCTGTTTCTACACATCTGACAGTGTGACCCAGATGAGTCCACTGTAGGTCCAGGGGTCTTTGCTTCAACTCTTCTGCTTGCATGAGCCACAACTTGAGAACTGAAAAGAGGGGCAGATTTACATGATTCATGTGGGTCAGAAAATCTGGAATACCAGAAACATCCAGAACAGTAGTTTTTATACATTCTCATCATATTCATGAAAACTGGATCTCTGTCATCAAAAACAAAACTTGCACATGTCATGTATTTTGGCGAAAAATCGTGATATGATGTTTATGATTATGATTAGCCACCTTTGCTTGTTTTCCTTTAGTTGCAGATGTTTTGAAATGCTTTCATTCATGCATCTATTTCTTCAACAGCACAATCACTGCATGAAGCTCAAAAGCATCCTATTGATGCTTCAAGGATGTGAGTCTTTAATGTCCTTTTAGTTTCTTCAAGGTAAAAAAACCTATGATGTATGTGCTCAGTAAGAGGGGAATAATGGCGCAGGTCAGGCTTTATGGATCATGCCCATATGTTGTTAAGATCAGTAGTTACAGTTGTGCTCATAAGTTTACATACCCTAGCAGAATTTATGATTCTTTGTCCATTTTTCAGAGAATATAAATGATAATACAAAAACTTTTCTTTCACTCGTGGTTAGTGGTTTGGTGAATCCATTTAT
>JAPQRP010000015.1:16384838-16409109 GCA_037367295.1 Apogon hyalosoma | reverse complement strand
CATTCCATGTTTTCTTTTCTGTCTGTTTTAGTCACATGATACACACAGGAGTTAGTACTTGATTGCATAACCATTGTGACTTGACGGTCAATTTTTTTTTTTTCTGTGACTGTAGAAGAAAATTTTATTTTGAGCTAGTATCAGTAATTAAAAATAGGTAATACATAAATAAGTGTAAGAATAAGTAACTGTCAGGTATATAAAATATATACAGGAATGAGTTATTGCATATGAAGATCAAATCAAAGTTATTTCCACTTTACTGCTTCTATATTATCTGATATTATCTTATATTTGACATAATACTAGGTTGTTCCTCAAACAGTTTTTTTCATCCTCACAATTAGATCTATTTTATTTTCCATTCTGTGGTGCTAGCTTTAACTGCAAATTAAATTGTCTCCCATGATGAAAAGGTGGGAGACAACCTATAAGATGTAGTGTATTGCTGATGAATGTAAGTGGAAATCTGTATCACTTCGCTCAGCCGTAATGATTTCCACTTGTGTGAATAATAAAATCAAACAAATTACTTACTAACAAGTACATGATGGCTTGACATTCCCCTGTAGTTTCAGCTCGGTCCCCAGACTCATTTGGGGTCCTGATTTAGGTAACACTAACTACATGTCAGGGTTATTGTTTTACAGCGCTGAACAATAAACAACAAGTCTCGTGACAGGATCCCGAAGGACCAATTAAAGATAGTTTGTCTTGGAAGGGTGATCTTAAAGAAGTGATGCTTAACAGATCGCTTTTCTCTGACACTGCAAATGACTGTAGTGTAAATGAGAGGTTTGACTATCTATATAGTACCGTTTATAACTTTGTACAGTGACGAATTTTCATTCAATCATTTCATTCACAATTCAATTACTGCCTTAAACACCAAGTTAGAAGATTTATGGATGAAACACAACGTAATTAATGATCGTATTAACTTAGCATGGCTACGTAGCAGTGTGTATCGATATTGATGTGTCATCCACAATGTCAAGTAGAAGACTTTTTTTCTTTATTGCTGCCTTTCAGCATTTGCACTGGCACATTAGACACATTTTTAATAGCATCCTCCAACCATTTCTACAACAGAGCGACATTTTATTAGCTAGAACACATCACCATATAGGAAAATAATGTGACGGTCTCAGCGCATCTAGTGCTTAACATTGTGAGACTGGAGCTCATTGTCATTCTGTCATGCGCTAGAGTAGCGTACTGTACATAGGCTACAGGAGGTCTGCAGGAAATGGGAGGAAGGCCTATTAGAGGTAATGAATGGCTGTCAACCACAGGGCACTCTGCATGTACTGCATGTCATGTAGAAATGAGAATTTCTTTTGAAAGGAGAAAATTGACCATATAGTTTAATGGTGTTCTTTCAGATTTCTTCTTTTTCTTGAGTTTCCTCAGTACATATACACGTCTGAGTGGTACCTGATGGAATCCAATTGAAAAGCTTCATGCATATGATCAATCGCTGTTCTTTTACGGTCCACCATTATTAAGCACTATCAATATCCCTGTCACACACGGACACATGTTTTACTTGCTCTTTAATACCTTTGCTATTTACAGTCTCAGAGCTGGGAGTTTTGGGCACAGCCATTATTTCCCCGGAATTTCATCACTTATTTCTAGAAAGACCTATCTTGTTAAATTGGCACCTAAACATCTGTTGACCTGTGCACTATTCCAGCCACATCAGTAAAGTCTGATACCCCCACAGGAAGATTTTTAAGTAGACTTCTTGGCATGTTGGCAGCTGAGCAGTTGCTCACAGTAACATCATTGAGGGCTGTTGTCTCGATTTGGCTCAAGGCGTTCGGTTTGGGCACGTGCTTGGCAGCCCTATGAAGGACCATAACAGCTCACGATTCACTGGCCACTAATTGGAATGTCACTCCACAATGCTCGGAGATATGAATACGGCGTGTAAAGACATACATAAGCACAAACACATACTCTCATTCGCGTTTCTATCGAAATTGAATTTCAGAAATGAAAGCCTGCATCAGTAATTGATTTTACCAGCTCATTACAAATGGGCCTCGACAGCTAATTTACTTTTACAAGATTAAACATGACCATTATGAGCGGGTAAAGCATTAATACTGCAGCTGCTCTAACTGCTGAAACAACTTCCTACAGTATATTACATTTTAAATCTTCACTGGGACCACCCATGCTAAAAATGCACGCACATGGGTTTCTGCAAAAGCTCTGGATTAAAGTGTCCACATTGGGACTCTATATGTTATGAGCTGATATTACATTGTCAGAAAACCCCATTAAAATGGTTCAAATTACGGCTGTGAGTACTTCTAACCCTTAATAATATCCGATCCCATGACTGGAGAGGAGTAAAGTTGAGTTCAGTGTTTCATGTCTAGACAAATAATTTGTATGCTTATCACAGGAAAAGACTTTTTGATACAAAAGCATAAAGTGATGGCAAAGCTTCAGAACACCCACAGTATGAAGCCAAACACACCTACACTGCAGAGACTCGAGAGACAACGGTAAACATATCCTCATTTCACAGGAAAACAGTGGATTTACTAAGTGTAAAAGAAAAGGTTGCCTGTTTTTGACCTAGTTAATACGACGGAAAAACCTGCAAAGTGAAACTGTTTTCTTTTTGGATAAATATATACATAGTTGACAGCGGGTGACTACTACCATTTTTATCCATGACTATAAAGTAAGTATAGTACTAACTAATTTGCTGTCTTGCCTGACTTTGGTTGTCCTTACTCTTTTGACCCCGATCTCTGTGCACGTTATAATTGGTGCATTGATTGTACTCATAGTTTGTCAGAGCCATGCGTCTCTGTTTTCCATGTCTGGGGAGACATTGATCTAATTAGAAGTCTTCATTAGTCAGCTGCAGAGTGCAGTGTCATGCTTAAGGAATGATGTTCAGGCCCTGCTCTCCCCCCATGAAACACAATACAGGTCCTTGTCTGAATCTTAAACAGAAGCCTGTTTTCAGTTGCCCATGCAGAGCAGGATGCAAAAAAAAAAAAAAGAGGACTTTGACAAAGGATGTGTCTTTTCTTGTAAAATGTCATACAATACAAATAGATGCTGTTGTTTTTTACTCATTGACACTCCATAGACTGACTAATGAATGAATGCATAATAAAGATTACATAGCTTTTTAATCCGAAGCATGTAAAATATTCAAGTTTTTCAACATAAATTCAATTCTCTTTAATTGGACAACCTAAGTTATCCATTTTTTAGCAGCGCAGCCTCTGTACATTAATTAGACACTCCAGACATGCATTTCTTTGCATAATTAAACACATTTTGGACCTTATACTTCTCCACTACACATCTATATTTTCCCTATCTCGCACTGCTGAAAAATTTTCACCGCTGCCATTAATTAAATTGTTACTCTTTATTTCAGATACATGAGCATGCATATAAACCGCGACGTAGCGAGATGGGAAACCACACTGCGAGGGTCATGAATTATTGTGCTGTTGAATGAAGAATTGGTAGCGGTGGACCTGTGACACCTCTATCTTCTGTCCACTAACCATGGGAAGTGCAGAGGAAATGCAAGGATGGACGGCGGTAAAAATGAGCACTCCCAGCGTTTTGGCCATGGTGACGGTCTTTTCCATGATTCCTGGCGGGGTGCTCAGTGATATGAGGGGTACTCAGGGTCTGGAAGCCCAACAATTAGCCCAGGGGTCCACTCATCTGCATCGTCGCCTGAAGAGAGGCTGGATCTGGAAACAGCTGTTTGTCCCCGAGGAAGATCCCACTCCTCAAGTTATTGGCCAGGTATCCTTTCAAATTGGATGTCCTCCACGTCCTTGATACAACACTCCCTCCTCAAAATGTGTTTTCTACTTTCCTTTGAAGAATATGTTTTATCACATAGTTGTTTTATGCATCCTCTTGTTTTTTTTTTTTGCAGCTCAAATCAGACTATGACCGAGGCGAGTTCTCCATCAAGTACATATTGTCAGGGGAAGGTGCTGGAGACGTGTTCAAGATCGATGAGTATTCTGGGGAGATCCGGACGCTGAAGAAGCTTGACCGTGAGGAAAAGGCCTTCTATGTCCTTCAAGCCCAAGCAATTAACAGGAGATCCAATGAACCGGTGGAGCCCCAGTCCGAGTTCATCATTAAAGTGCAGGACATCAATGATAATATCCCTCAGTTCCAGAATGAACCATATGTGTCCAGTATCCCCGAGATGTGTCCAACAGGTAGGTTTGAGACGATCTTTGGTATCTGGTAGGGATGTATCGATCAAATATTTTAAGCTCCGATACCACGACTGCTGATAACGATACTGACCGATCCGATGCTACTGTTAAATTAAGTTTTCTTACACACAGTGAGAAAGAAACTGGGGATTAATTAAGGTAATAAATATCAGTCACTTTTCACTCTAAAAGCTCAAGTATGAAATACTTGTAAAGAGTCTAATTTGTCACTCATTGTTTTAAAAAACATGTACCAAAAATAGTCAAGACTAAAAGAACTGAAAACGACAATGTGTCTCAAACGAGGCACCCAGCTGGTCAGGAAATGGAATGCCTGTAGTTAAGAACATCAAATGAGAAAATGCAATTGTGTGTGTGTTAGTGTAGAGTCAATCATAAACATATTGACCTTCTCAGATAACCAGAGGTAAAGCAGCTATAGTGGCTATCACTGTTAAGAACTTTCAGTACTAAAGGGATCATAAATCCACTTTAATTTACCCTGGAAATAAGATCTTTACACGGGGACCGCCCCTATGGAGAAACATTCTAATAGTCCAACCGCTTACATTTCAACATGGTAATACCTGTGACAAGGTAAGACAACAATATATTGATAATTAGCACAGCTTTGAGCAAGCCGTGCACCATTTATTTTTATTGGCCGTGCTTTTTGAAAATTAACCATGCAAATCACGGGTACACGGCTCACTGCCTAATACGCTGCACTCATTAAAGTTGAACCCTCGGGCTCGTTAGCCTTACTTTCACTATACTCGCTGTACTCTTTGACGTGATGCTTCTGTAAATGCTTCATAAGGTTGGTTGTGTTGTACTTTGCGATGCTGCCGCCGCTTCTTGAAACACATACTTTAGAGGTACTTCAAGTAGCAGTGGAAGCTGTAGGTGTGACAAGTGTAAAATATTCAACGTGATGTCATGAATTGCATACAGATAACACGCCAATTAAAAGTGGCGTGTTATCTGTACGCAATTCATGATGATTATAAGCTTTCCGCGTGTATGTTCATGCCACGTAAAATACCACGCGGTTAGGGTTAGCGGTTATGGATATGTAAACCGGAGATCTTGGTGTACATTGACACGCGATCAAATGGAGTTGAATGACACGCAAAAAGATGAGAATGCGTATGTATAGCACGCCAAACGCCATAAGAACTGGCGTGACATACAACGTGATTTCATGAGATCAGTCTGAAAATATTACCACACTGCTGACCCTTTGCTGTTAGTTGCCTCCATGCTAAATTACGTTTCCCACAACCAAAGATCTCTGCCACAATAAATACTGTAACTCGCACGTCGCATTGACAGTGGCATCCTAAAGTGTGTGACACAGACCAGCAAAGTAATGGAGAAGCCCCCGGCCGCAGCTGCTTGAAGTAATGCGATGAATAAAATAAGCATTTGGGTCGCTCGTGTGGATCGGCACTTTTTTACTGATATCCGATCCAGCATTTTGCACCTGGATCGGACCGATCTCTGATACCAATATCAGATCAGTACATCCCTAGTATCTGGGAGTGCAGGTTTATAATTTAGCCTCTTAACAAAAGTGTTTCTTTCCAAACTATGTCCCTGTTTGTCATTATTCTCTCTAAGTAGGCCGCTCTGTTTTTATTTTGGTAACTTACCAATGCGCAGTTTTAGTCATTTGTCTCGCCATGTTCTTTTCGTATGTTGAGTGTCTTTTAATTGGTTTGTGTGGATGCAGCTCAGGTAGAAGCCCAGGAGAGTACAGTGACAGTCAATCCTGAACCAGATAAAAATGATTAGAAGAGTGGCTGAATTACCAAGAGTGGGTGGGAAAATGTGGTAAGATTTTATGCAGTTTAATTTTCCATCTATGCAAATAACAGGTGTCTTTCATTTTGGAATGAGACGAGCTCATTATTCTTTATTGGATGTAGATGCAGTAGACATCAATGGGTGCCAATGTAGATGACTCAAAAGTACCCTAGGTGAACTTCCCTTGCACCACAATCAGGTTTTCTTGAATGATGTGGCAACTTTTGCTTCTTTTATGCATTTATTAACTGAGATGGTGAATATGAGAAACGTGTTTGATGTACAAGGGAGCTTCAGAAGGACAGTAGAAAAAAAAAGGATTTAAGTTAGGATGTTCATTTTTCAATATATGCTCCATCAAGAACAATACTCCACACACTTCTGCAAGCACTGATACCAGCTTTTAACCCTTTAACCCCTGAGACATTATTCCAGGTAAAATGTGCTGCTGTGAATTTGTGTGTTTCAGGTTCATAAAAGCTGCTGTGAGTATGTGCTTGTGTTCCTTTTCATCCGTGGTTTTGTTTTACTGTGTGTTTTAGGGTCAGAACAGGTGGAATAACAGGAAAAGACAAAGAGAAGAATCAAAAATTTGCAGGTTTTTACCAAATAAGGCACTTAGAATATACATCAATAAGATATTTAGGATGTTGAATATGAACTGTGAACTGGAACACACTGAACAACAACTATTTGAATTTTGGTCCAGTAGTTTTTGTTTCGGGGCTCTGTTTTTTGTAAATCAGTCCAGCTGCTTTTTGACATGTGGTTCAACTCCAAAAAGTAGTTACATGGTCAAAACTCAGTAACAAACACAGTTAAAAAAAAAAAAAAAAAGGAAAATCACAACAACACTGCAAACAACAGTAAAAGCAAAAAAACGACAAGGAAAATGGTGTAAGAAAAAAGCCCAAACCGTCTATTTTATAGTGAGTCAGTCTCACTCACTGTTCTGTGTTTCACCCCCCCCCATTCCACAGGCGGCGGGGGGCTGCAGTTAGCATGCTCAGATGTCTGTGGAAGGAATATGATCTATTCTATTGGCACGTTTTGAAATTTTTCCTGTTGAGCAAAGGGTGGAATTTTTATGAACATTCAAAATAAATCCTACTTTCAGAACGCTCACCACAGACACGTCAGGGGTTAAAGGGTTAAGTCAGTCTGTGTAAAACTGAGGGTCATGCAATTTATACCATGTTTTTCCACAAACTTTTTGAAGCCCCCTTGTATGTGTGAGGTAGAGTGTGTTTGTGCCATGTAGATTAGCCAAGCAGTGTGGTTGGGCTACTAGCTAATTCCAGAAAACTGTCCTTTTACCAGCGATGCAACAGAACAGGTTATCCACGGTTCAGTACGTATTGTGGTTCTTGAGTCTCAGTTCACGATACGGTACGGTTCGGACGCAGAGGCTGGCTGGAGCCCGGCTGTGCACTGAAACCTAACAGGGAGCTGATGGAGAACCTTAAGACTCATTCATGTTCGCTTTACGCACGTAAATATGTTCGTCCATTTCTAATGTTGTCATGCGTCACTGCCTTCATGCTTCCATACGTCTTGCACGTTTGGAATGAGTGTCTCTCAATCAATCCACCTGAGGATGCCGCTCTTACCATACTGGCCAAATACCATGAAGAAAAGTAAAGTTTTTTGAGAAGAAAGGGCGAGGTCAAGGGCGTCACAGATGGACCACCCACTACTTTTTGATTCATAACTTTTGAACCAGACAAGTTTAAGACAAATATTACACATAACTGTAAAGGTCTAAATGCCATCTTAAACGTACTCAAAGGGCAACATTTAGTTACAAATGAAAAATATCAAAAACTTCTGCATCATGGATGGACAAAAAATGAACGCCTATTTTTTTGGCAAGAATTAGTTTTCCAAAGTGAAGTTCCTCTGACATTTTCATCCTCAAATGTATCCAGTGTATACCCTAAACCCGCTATTTTACAACCGAATAATTGGTTAGAGGAAAAAATATTTGATCAAACCTAAAAATAGCAAGAGTTTTGAAAAATGGCAGTCATGGATGGACAATAAAAGGAAATATCAAATTAAACATTTTTTTATTTCCATTATCAATATCATATACATTTTTTAATATCTACAACATACAAATAATATCAACAATATATTCAAATTTATTTTGCATAGTTATATGCATTTATTAATTTGAAAAACTGTGTGTTTAGAATATGAAATAAATAATAGTCAAATATCAATATATTTGGAATAAATTTAGTTTATTTATAGAGTTTATAAAATTAACCCAGAATGACGGCACAAAACTGTCACTTTCCAAACATTCACACTCATAAAACTCCTCAAATTTTTTTTTCACAAATTCTTTCTCATTTCAAAATACTTTTTCCTGAAAATATAAGTAATGACCTACCTGAAAATATAAGTTTGGTGTAGATTATTGTGATTAAACTTTTTTGACCAGATGTTAACCTTCCCTTGACTTCGTCCAAAAGCCAATAATAAACATGGCGACGACAGAGGACGTTTTATAAATGTTGATACTAATGTTAATATTGAGAAGGGGAGATGGAAGTAGAAGGGTCGGGCTCTGCTGCGTCCTGCTTTAGACGGGCTCCAACCAGTGACAATAGAATTCTGTAAGTCAGTCGCCTTTCAAAGCTCTAATATATAGTTGTCGGGAAATGTCATTTGAAAATGACAAATGAGCCATACAGTGGTACATGCTCATACCAAACCATGAGTGTGTAGTGTTTGGTACAATGTGTACCATTGTACCCCTATGTTTTACTGCTCAATAAACCTGTATATCACAAGGTCACAGATATCAGATTGGAGAGGTAGTTGGTATTTGAACTTGGATAACACACACGATATATTCTGATCGGCCAGAAGGAAATTAAGCTAGCGTTCACCTGTTAACCCCTGGTACTAATATTGAAGTGTTTACCTTTTGTACAATTAGGGCCAACATAGTAGATATTAGTTTCATGGTTTAGGAACTGAGCATTACATGTAAGATTTGTGTTTGTGTGTGCTAATCTAAAATGCAGTTGGAGTTTCCATTGTGCTGGAAGCCAGACATCTGCTGACATTAGCTGACGCCATTTCTAAGCAAACAAAATCCAGCGTTACATGCTGGAAGGGAAGAGCGGCATTGAAGAGTTTTGCAGAAAATCCAAACCACTATCATGGATTTCAGCAAAAGATGTGTAACAGGAGTTGGCTAATGTCAAACAAATGACTGGCTCTAACACAAACTTCACCAAAGCACAAATTCATGTCAGTCTTATTCTTAATGTATTTTCAGTGCATAGTGTAGTGTAGTTATGTTTATTGCTGGGTTTATGAAAGCTATAATGAAATATTACATTTAAGTGGACATTTTCATTAAAGAACATTACAAAATGACACTTAGGTAATAAAGAAACTGGATTGTTATGCCTATGTGTACATTAATTTGAATACAGATAGCATAAAGATTATTTTATTGGCTCAACAAATACACATGTAAAATTATTGGACCCTATTCAGATATACATACTCTGTCCCTACATACTGAAGATACTATACGTTTGTTAATATATTCATATCCAAAAAGGCCTAGACATATGTGTATGCATACAACTACATGCACACACTGCTTTATAAATGAGATGGCTTTTTATTAACCCATAAAGACCCAAACATCCACCAGCGACCAAAACCATTTAATGATCTAAAATGTTTAATACTTGTTGACCCACTATGAACATGGAAACACCGTCATCTTCTAAACCAGGGGTTCCTAAAGTGGGGTACACATACCCCCAGGGGTACTTGGAAGAAGTGCAGGGGGTACTTGAAAATTCTTTTGGAAAAATACATAAAAATAAGTCCTCATGTAGGGAATACAAAATAAATAATGAGAATTAATTCCGAAATATAAAACACAATGAATTCATTCATATAACAGTTCTATTGTCAATTATCTTGTTTAAGCTTTGGTAACATTTTAAGAATATTTTTATATTATTCAAAATGAGTTTATTTGAGTAGATAAGTAATTATTTTTTTGTTGATGAAAGGTTACTTTATCGATTAATAACCAATTTATTTATTATTTATTTATTCTTCTTAATGAACAAGGGCACTTTTCAGTTTATATTTTGCAAACACACACACACATATATATATATATATATATATATTGTTTGTTTACAAAGTTTTGAAAATATAAACAGACACCTTTGGCACCGGAACAAATTTTGCCTAATTTTTTTCAACCAAAAATGCTGAAGTGACAGTTTGGGGTACTTGGATAACAAAAAGTATATTTCAGGTGGTACTCTATTGTAAAAAGCTTAAGAACCACTGATCTACAACACTGATTCACCAGTAAAACCCTTGGACTTGGATCAATGACAGTGGATGGAGACACTTGGTTCATGTTCAAGTATTATATATTTTTGCAGAAAAACAATACTTTTTCTTCAGTTTTCTCTGTTTCTGATAAAATAACCTTCATCTTCAATCTAAGCTTTAATGAACATGTACGTGATCAGTAAATTAAATACTGGAAAATACCTTTTTATATACCTAAACATGCAAAATACAGAGCAGAAGATTGGAGTAAATGGCCAAAAAAAATCACTTAAAGGTTAAAGATAGAGTGAAAAAAAAAAAAAATCTGAGAACTACCACAAAAGTAGTACTGGGTCTTTGTAAGTCATGATGACATGGTAACATTTGGCATCTGAACATTTTTGTCATGAAGTTTGTCATTTTTATTCATTATTAAAATCTGTGGCTACATATTTTTCATGGTTGTAAGTATATCTTCAAGGAAATTATATGTCAAACTTTAGCCTTTCATACTTTTTCTTCCCACATATAAATGTTATTTATTGTCTCCAAGTCTTCAAATATTAATCCTGACTGAAAACACTGAACGAAAGGTTATATGAATGTCTGTCATCTGGCCCTATTCAGGAAGTTAAAAGAATTGGATTCAGCATGATAGCTTGGGTGCCTTTATGGATAAATTTCTTAAATAATGTTATTATAACCACTGCCCTTTCATACCACAAACATTACCATTTCAATTTATATGTAATCTGCTTTTGCAGTATAATATCTCACCCGTAATAAATCATAATGTATTTGACTGAGGACGAGAAAGTGAGAGGGGAAGGTTGAAGTGCGGACGACTAAGAATAAGAAATACTGCAGTAAATCCCTGCCTGCGAGAAAGAAAAGAGACCTTTCTGGGGGGGAAAAAAGAAATGAGATATAGACACAAGGAGAGTGTGGGAGAGAAAGATAGAAAGCAAGGTGAGGAGGAATGGTCAGCCAAGAAAAGGGTAGTACGTGTGAAAGATAGAGAGGTGAAACCGAATCAGAGAACAGGAGGGGCAGGTGGATGGTGTGTGAGATGTCGCTATAGGGCTGGAGAGGCTGTCATGCACACCTGCACAGCCATACTGAGCTGAGAGAGGCCACCTCACCCCCCCCTCCCCCAACCACCGACTCTCACCCCTTTGTCAACATCCCTCCCCTAACCCTACCTCAGCTTCACCCCCTCCGCTCCTCTATTTTCCACCCCCCCGAGTCAGACAGACAGACCCTGCGGGACTGTGGCATAATCACTTTATTTCCCCGTCGACTGGAACTGCTGCCTGAGCTAACACTGACTGTGTGATCCACCCCCACCCCCGACCCCCCACAGGGACCACAGTGGCCCAGGTGACAGCCACAGATGCTGATGATCCCATGTTTGGAAACAACGCCAAGCTCATCTACTCCATCCTGCAGGGGGAGCCCTACTTCTCCGTGGAGCCGAAGACAGGTACCGCCTCTGAAGGGGCTCTCAGGCGCTTATTTTGCCGTGTTCAGTGGAGTTTCTTGGCAACCGTAGCGTGGATCATAATGGTGGCGCACTAGAGATTTGATTGTGCAGAGATAATTTTGCATTTATAACAACTGGTGTTCAGATAAACTGAATTGCAGCGCTGGTTCAAAATTCATGTTATTTAGGCAGGAAACAAAGCTGTCCTTGGGCATCGTCCTTCTGGTTCTAGTCATTTTTGATAACTGGGGCTATGTCTCACTGTCATCACTGTTTAGATTCTCCTGACAGCTTAAATCAGCCATCGAGATATTGGATGGCTGTTGAAAAAGATACAAGATGAGATGGATTATTTGTTGACTTGACTGATGACTTCCAAGGCCAAATTAGCACAGATACACCTGTGCATGTTCTTTAATTCTCTACATTACTATCAGCAGTGGCAGAAATATTCCAGTTACTTAGGCTGTTCAGACTGCAGGCAAATGTGGCCCAAATCTGATTTTTTTTGCCCATATGTGACCTGTATCCGATCGGTTAAAGACAGTTTGAACAGCACAAATCTGATTTTTTCAAATCTGACCCAGGCCACTTTCATATGTGGTCCTAAATCTGATACATATTTGGTATTTTGCGATGCAACTTCAGTCTGAACGGCCAGGTTGCATTTATCTGACCTTTACGTCTTTTAAATGCGACAAACGTCACAATTCTGCATCCCAGGAGGAGGAGCGACGTGAAAAACATATCCTTCCATAAACACAGCGCGTGCCTGCGTGGTCACGTATTACGTCAGCACCTCTTTAGTGCAGGCGGGTCACTTCAGGGTCACATTCAGTTCATACTCAAAACTGATAGACGTCACGTGTAATATGAATGAGCACACAAAAAATTTGGATTTCACCAAAAAATCTGAATTGTGCATTAAGACCTGCTGTCTGAACGTAGCCTTAGATTAGGTGAAACTAAATGTACAACCATCCAAAAATGTCATTGCAAATAAAAGTTCTCTGTGAAAAAGTGACAATATACATAAATTAGCTGTTAGACGTAGCCATTTGTCGCTTTTCCATTGACCCTTAAATTTCATGAATATAATTTAGTGCATAAAAATTTGCCTCATGAAAAAAGGTCAATTTTGCCAAAACTCGTTTTTCAATAAAAGTTTTTGCACTTGCAAGAGGTGGTTTTTCAGCAGTCAGCTCTTTCAGACAGACATACATGCACACAGAGGCCACTTGACTTTTGTAATATAGATAATAATAAATAATAATAATAATAATAATATTGTTTAGTAGAGGTCTTAACAACTCATCATATCAGTAAGAAACGGATGTGGACAACACTCATTCAATATATTTACCCTAAAAGTAACTAATAACTAAAAGTCAGTTCAAACATCAGTTCAACCCCTACATAAAAACTGTGAATACAGTTCCCTCAGTCACTAGTAACCTAGAAAATAATGGCAGAATTATTTACCTTAGAGGTCATTAGTTTTTGATCTTGACCTTTTCCTACCAAAATCTTAATCAGTTCATTCTTGCGTCTAAGTCAGTTTTTTTTGCCAACATTTAAGCCATTTCATGACTGCTGAGAACTAACTACTAACCAAATAAGAATGGATGTCAGTGGTGAAAGACAACATTTTTGGTCCTGTTTAAAATGTCAGTCACGGTTTGTGGTAAAGACAGTAAAACAACATCTACTTTATTGTGAAATGGCTCACTAGACTGCATCTTTTATCAACATCATCAAACCTATTACATATATATAACTTATTTCAAGAACGTGGTGAAAAAGTGTTAAAAGGCAAAAATAACCACAAGTCTGCTCATGTTGAAGGTCATGTGATATCTTACACAACTCTAAACTACTTGTGGAGATGTTACAGTGAAATTACTTCCATAATTTCATTTTCAGCAGCTGTCTGTTACATAGTTGGACCGTACGGCTTTCTTGACCTGTAAAATCGTATAACAGATGAACATCATGTGGATAAATGATGCAAAATTCAACTGGGATCATTCAGTCTTGATTATAATACAGTTTTTTGTCTTTTTTTTTCTGAAATCAAGTCCCATTGGATTAAAAAAAAAACCTTAGATTTAGAAGTCTTAGATATTTTTCTTGTTTTAAGAGTTAATTTCTTATTTTAAGTGTTCATACATGTAGACATGCTTATTTCTAGATTTGATAATATTAATTCTTTTGCTGCATGGACAGATATTTCACTCGTTTTGAGTACCTTTTTCCTCAGATTTAGGGTTTTTATCTGGTTTTTAGACACCCCCTTTTTGCAGTGTAGTGCATCTGGAGATTGGCCAAAAGACTGATTTTCTCATAGAGATGCATTAAGAGTAAATAAAATTAAAATATTAACAGAAAATAGAAAATAATAAATTATACATACGCATAATACATAAATAAATGTACTTAGTTCACTGTTGTCCACTGAACTCCTGCCAGGCATAAGAGTCATCAAGTCATCTGAACGCCCTCTTGATATCTCTTTGTGTATTGATGGAATTTGCAGACATTAACTATATTTACTGTACTTTTACTGCACAGACAGTGCACTTAAGGCAATGTTTGTTTATTTGCATTTGGCAAAGAAAGGAGAAAAAACACCCACAGATTCACTTGATACCGTCTTAATGAACCTGACTGGTCTCGTCTTTTCCACCTTTTGGTCTTTTTTTTTTTCTCCATCTGCAGGCATTATTCTCACATCGTGGCCAAACATGGACCGTGAAGTTCGAGAGCAGTACCTGGTGGTAGTGCAGGTGAAGGATATGCTGGGTCTCAGCGGCGGTTACTCCTCCACCACCACAGTTACCGTCAGCCTGACTGATGTTAATGACAACGGCCCCATATTCCAGCACCGTGAGTCACTTACATGAGTCACAGTGATGCAAACATCAGGCCATACGCAATCGCACAATCAGTGGAAGAGTACAAAGCTCTGCTGACTGCCAGGACATGTTTAATATTATACCTAAGAGGTATTTATGTGATCACACTTCTCCAGTTGTTGGTGGGTGGTTTACGCTGGCAGCCCTGAACACATCTTGTTTTTCACCCGGCAGCCAAAATTAAAAGGAGACAGTTGGAGAATGAAAGAGGGAGTGAGAGACAGAAACAGGGGAGGAGATGGTAGATGGTGTTGCATTTGCCCTGTTCATCTGCGTGTGCACGTGTACATGCGTCGCCCACTGGACGAATTTAATCATTCACACATGAAAGGACATTTGTCATGACCTTTGGAAACAAACCCGGCCTTCTCAGCGATAAACCTCACTAAATGAATGCCCTGCAAGAAATCAATTCTGTAGAAATGAGACGGCAAGGATGCTACTCCTAACTATGTCACATTCGCATTCATTGCAAGTACCACCATATAGCATGGGCTCCATAGTCAAAAGGCTTTATAAATATTGTATGACCACACTTCACTTTGAACTGTGCCCTGTGTGTTGTCACATAATTGCAAATTATTATCTGCAGGATTTTTTTCTGCTGCATCTGGCTGCCTGTTGAGTTTCTCCTAGTTGTGGCAGCCATCCAAATAGAGTCGCTCAAAGACACAATCACATTTTCTCATCTTCTTATTAGAGTTAGGGTAGGATTATGTGGAGTTGCCACAACTTATCTGCGACTCACACAAATTGACCCTCCACCACAATGTTCTCCTTTCTTATCACTTTACACTCTGGCAGACTCTCTTGACTAACTATTAACAATTTACTGTTAAGTTCTTTGGGCCATGTTTTAATGAAGAAAACTTTCATTAGTTGTTTTTTTTTTAGTCCAAACTATTGTCAATCCATTGCTGCAAAACACCATCTCAGTACCATCCAGAATCTGTTCTTATCATATTCCATTGCAAAATGTTTGTGTAGGTTCTCATTTGCCCAAGGCTTCAGTCTTCTTGGTAGTTCTTCTAGGTTCAACTGGACTGATTTTTCTGCAAAATAGAATCTGACAGTAGTTGCTTTTCCATTGACCCTCAGATTGTGCAAATTGCACATAAAAATTTACCTAATGGAAAAACGACAGTTTCATCAAAATTCTTGTTTTTGGTTAAAAATTTTTTGCGCTGGCAAGAATTGGTAGCGCAATTGGTATATCATGCAAAACTGCAATGGAAAGAGCTTTTTCTGCAATTAGTCAAGTGAATTAAAAAAAAAAAAAAAACAGATGTTGACGGACGTTACAACAAGCAAAGAAGATGAGTTTTAACAGAAACGTGGTGCAGTATGTGTGGACACACCAGGAAACCCAATCATTTTTTAATTTAGTATGGGATAGAGGGGTAGTATATAATAAGAATGAATATATCTGTAAATCAACACGATATTTACATTCGTCGCCATGTTTATGGAATGAGTTCTTGTATCATCTTGCGATAATAAACAAACAAATCATTGCGTTTGTAACTTAATGGAAAAACTGACATTACACACTTATATTTATTCAAAATTTAGTAAATATCAGTAAAGTTTTGCGCATATATCTAATAGAAAAGCCACTAGTGTTACTCTTTCCATTTCATCAGACCTCTACACCTTTGCCATCCCGGAAAACGCAGAAGTGGGCACCACCGTCGGCAGAATCATGGCTGAAGATGGAGACATTGGCATCAATGCTAAAATGACTTACAGCCTCGAGGATGACTTAGAGGAAAGCTCCACCTTCATCATCAAAACTGACCCGGTGACACAGGAGGGAGTGGTTCTGTTGGCCAAGGTAGGTTAATATACATTTTCACTGAATTTCTGCATCTTGTTTTTTTTATCTTAAACAGTATGAAGTGTTTGAATCATATAAAAGTTCTGAACTGTAGCATTTAACCTTAAAAATCTAACTTGGTCAACTGAGATCAAATGTTTCCGACAATGTGTAAATTCATTCATCCTGACATCATGACCCTTTTACTCATGTTAACTGATTATTAATCTCACTACAGGCTGTTTAATTAGAAAGAAAACACATATAAATACATCACTATATGAATAATAACATGAATAAAACTTGTGCACATTAGAAGTGTTGGTGAAAACAAATCCCATCATCCTTCACAACATCATAATAGAATAGAATAGAATAGAATAGAATAGAATAGAATAGAATAGAATAGAATAGAATAGAATAGAATAGCCTTTATTGTCATTGTGCTACTCCAGTCAGTGCAACAATATTAACAAAACACCAGTACTTCAGAAATAAGAATAGAGCGAATCAAACATAACAAAAACTAAAATATGGAGGTAAATCTGTGCCATCAGATACTGAACAGTTGTATTTTGTAATTTTTTTTTTTTTATATTAATTTTTTTTTTTAATAGTTGAATTTCAAATTTATTTACACATAGTTTCACAATCTGAATTCAATTATTTTTTTAAAAAAAGTTTTATGTATAGCACAAAAATGTAGACCAGGCAAAACCAATGGAGTAACGATTGATTTTGCCTGCTCAACATATCTGTGCTATATTGATTTTTTTTAATGCATTGTATTTGAAAATATTAAATTAAAAGACTTTTTCTTTTGAAGAACTCAATTCAGATTATGAAGCTAAAAAAATCTACCTTAAAATTTCAGTTTACCAAATAAAACTATCCAGTATCTAATGGCATAGATTTACTTCCATACTAAAAGATGAGAAACTAGAATATAAATGTTACAATTTGACAAAGTAAAATAAGAATAAAGTGCAGTAGAATAAAAAACATAGACAAAATATGAATAGATTTACAGTATTAACAGTATGTGACAGTATGTATATCTATGAATGACATTAACAATATTAACAGTATTTTTATTCATTAAATCAATATGTATATCTATGAAACAGTGTGTATATATATATATATATATATATGAACCAAGTCTATATAAAAATGCATTTATATTTTGATAAATACTGCATTTTTATTGCAGGATAAAAGATTATTGTACAATTTATTGCACATAATTTTACATTTGTAGGATCATTGCACATTATAGGAAGTGATTTGAGGATACACTGAGGGAAGTGGTAAACACCAGAGTTATGATTTTTTGCAGTTTAATCTTGTGACAACTCATGGGAAGAAACTTTCTGAATTTGAATCTTTCATTGATGTTTTGGTTCAGAGACACATAGTGGCACAGAATACAGATTTGTTTGTGATTCATCTGCATGTAATAAAAAAATTAACATTATTGACTCACTATTGAATCATTTTGGGAACACAGTGAAGGTTTGTTATTGCTAGACACAACATTATTTAACTGTCTGCTCATTGCTGGTATCTTACTAGTAATGACTCAACAACTTTTACATAGTCTGGGTCATGCCTAATTCTTGGTGGGAGTATTATCTATCTTAAGCAGGGGGGGGGCTTGTCAATAGAGGGCGCTAGAATGAATTATTTCACAAAAACATTAATATTTAAATAAATGAGATATATATGATACAGCCTGTGAGTACTGTGTATAATCTGCATTCAAGTAGAGTTTAAAATGTTTTTGGTTGTTTAGTGACGTGTTGGGTGCAAAAATCTACGCCTGAGGCTCTCTGTTTACCATGATACACTCTTGTTATAAATGGTGCAGGCACAGTAGATCCCCTCTAATACAGGAGAACCTTCTGAGCACAAAAAATTGTGCCGAAGCACCACCCACATTCTGAAAAGAATCAAGCCGTTCCTCAGAAATGGAATCAGCCAATAGGTCTGTAAGTAATACTACTGAGTGATGTCCAAGCATCTGGATAGATTTGTGGGTGAAACTAACGGCTTAAATGTGGAAGGCCAAGGTTCGAATCCTGCCACGAGAGATAATATTGGCTACATTCAGACAGCAGGTCTTAACCCATAAAGATCCAAACATCCACCGTCGACCAAAACCATCTACTGATCTAAACCATTGATCCACCAATCCTATTAATCCATGTAAATAATTGGTGTAAAATACAGTTCGTCATCTTTTCATGGTCATCAGATATGACCCGTTCAGAGGCTTTGTAGTTACCATGGAAACACCATCATCTTCTATAGCACTGATTCACCAGTAAAACCCATGGAGTTGAATCGGTGCTATTGGATGGACACACTGGATTTATGTTCAGTTAATGATAGATTTTACTGAAAAAGTCACTATTTCTTCATTTTTTTTTCTGTTTTGATACAATAATCTTGGAATTTACTGTGAGGTTTTATGAACACCTACGTGATTAGTCAATTAAACATAGGAAAATAAATGATTTCCACAGGAAAAAATGCAAAAGTCAAAGGATAATGTTATAATAAACGACGATAAATCACTTAGGAAAGGTTGAATAGAGAAAAAAATTCCTTTAGTAACTGCCACAAAAGTCACACTGGGTCCTTATGGGTTAATGCGCAATTTGGATTTTTTTGGTGAAATCCAATTTTTTTGTGTGCTCCTTCATATTACACATTAAATATGACTTCTCTCAGTTTTGAATATGAACTGAATGCGACCCTGAAGTGACCCGCATGCGCAAAAGAGGTCCTGATGTAACACATGACCACGCAGGCATGCACTGTGTTTACAAAAGTAAATATACTTTTCCCACCGCTTCTTCTCCTGGGATGCAGAATTGTGACTTTAAGTGATGTAAAGAGTAAAATACTGTATCTAATATTAGAAGGCATGGCTTTCTCTGCACAGAGCATCAATTTACCAGCATTTAAGAGACAGTTCGTGTTTCATTCTCAAGCTTAAATATCCTGGGAAAAGTGTAGAGACATATGAGTAAGTAGAATGCTGTGGTCTACATGTAGAGGATAAGGAGGGCACTCTTTTACGTTAGCGCCCCAAAATACACAAAGGGAGGTCACTAATTCAGCAAAAGCAAATCTGAAATTTGAATTATGAAAGTCACCATGTGGTAGGATAAATATTTGGAGGTAGGAAGCAAAAATCTATCTGTCTGTCTGTCTGTCTCAATACAAGTAACTGTGACTAACAATTTATCCTTCTATTTTAAGATACTAGAGAGGAATTGAACAACATAGAACAGAATAGAACAACACTAGAAAGTAAAAAAAAAAATCATCTGCTACTAAAAAGAGGAAAAACATTTTATATTTTATCTTGACTAAATTACGTTCACACAGCGGGTGTTAATGCACAATTCGTATTTTTTTGGTGAAATCCGTTTTTTTTTTTTTTTTTGTGTGTGCTCGTTCATATTTCACATTAAATGCAGCTTCTATCAGTTTTGGGTATGAACTGAATGCGGCCCTGAAGTGACCCACATGCGCAAAAGAGGTCCTGACGTAACACGTGACCACGCAGGCATGCACTGTGTTTACAGAAGTAAATACGTTTTTCCCACCACTCCGCCTCCTGGGATGCAGGACTGTGACGTTTGTCACATTTCAATGATGTAAAGGTCAGATAAATGCGACCTGGCCGTTCAGACTGAAGTCGCATTGCAAAATATCAGATATATATCGGATTTAGGACCCCATATGAAAGTGGCCTGGGTCAGATTTGAAGAAATTGGATTTGTGCTGCTCAGACTGTCTTTAACAGATCAGATACAGGTCACATATGGGCAAAAAAGTTGGATTTGGGCCACATTTACCTGCAGTGTGAACCTAGCCATTGACATGTTTTAGCCGTTTCACTGACTTTCAAATGCTTTAATGTCATATGATCTACCCGTACTACCCCCACCCCTGGTCTAAATGCATTGCCCATGCTATCAGTGGAAAATACTCGTATCAGGGACATTTTTTTTGTTTAATTCAAGATTTTTTTGCTCAATTCAAGCAAAAAATCTGCCAATGGAACAAGTGAAAATGATCTTGGTAAGAGTTCTTGAAATAAGATTTTCCAGATCTATTGTCTAAAAATAAGTTCTTATATCTCACTGAAAAGTTCCTCTTTAGGTGATTATGTCTTATTTTAAGTGTGATGAAATATTTGGACTAGAAATGAAAAAAAATACACTTGGTAAGACTTAGATTTTTGCAGTGCACTGATCCAAACATATTTGAAACTTTTCCACAGTGAAGGGTGAAAAGGGTATTTTCTGCTTTACACTTTATTTTAGAATGAATCAATAAACAAACTCTTTCCTCCACAGCCTTTGGACTACGAAGGTAAGAGACGCTTTGTTATGGCTGCGGAGGCCGTCAATGACCACGTGGACACTCGTTTTCTACCTTTGGAGGAATTCAGGGACAGGACGACGCTCAAGATTGTTGTTGAAGATGTGGATGAACCTCCGGTGTTTCTCACGCCGGTGTACGAGTGGAAAATCCCTGAAAATGCCGCCGTGGGAACTGTGGTTGGCAGCATCAGTGCAAGAGACACTGACACAGTCAACAATCCCATCAGGTAATGCCAGCCTCCCAAGCAGACACGAGGAAGAATGGCATCTGCCACCAGACTGCCAGTATGGTAATGATGAGGTAGATACCCTGGCAGGTGGGGGTGGGGTGGAACATCCCTAGACAGCCTGCCCTAGACAGCTCCCTCCACAGGGTGAAAAATCATTCCATTTCAAATAGTATTACTGGCTCGGTGCATCCATTTTTACCCTTGATCTCTGGATACCCTGTACATGGTCATATTTATCTCATATTACTTTAGTCGGAAATGAGCCCTGCTGAATAAATCATGGCGATTTTTTTTTTCTCTTTATACCTCACAGGCTTTTCTATCTATTGCTGTGGTATTATCACAAAGCAACGTAGCTGGGACGTGGGAATGTAATAAAGCACCATACGAGGCGGCATATGGAATTGCGATTTGCAGTCATTTGCAAGTGAGGCACGTTGCAGAGGAGACAGCAGCACTACTGGTGCCTGTAGTCCATCTCAGCTGAGCTTAAGAGTGGCAGGTGCTGCATATCATCCTCAGCCTAGTGTCTATTACGGCCCCTTTGGTGACAGAGTCAGTGACAGGTGATTAATGAATTCAGTCAGGCATTTTTGGGGGTTTCCACGCTTCTAGAAAATATTAAGTTTTCTACGGTCAGATTGGCTTATTTTCTTTGTTGTTAACAAATACTGTGCACTAAATATTCAGTTTTTTGCCCTTCTTCAAAAACAGACATTAGTCTCAATAAGCTGTTTACATGACTAATGACTAATGAATATTCCCCTTTTCATGAAGCAGTGCACACTCCAACTAATGCTGCCCTATCAAAAAAAAAAAAAAAAGAGCGAGGGCTGCCTGTGTCATTTTGCTTCTTTGCTCAAATGAGGATTTTTTTTCAAAGTTTTCCTCCGGCGGTGAACTTCAGCAGCCTCCCTCTGACATTCCTTCAGCTAAATTCTTGAAAAGGTTGGAGTTGCTACATTTGTGCGCATTCCAAAAACCCGTTCATATTCAAGTCTTATCATCAAGCCTCGGATGGATATTCATGCATCATTCTTGTCCATGAAACCTCGACCCCAGCATTTCAAACTAAGTGTTGTAGTTGATTTATTTTCAATGAACAGAGATGGTCATAAAAAGATAAGCTGGAATCCAAGCTGAAAACAGAGAAAGGTCTAGATTTTTTGCAAACGATGCCTGTCACAGATAAAATGAGTTAAATGCAGAATATTTCGATCAGGGTTGAAATCCTTGAAAATGCTTGAATCTCAGTTGAAGTGCTTGCAGTTATAACTTTGATGTGATTTATTCATCTATATTATAAAAGCCAAGTGGCCTCTGTGTGCATGCATATGTGTGTGTGTCCAGGAATTCACACAAAGTTGACTGCTGCAGTTTGGCATATTTATGTATTTTTGGTCAAAGAACAGACTAGTGAAAACAGTAAGTTGATAGGACCAATATTTTGGGAGACATTAGTAATTTTGGAATACAGTAGCTTTACAATCAAATTGCTATGGCCAGAATGCTTTGGCAGTGACTGCTGGACAAATGCGATACAGCATGCACGAATACACGACAGCATAAAAGCTACCACATCTAGAACCTGTGGATCTCCAGAGGTCAGTGTACTAGTTTTTAATATTAACTCTGCCAGGTTAGATGTCAAGCCAAAGCTACTTACAGAGAGGTGATTTATTAAAAAAAATCAAACTTCATGTCAAAAAAGAAAATTAGCAGGTGTTCTCAGGTCAACTCCAGGTACATTTTGAAGTTAATCTTTGCCTCAGTGTGAGTGTGTCTGAAGAATGCCAAGTGGCTTCACTTATTTTGGATAAAACTTTGTGCTATAATGAAACATAATTTTAGATATTTATAGCATAATACAATGTACATCATTGTGATAAAAAAGTATATTTATTTGTGTAGATATGTACTTTACCCCAGCCATAAGATGCTGTGCTGGACATATTTGAAAATGATCCTTAATGGTGCTTGAAAAGTGCTTGAATTTGACCTTGAAAATGTGAATGAACCCTGTAAATGTGCTGGTTGGTAAAGGTTTGAAGATATATGATAAAGTGTTATTACATACACTGTATACATAGGTTGATGCACATTTACAAAATGGATTGTACATTATATAGCAGGGTGCTTGAGCAAGTCTTGAAAGTATTAAAAACTATGAAATTTTGAAATGCTCTTTTCCAGACCTTGAAAAGTCTGGAATTTTATCTGAAAGTCTTAAAGTATGGGATGAAGTTTCTGTCAAAGTTGAATTTTAGAGTATGCTCAAAGGCTTGTAAGATAAGAAATACATGAGGAAAGTATATAAAGTACCTGGATATGATTTCATTAACTGGTTGGTACTGGAATGATTCTAGTGAAACTTGTTTGTGTGATATTCATGCACTTTAGTGGTTTTCATATGTTTTGAAAACGTCTGTCAGTAAAACGTAATTTACTGTGAATTATGCATTCATTCATTTATACATTTATTAAAATCAATCAAAAAAAGCCAGCACTCAAGTATAAAAGTCCATAAAGTTAAAGTCTTGGGGGGGAAAAATAGCAGATTTGAAATAATCTGGAAAAAGTCTTTTTTTTTTTTTTATTTGGATAAAGCGCAAGCACCCTGTATAGCTCCAGCCAGGCCTTTCTGTGTGGAGTTTGTATGTTCTCTCCATGTCAGCATGGATTCACTGCAGGTACTCCAACTTCCTCCCATCGTTCAAAAACATGCACTTTAGTAGGTTAACCCTTTATAGTTCACTCATAGAAATACTCTGAAATTGAAAATGTCAACCTTAGTGTGTTATTGGAGGACATAAACAAGACTTTATTACTTTTGTGAAATTCTTCCAATTTTTTTATTATGTAGAAAACCATGGTCAGTGAAGTTACCATTTTTGATTCCTTACCCGTAAATGGGAAAAAAAAAAAAAAAATTAAAATCAAGTATTAAAAATACAAGACAAACACATGTAAGGTGAAAAGAATATCACTTTTAGAACATTAGACCAACATGCGTGCTGATCCAGACCCCTGTCCACATCCACATGATCCCTTTGA
>JAPQRP010000015.1:16360915-16377192 GCA_037367295.1 Apogon hyalosoma | reverse complement strand
ACTTTTCCCAAAATGTAATTAGATCTATTCTGGGTCACTGGCAATCTATAAACCAAATTTGGTATGAATTCAACCAACAGTTTTGCTGCTAAAGTGTTAACAAACAAAGAAACAAACCGAAACAAAAACAATAGCCCTTGCCTTCCCTTCGGGGGGCGAGGCAATAAAATGATACAGCAAAATGTTTAGTTTAGATATTGTTAAAAGGTGGAATAAACATCTCAGTTTCAAAAAAATGCGATTTTTGGGGCTAGTTTTTGATGGGTCAGGTTTTGCAGGGTTAAGAGCAGCACCCTCTGGTGGACTGATTGACAAATGCTCATTACGATGAAATAGATGCATTTAAGTAGGAAGGCAGTGACGTTTGACATCGTTTGAAACAGACACATCTATTTACGTACGTCAAGCGAGCACGAATGGGCCTTTAAGTGAACTTTGTGTTCGGAGTCTGTCTAACGATGTTCTCCATTGTTTACAGTCACAATACATTGATTTACAAGTAAAGTAGTCTTGCATAGACCTATGCTCACACTCTGTTAGTGTTGTACCAGTGCTGTGGAAAAGTCTGACACCATCAGAAAAAAGGGTAAAGGTTGTTTAGGTTTCAGGTAGTTCCTTTTACCCATAAAGACCCAAACATCCACCGCCGACTAAAAGCATCCGCTGATCTAAACTGTTTAAAAGCTGGTGATCCACTAATCCTATCAATACATGTAAATAATTGGTGTAGAATGCAGTTTGTCATCTTTTCATGGTTATCAGATATGACTCATTTGGACGTCCAAAGGCTCCGTAGGTGAACGTGGAAACACCGTGATATTCTACAACATTGATTCACCAGTAAAACCCATGAAGTTGGATCAATAACAGTGGCTACAGACCCTTGTTTTTATGTTTAGTTAATGATAAATTATGTCAAAAAAGTCCATTTTCTTTTTTTTTCTGATTTGATCTAGTAACATTTGAATTTACTTTTGTGAACATCTACATTATAAGTAAATTAAATATAGGAAAATACCTGATTTTCACAAAAAAATACAAAATGCAGAGGACAATATTGTAATAAATTGTGATAAATAACTTGGAAAATATCCAAAAAAAAAATAATAAGGTGGAAGTTGTGACAGAATCAGTTGTGGGTCTTTAAGGGTTGAACAAGTCACACTAGTTCCTTGGTGGCATTTAGAACAGGATGCTGCAGGAGGGCATTTACAAAGAAGCACACACATGAAATATTAAAATGACTATATGCCTATGAAAGAAAACTCCACATAAAAAAGACTGTCTGTCAAAACCTGACATTTTCAGGGTGTCGGTGCAGCCTGGAGGTCACTGTACTTTGTTTCTAGTGAGGGGGACTTAAAAAAAGATATTACCATGCAGATAGCTGAAGGAAGAAGTCCACTCCTGCCAATGAGAAACAGCAGACGAATGCATTACATTTAGTGAAACAGAACATATTTCACTAAATTTATTCTCCTAACCAAGTTCATCAATGCCTCTCTGCTTCTCTACAGCTGTAGTAGTAGCTACTTTTAGCACAAGTCGCTTTTCCATTGGACGTCTGTGCAAAACTTTACCGATATTTGCTAAATGCCAAAAAAACAGAAGTGTGTAGTGTCGGTTTTTCCTTTAAATCATAAATGCAATGATTTGTTTATTTATTATCGCGCGATGACACAAAAAGTCATTCCATAAACATGGAACATAAATATTGTGTTGATTTACAGATATATTCATTATTATCATATATTACTGTCCACTCCACACCATTTTTCTTTTAAAACTCTCCTTCTTTGCTTGTTGTAACATACATCAACATCCCTTTTTTAAATTCACGTGACTCTAGTTGCAGAAAAAGGTCTTTCCATTGCAGTTTTGCATGATATACCAATTGCACTATGCCCGAAAAACCACTTCTTGCCAGCTTTTAATCAGAAAACGAAAGTTTGGGCGAAATTGTCATTTTTTCCATGAGGTACATTTTTATGTGCAAGTTATATTCACGCAGTTTGAGGGTCAATGTCAAAGCGACTACAGACTCCAACATTAACCTTGTGTAAGCACCTGAAAATCCTCCATGCTGAACCTTTAACTGACCTATAATAAGCCTTTTGTATTTAAAGCAGTTCATTGCATAGATTGACACCTTAGTACAGTATGTACGGTCAATATTAAGTTGTCATATTTCTGAAAATCATCACAACATATAGAACAATTTTTACCAAAAGCTATAATGATAATATTTGTTTCTATGCTGAGGTTTAGGCATTAGATTAATTTCAGGGAAAGGTATTAGTGATAATAAGTGATAAAAAAAAAAATGGCAATGTATTTGTTACTACACTGTTGCCCCTAAAGTTGGAATAAAATATATCTTCTTATGAAATGATTGTGACATTGTGATTTATTCTTGATAGATAAATGGGTCTCAGTATATAAAAGGTCAAAGGTGAACACTGATGTGTAGGAATGTGTCTGAAAACAAAACAAACAAATACAATTTTATGGGCATCAGTTTAGTAAAGAAACATTTAGATTTGTGCAAAATGACTCAGTGGCTGCATCTTTTGTCTGAAATCATTCCAACTGTATGTTATTTAACCCTTTAACCCCTGAGACATTCTTCCAGATAAATGTGCTGCTGTGAATTGTCGTCTGTTTCAGGTTCATCAAAGCTGCTGTGAGTTTGTGCTTGTGTTCCTTTTCTTCAGTGGGTTAGTTTTACTGTGTGTTTTAGGGTCAAAACAGGTGGAATAACAGGAAAACCCAAAGAGAGGAATTGACGTTTGACAGGTTTTTACTAATAAGGCACTCAGAGTGTACATTGATAAGCGGTTTAGGATGTTGAACATGAACTGTAAACTGGAACACACTGAACAACAAGGATTTTAATTTTGGCCCGGTAGTTTTTGTTTTGGGGCCCTTTTATCCTAAATCTGTCCAGCTGCTTCATGGAACGCAACAGCATTAGCATTAAAAATTAATAAGTGGTTAAACAGAAAAAGCAAGAGTGGAGTTCGCTCAAATATAGTTGCAAATAGTGAGCTAATGATGGTTTAGCGAATGCAACAAGCCCAGAAACAGATTTTGCATTCGGTAAGCCTCTGCGTTTGCTGACCCATCGTTAGCTCGCTATTTGCGATGAATGGTGCGCTAATGGGTATGTTCACTATTTAACCCAGAAACTAGTCCCTGGTTGAACTCCAAAAAACAGTGACACGGTCAAAAGTCAGTAAAAACACAGTAAAAAAAAAAATTAAAGGAAAGTCAGAACACTGCAAACAACAGCAAAATCAAAACACAAGGAAAACGGTGAAAAAAAAAAAGAAGCACAAACTGCGAGTCAGTCTCACTCACTGCTCTGTGTTTTGCCCTCATTACACAGGTGGCGGGGGGTGCACTGAGCATGCTCAGATATCTATGGAAAGAACAAGGTCTATTCTATCAGCACTTTTTGTAATTTTTCTTATTGAGCAAACGGTTGGCTTTTCATGAATATTTAAAATAAATCATACATTCAGAACGCTCACCACAGACACATCGAGGTTAAAGGGATATTAAACCAAACCATTACTACTTCTTGAGTCCAACCAAACTCCATATATCAGTTCAACACAAAACTTCTAGATATGAACTTAAGTCTGTGGTTGAATTTCCAGTATTTTCCTGTGAGAAAAGGCTAAAAAAAAAGAAGTGCTGGATCCTTCGCTGACAAATGTTATTGCGATTATATAAATCTGTGTGTTGAATAACCACCAGAGGCTTATCTTAGTGTAAAGACTATAAACAGGAGACACTGCTCCCCCGGGTTTTTATAAGGATAAAGCAAAAATCCTTCTATTTGAGAAAATGTGGTATGGGGACTAGCATCATGACAATAAGGCTCCATTAACCGACTGGTTAGTGTTCAGATGATCCACAGGATTTGTTTGGGAGCAGTCAAATAAAAGGAGAAAAACTGCACCAAACCAGCTAGTGACTTATTGCATCAGCAGCGAGAGCTTAAACTCAAACTATATCAGTAGTTCTAAACTTGCATCTACTTGCAAATTGACATTATGCTCCTAGCTACAGCAATTAAAATATTGCAGAGAATAGAATCTTATATAAACATGAGTAAAAGATCAATATAGTGCAACAAAAATTAACAAGACATTTTCATAATTACAATAATATAAATAAAAATTTCATTTGTCGACTCCTATGCAACCAATATTATTTTAGGCCTTTAAACTAAGTCATATGAAATAATATTTGCCTTGCATTTGACTTTTTTTAACAAAGCAAATAATGGAAATGGGCAGTAAAAATTGATCAAACTGTTAAGTGTGCAGCAGAGAGATGGCTGAATGTGTCCAATAAGTTAGAATGGCATTTAAACAGGTGGTGTTCAGTCAGCGATGAGGAGCAAGAATGAACCAAGAGGGACTAGAATGAAAAACATACACTCCTGCATCCCATAGTCTGGAAAGTTTTATGGGATTTTACTGTATTTGTGGCTTGATGACATCTTACAGGTGCAGCAAATTAAATAGATAAATGTGAGAATTTGATCTGAACAGGTAAATTAAATTACACCACGTTCTTTTCTGATCCCTTCAAGTTACCAGAACCAACTCTAACACAAATACTCTTTTTTTTAAAGGTGGGGTAGGAGATGTTTTCCTGGAACATTTTTTTACTATATTGCTTAAAATCCCCTTCACATCCCATTGCACCCAATTCATTAAATGCTCTAACACAAAAACAAAAAAATTGTAGTCACCTGTGGAACGGACAGGACTAAAAAAACACCATCCAATCATTGTAACCGGCCCATCAAAATGACTGAAAGGTGATATGTCTATCAAACTCAAATGCCATTTGTCCCTCCCCCCTCTGCGTGTACCCCTCTTTGGGCATGAATCACATGTTCAGAGGCTTGGAGCACTGATACAGGAAATGAAGCCAGAGCTTGGCTAGTTATATTAGCAATGTTAGGAAGTAAAGTTCACCGGAAAACTGTTCTGTCACTAACATAATTCACTAAGAAATGTAATGTTACTGTTCAGGGCTGGGGGCGGGGCCAGCTGTATCGTTGCTGTGCAGCGCTTGTGAACCCTTGGGAACAAGCATTGCACGTTCCGGTACTCTGGAGGCGTGGCTTCGGAGGGCTATCTGAAGAAAGGGGTTTAGACTTTTGAATTGTGTATTTTCAAAACGTAGCTTGTTTGAACCATTTCTCCAAGATCTCCTACCCTACCTTTAATCCATAAAGACCCAAAGCTACTTTTGTGGCAGTTCCCAAATGATTTTTTTCTCTTTTTCAAACCTTTCCTAAGTGATTTGCCACCTTTATTCTAGTATTATGCTTTGAATTTTGCATTTTTAATTAAAAATCAGGTATTTTCCTATGTTTAATTCACTGATCATGTAGATATCCATAAAAGATCAGATTAAAGTTGAGGGTTATTATATCAAAAACTGAGAAAACTGAAGAAAAACTGACTTTCAGTAAAGATATCAATAACAGAATGTAAAATTAACTGTGTCCATCCACTGTCTTTGATCCAACTCCATGGGTTTTACCGGTGAATCAACGTTGTAGAAGATGGTGTTTCCACGTTCACTACAGAGCAAGGTTATTATCAGTAACAAAAACTAATGAAATGACAAAAACTAGAATTGGAAAAAACATTTTTGTTAACTGAAATGAATAAAAATTATAATTAAGAGAAAAAACAATAACTAACTGAAACTATATTGTGTGCTTACAAAACTAACTAAAACGGATAAAAATTATGGATAAAATTCCCTTTGTTTTCATCTTTGTCAATGTCGGATTGATATGAAATTGATTCATTTTGCTCAAGCAATTTTAGCTGGTGGCACCATATGACACTTCGCGGTCCGTCACTTCTCATCACTTGTGGTTTAGAGTGGTCTTCTCGTCCCCACTCTGCCTGGAAACATGAAGACTAAAGCTGGGAGAAAGCAGCAGAGTCCTGTATGGGATTTATTTGAATACGACAGGAGCAAAGATAAAAGATATGAAAAAAGTAGAACTAAGCAATTAGAAAAAGCTAGAGATAATAAAAAAAACTAGCAAACCTGCTCTAGAAACAAATTAAAACTGAATTAGAGAAAAAAAAGTCAAAACTAAAAACTAAACTATAATGAAAAAACAGAACCCTTATAACCTTGCTACAGAGCCTCTGAACGTCCAAATGGGTCATATCTGATGACAATGAAAAGATGAATAACTGTATTTACACCAATTATTTACATGTATTGATAGGATTAGTGGATCAGGTTGTATTAAACAGTTTAGATCAGTAGATGGTTTTGGTCGCCTTCATGTGTGTCCTCCTTCGTAAATGCCCTCCTGCAGTATCCTGTTCTAAGTTCCACCAAAGACCTAATGTGACATGTTCAACCCTTAAAGACCCACAACTATTTTTGTCACAACTTCCAAGTGACTTTTTTCCCCCAAGTGATTTATCACAAATTATTATGATATTATCTTCTGTATTTTGCATTTTTTTCAGTGAAAATCAGGTATTCTCCTATATTTAATGTACTGATCATGCAGATGTTCATAAAAGGTCAGAATAAATTCAAAGGTCATTATATCAGATCAGACAAAATGAGGAAAATTGACTGTTTTGACATAAATTATCATTAACTAAACATAAAAATAAGTGTCTCCATCCACTTTCATTGATCAAATTCCATCGGTTTTACTGCTGAATCAATGTTGTAGAAGATGACGGTGTTTCCATGGTAACTACAGAGCTTCTGAACGTCCAAATAAGTCATATCTGATGACCATGAAAAGACAATAAACTACATTTTACACCAATTATTTCCATGTATTGATAGACTTAGTGGATCAGCTTACATCCGTAGGTGCCTTTGGTCGCTGGTGGATGTTTGGGTCTTTATGGGTTAAGAATACTGAAACACGTGTCTGTGTCTGTTGACATTATTTTTAGACAACACAGCTGGCGTCGTAGCGCGCAGGAGTACTTTCACCCGTAAGGACCGAACCCAGTACCTGCTCCCCGTGGTGGTGACGGACAGCGGTTCACCTGCGCTCTCCAGCACCAGCACTTTGACCATCGGCGTCTGCAGCTGCCAGCCTGCCGGACACTGTCCCACGGGGGGGGTGGAGGCCCTCGCCCTGTCCATGGGGGTCAGCATGCAGACCCTGTTGGGGTTACTAATCAGTCTTGTCACACTCACAGGTACGCTGCTATTACATTACACTACTAGATGTAGAAATGATGAATTAGAAGGAATATATTTATTTGGAGTATGACCCTCTGTACCTGAGTGCTTTAAAAATAATATATATATATTAAAAAAATGATAGCTTACTTCAAGTGTCTGTCAAATCATAGATGCTTATATGCAGAACTGTCTTCTATGTATTTTGTAATCTTACAAAGCCAACTCTGTCCTCCAGACACCTGAGACCTCAGTGACCTTCAGACAAATTCCAAGTATAAGAGGCAGAGAAACAGCAGCTGTTGATATAGTTCAAGCCAATAGGGATATGTATTACAAAGTAATATATGAAGTTAAGCCAATAAAAAGGCTATCGGGATTACCAGAGGTCTTATTCTGCCTGTTTTTGGCAGCACTTCCTCCAAGACACACAGTTATAAACATGACATACTGTACATATGCCTGTGCAAGAAGTCATGGTGCAAATACACTTTGTCTTGTTTACACAAAAGCAGTGAAGTTTTACACATATTTGCATCAATGCATTACAATGAAAGTTCAAGGATGAAGGTGCTGGAAACAAAAAAAAAAGAAAAACTTTGCAGCAAATGAAAAGAAGATCATATCTGCTTTATTTTTAGTATTTATTGATATAACCCAAACTATGAAAAAAGGCAAGGCAAAGTTTATTTGTATAGCACAATTCATACACAGAGCAATTCACAGTGTTTTACAAAAATGGGAAAGAGACAAGTTTAAAACACACAATTACAGTTAAAACATAATCAATAAAACATAACTAACAATCAATTAAAATAGGTAATTAAATTAAAATGAAGTAAAAAAAAGAAGAGAAGAGTGCAGATAGAACCCTTTCAGTTGTTTCTAAAAAAGTTTATATGCTGTATAAAATGTCAATGAAGATAGAATGTAATGATGCAAAATTTCATGCAGTCATATTTTATTCACAATAGAGCACAGAACACGTATGGACTCATTAAGAAAATTGTAAAATAGGGGTGTAATGTACAGGAAAAAATAAGGTAACAAGCAGTGCCGGGCACAACTAACCCCACCCCTCACACATATTGTAGCTTGTTTTGGCATGGAGGCAGCTGATGTCATCGTGTGTGTGTGTTCTGATGTCAGCATATCAATTGCCTCTATATATGTGCAAAGTTTGAAGTAAATTGAAACAAGATGGATGTTTTTATAGATGTGAAATTTCGCCCACTATAAGTAAATGGGAGAGAAAAAAAAAGATCTTAAAAATTCCTCAAAAATTGAAACTTTGACCTACTTTTCCCAAAATGTAATGACATCTATTCTGCATCACTGGCAATGTATAAACCAAATTTGGTATGAATTAAAAAAAGTGTTGCTGCTAGAGTGTTAACAAACATATAAACCAAACCAAGCCCTTGCCTCCCCTTCGGGGGGGGGGGGGATAATTATGAATTTGATGACAGCCACACATCTCCAACAAGTTGGGACAGGTCTATGTTTGCCACCTCTCCATCTATGTTGCCATGGCATTGTTGTAGCTTCCTCTTCTTCCGCGTCTCTAACGATTGGTTTCCATTAAGGTTCAGGGAGTGACCTGGAAAGTAACCAATCATAAAAAGGCCGGTGCGTCCTTTGGGCTCCACCCTCAAACTGTCACTCAAGCAGAATTCAGCTTCTGGAACAACAGACTCCCTCATGCACTGTGGTTGTTTTGTGCGCATGCAGCAGAGTTTTGCATATGTGGGTGTTCTTTGTTCTCTGTGTGTTTTGTTTCAGCTCCCAGTTGTTGATTTTGCACACGGCAATTAATATCTGTCTGCATGAACTCATATTAAATCAAATCTGATGCCAAAGAATCATGTCTGCTTTTAATGCAGTGCCTCCTGAGGGCCTAAAAATCACACACATCCAGTATTGATTTTGTGATCCTATATTCAACTCCAGAGAACATTTAGTGTACTGTAGATGATGATATATTCAGACTCTTCATAACTGACATTGAGAGGAACATTATTCTGAAGTGTTTCCACACTTTGCAGATGCAGTTTTTCACAGATTGGTGAACCTCCGCCCATCTTTTTACTCTCTTTTTACTCTTTTTATATCCAGTCATGTTCCATCTCCACTGACAGTCAAGGACATTAGTCAGAAAATGTTCCTCCAGCTGTTTATTTTTATTGAAACTTACTTTTACAGCCTATTGTTCCAACTTTTTGGAGACATGTTGCTGCCATCAAATATCAAAGAACCTTATTTTTTTTCTCCAAATGGTACATATTCTAAAATTTGCAAATCATTGCGTTCTGCATTTATTTGGGTGCTTCTATGAAACAGGGTTCATTTTGGTATCTAGCACTTTCCTTTTTTAGAGCCATTAATAAAAGAGAAATTTAGACATGTTTCCCCTCAGGATGTACCTAATGATGACCTCCGATAAATGCAAAAAAATATATACTCTTGCTCTGAGCCATCCCAAAATGAATTAATTTTTAATCAAATATTGGGGCCAAAAATAGGACCCAAATTGGGACATGAAAAACTACCAAGGTGCATTTGGTCTGGAAAACATGGCTTGAAATAGTTTTATATAACGGTATAAATAAAGATACTGTGTTAAATTTGAGATCCTTGTGTTTTTTCAGATTCAGATTACTTTGTTTATCCTTTAGGGGTAATTCAGTTTGCAGACATGGGTCCCAGCAGGACAGGACATTAGACACACATTCCACAATACAGTACACTCAGATCTGTCAATGAACAGGACAACTGAAGGGTCCAGACATAAAGTGCAACAATGACAAAATGCAACAGTAGCAATAAATCGATAAAATATGTTTAAAACCTGAAAGCAACACATGTAAATGCACAGTGTACCCTCCACTACACATTAAGCACTGTCACTGGCATTTAAAAGCCTGATAGTAGAAGGAATGAAAGGCATCTTGACATCCAGGCGTGGGTTTTTCAGGAATCTGTTTCATTCCAGGTTTTGTATGTAACCCATTGTGTCCATTCGTGTTACATGCAGAACCTGCCCATTTAAATACAAATAAATCACAAGTGATTTTGCAACAGCGGTCATTTTTTGCATAATTAGTTCGATTCCCAAAATGTACCTGTGAGAGAATAAAGAGAGATATATAAAAAAAAATAAAATAGTGTTTAATTTTTGTCCTTTTTACTGTGTTACATGCAGATTTTTCTATAAAAAAATATAAAAATGTGTTTTATCTGAAAAATAGTTTCTATTTTATCTCAGTAAATACTCATTTTTAAAACAGACACAAAATGCTTCCAGACTTGCTTCATAACATTAGTCTACATCTGGTTTGAATTTTTAGCCCCGTGTCCTGTTTGTAGGTAATAGTTTCATAGAAGCACCCATTTACATTTTATACACCATCCCAACTTTTCTAGAATTGTGGTTACATAAGATGGCAATTAGATTAGCATTAGACATCCTTTGCCTTTATCATTATTTAGAAATCTGCCTAATAATTTGTGCGTTTTAGTTTTATATTTAATAGTAGATTGATTCCTTCTCTTTAAAGTGCTTTTTATGCTTGTGTCTCATCTCCAACTCTGACCAAGTTTTTCTGCCAAGTGTCATGCAAGTATCAGCAAAGCTTTAGGCTGCTTCAGAGGCCGACGTGTGTTATAAAAGTGTCACTGGATACAGAATAAGAAGGACCAGTTTAAGGCGAGGTCCAGGTCTGGTTTTGTTTGATCTTTTGCCAAAGAAGTTTTTTTTGTAGTTGATGTCACTCCAGAGAACTTATGAAAGGTCTGTTTGTGAAAGGGCCAAATGTTTTCAGAGAAGTTAAAAAGAAAAAGATCAAAAACTGAGACGCTTTTTGAGTTGCAGTGCAAGGGGAATGAATATGTGAAAGAAAAATATGATGCTTTTTGGATTCTTTTATGAGCTGTATTGTATTCTCTTCAGTCACGTTGTATTGAATCCAACTGTGGTCGATGGCACTGCATCCAAATAAGGGCGAGTCCTATTGTATCGCCATGGAAGCTGATTCATGTGTGAAAGTAGGTTTAATTACTTCCATTCACAATGGATACATTCCACACTTGTGGTTTGTGCATGCAAGCTCAGTGACATGGCTTTCATGGACTCTTGGCTTCAACACCTCCTTCAAATATATTGGTAGTAAAACCTTTATTACCCCACCCCCCGAAGGGGAGGCAAGGGGTATTGTTTTTGGTTCAGTTTGTTTGTTAGTTTGTTTCTTTGTTTGTTAACACTCTAGCAGCAAAACTATTGGTTCAGTTCACACCAAATTGGGTTTATAGATTGCAAGTGACCCAGAAGAGATGTGATTACATTTTGGGGACAGTTGATCAAAGTTCAAATTTTTTAATACATTTTTTAAATCTTTTTTTTTTCCCCATTTACTTATAATGGGTGAAATTTCAAGTATCTGTAGCAGCAAAACTATTGGGTGAATTCACACTAAATTGGGTTTATAGATTGCCAGTGACCCAGAATAGATGTGGTTACATTTTGGAAACAGTAGGTCAAAGTTAACATTTTTATGAATTTTTTTTTTTCTTTTTTTTTTCTTATTTACTTATAATGGGCAAAATTTCACATGTCTGTAGCAGCAAAACTATAGGGTTGAATTCATACCAAATTAGTTTTATAGATTGCCAGTAACGTAGAATAGATGTGGTTATATTTTGGGGAAAGTAGGTCAAAGTTTAAATTTTTAATGAATTTTTCAAATCTTTTTTTTTTTTTTTTTTTTCTTAAACTGGGCACAATTTTAAATGTCTGTAAAAACATCAATTTTGTTTCAATTTACTTCAACCCTGGCACATATATAGAGGCAACTGATATGCTGACATCAGCTGGATCCACGCTAAAATAAGTTACAATACATGAGAGGTGGGGTTTGTTGTGCCTGGAACCACTTGTTTTTCTGTAATGACATGCAAACATTTCTAAAGGAACACCAGTGGAACATACTCCAAGTTTGTGTATTCCTTCAGACAATTTTGGTAATTTGAGAGCACATGAAATGACAGTCTCAGTGATATTTTGTTGTAAAAACAGCTATTCTTTTTCAGCGAATCTGTTGAGCTAGAGCTGTTCCACTTCACAGCATTCTGGCAAGTATGTAAACGTGTGTTAAACAGCAGGATTTTTCCATTAACAAGTTTCCACTTTCATTTGAACCCCCTTTTTTAAAACTCACCAGCGTGCCTTTAACACACACTTTTAAAATGCTGAAAGCTTGCAGGAGCAATGATGTCAGGTAATGAGCGTATTGGTTGCAATACATCAGTAGCAATGCTATCCTGGGACATTGATGGGTTTGCATAGTGAAGAGCTTTATTATGACCTCGGCTGCTTTGTGTCCTCCCTGTGCCCATCACATGAAAGATTAATGACAATACCTGCTATGCTAACATTCTGACAGATGAGTATAATACCCGCTGAAAACATGGCAGAAAGAATAAACACTCTGTTGCATCATATTTTTGGATTTGGTGCCACAAGGAGCTAATAAAGGAATTCTTTTTTAATGTGTGGGTTGAAATTAAAAATATAATTTATAGTCCAAATTGAACAAGCCAGAAAAACAAAGCTGGTTGGTGTTGTTTTCATTGCACTTATACATTCTAAGTACATGCTCCATCCGGCGCCCTAGATGTGCTTTTTTATTTTTATTTTTTTTTCACTAAGCTCCTGCCCTGGTGTTTAACTGTAATGATCTCCTACTGTGTTCTGCCTGCAGTGCTGTCAATTCTAATGCTGATGGTGAGGAGACACAGGCGGAAACAGCAGGAGGGACTGGAGGTGGAGGTGAAGGAGCTGGAGCTCCCGGAGACGGTGTCGCAGAAGGTGCTGTATTACCGGGATCCGGGGGGTGGTGGAGCAGAGCTGAACTTCTGCCAGCCCGTCGTCCCGCTGCGCCCCCACCCCAGGAGGAGGGAGAGGAGGCTCAGGAGGGAGGATGTGAGGGCGAGCATACGCATGTCCCTACGAGAGTCCCACCTCATTGGACCAGAGGACGAGGTCTTCAGACAGTTTATTCTGGACAGACTGGCGGAGGCCGACGAGGATCCTTACGTCCCCCCATTTGACTGCCTGAGAACGTACGCGTACGAGGGGACGGGGTCTCCCACAGGGTCTCTGAGCTCATTAGACTCAATTACTTTTGAGGTTGAACCCGAACAACCAGTCTACAATCCCAGACCCTACACGGTGAGACTCACCCCCTGGTTTGGAGCGGCAGAGGAGGACACTGTCTTCTGAGACCCTCATAATCGAACGGAAAATGGATGATTTTCTAATCTTTGGAACAGTACGACAGAACAGTGTGTCTCCTGTAAGCACTCACTTAGTATGGACATAAAAGTGTAAACAGTTTTGATAATATGCATTTGGTTTGGTATAGATATATATTTTTATTCTGCAGATAACCATCCAGCTGACACCTAACAGTGAGACAAACTAGATTTAATACAATATTGTTTGATTTTTTTTTTTTTTTTCAGTAAAGCTTATGCACGTGATGTGACAGCTGGAATAAATCACCACTTAATAATACAGAAGCAATCTTACTTAATGTCAGATTCAGAAAAAAACGGCTAAAATCAGTAGGGATGCACCGATACTAGTATCGGTCCGATACTGAGCATATGTACTATTACTCGTACTCGTAAAAGTGCTCTGATACGAACACACCAAATCCCACTTGACGGCGCCATGATGTTCACCTCATAGTACAGCAGGTACGTGGCCGAGGAATATCAGCAGTTTGGAGGTTTTTCAAAATAAATGACGGTGACAAAAGTATCGGTGACTGAAAGTTACGTTAAAGACATAGACAGATACAGATGGAGAAATGTCAGTAGCAGCACTTTGTTACAGTCAGAATAATGACAATGACAATAAAGAACATTTTCAAAAGGAACTAAGCTGTAATGGGATTATTAAGTACTCGTATCAGTACTCGGCAAGTAATCAAATGTAAGTACTTGTACTCGGTATGGAAAAAAGTGGTATCAGTGCATCCCTAAAAGTCAGAAATCAGAGCTTTTGTGCGATTGAAGTTAAACACACTGCTTTGGTTTATCATGTAACTGAAATTATATTCTTATATTCATTTACATAACTCATATATAGAAACCAGGGAACACATGTAAACACCAACTGTCAGATCCACATTAGGATTGTGCAGCTTTAGCAATAAAAATCTTGGTTGTAATTCACAAAACACCCACAAAGGGTGAACTTCTGCACACCTAACATTTGCATATATATATAAATTACAAAATATTCATACATTTTTGCACAACATCACCTCCTTTCTATGTCAATAACTCTTGTTACCAAAAGCGTCGGGCGTAAATTGCCACACATTTCATGCGGTGCAGTTACCATCTGCAGAAAGTTATAAACGCAAAATACCGGAAAACCAAAAATGTGCAGAAATGTTGGTTTGCAGTCGTGGAGAGCTGTGTGTCTGCAAATTAACAACACAATCTGAAGGTTTAAGTTTCCAGTATGGACCAATCTGTGTGCTGAAATGTGGAGAAAATGCTGAAACATCACAAACTCTCATGCAAAACAAGGGCAAATTGCACTCAGGTGCAAAACTTTATGGGTGTGATTCCGCCAGCAATGTCCTTTAAAACGGTGCCTATTAGGATGCAATTCATGACGCTATTAGTGGGCACAATCTGATCTTTGTGTATTCGGCCCAAAAGTGTAGTAATGTAGCTTATGTAGTTTGTGTATTATTCCCCCAGTCTATAGAAGTAGTAAAAGAACGACTAAGGGATTTAAAAGCCCTCAGGTTTTGGTCTCTATCCTGGTGCTTAAATCAAATGCATAACCCGATAAACATCAAACCTAATTCTTAGCCACATGTCCGTGTCTATGGACCGCTGGTGTTTTAAGAGGTTATAATGATCACTGTCAGTCCATCTCGCTCTGATTTAACCCATAAAGACCCAGTGTTACCTTTGTGGCGGTTCCCAAGTGAATTTGTCTCCCTATTTGAACCGTTTCAGGTGATTTAACACATTAATTCATTATCCAAACCCGCTTTATCCTCATTAGGGTCACGGAGGTCGCTTGACTTCTGGGTGAAAAGGGGGTACACCCTAGAGACGTCGCCAGTTCATCGCAGGGCTGACAAACAATCACTCTCACATTCACACCTATCGGCAATTTAGATTAAGCGGTTAACCTATCAGTGCATGTCTTTGGATGGTGGGAGGAAGTACCCGGACAGAACCCACACAGACACGGGGAGAACATGCAAACTCCCAAACTCCCACCCCCATCTGGTGTTGGAATCAAACCCAGGACCTTCTTGCTGTGAGGCATGAGTGCTGTCCACTGCACCACTGTCGCCCACAAGTAACACGACAGTTTGTTTTACCACAGTTTATTATAATATTATCCTCTGTATTTTATGTTTTGTTTCTTTTCAGTTAAAATCATATATTTTCCTATATTTAATTCATCTGATCATGTAGATCAGAGGTTCTCAAACTTTTTCACACCAAGGATCACTTTATCATAAAAAAAATTCATGGACCACTTAACCAGCCAGCCAGTTTCCAACTCCCACCCTAAAAAAAAAAAAAAACACTTTTTAAACAGCCTATATTACAATATCATATTTTGTATATTACAAATTCAGTCTGCAGTATATTACAAATGGTACTAACAGCATATCTTTACACATTGTTGCTAACATTGGTTGTCGTATTTTGTTGTATTTTAGAAGTGTTCAAGTCACCGTTTGTTTCTGATTAGTTAGCTATTCTACTTTATTTCCACCACACTTCACAAGTCACAAGAGGTATTTGATATGACAATAGGTAACCTAGGTAACCTACAAATTCAATACAAGTCTACTCTTGGGCTTATTTAGGCGACATTTGATTTGCCTTTAATTTCGAAAACTGTTATCTGTACTCATAATTTTGCCCTTGAAGTCAGATGAGGGTGATTTGAGAAACACTGATATAAATTTGTCTTTTTTTTTTTTTTTATTACGTCCTCTCGTGAACCACATGGGGGGGGG
>JAPQRP010000015.1:16317252-16334567 GCA_037367295.1 Apogon hyalosoma | reverse complement strand
AACAACAACACAAACTCCATTTGATATAAAAAAAAAAAAAAAAAAAAAAAGGTGAAGAGCTTTATTGCCCTTAAAGTGAATCCAAGGAAATAGGCAAATAATGACAATAACAACAAAAAAAAATTACATACACAGGTCTGCACAGCAGCACAGCTCTTCTCTAACTGCCTCGAGCAACGTCAGACCCACTCTACTTAAAGGCTAGGCCCCTCCCCCTGGACCATACCATTTGTAATTGGAATCAATTAAACATTACATCTCAGTCCATAGGTTATATTCTGTATTTATCGCAAAACAATTAATGTGTTTTAAACTTACATCAAAAGGAGTCATCTAATTACTTACAGAATTTACACGCCCTCTTTAATACTCAGAAAACCTGGTCTGGTGCAGGACAACAGGCTGAGCCTATTTTCCTCATTTAACCCAGGCTCTATAAAAGGCAGCCTGATGCTCCCTTTGGGTCCTTTTTCACTGCCCAGAACCAGGGAGCACTATGTAAGTAAAAGAAAAACATAATTAGGAACAAAATATAGAGTTTACCAAAAATTAAAGACCTAATTCAACCTTATTTGTGTTAGTTTTTGTACAATGTCATGGGGAAAACAGCACAGGAGACTGACTCAGATGTTTAAATGTAGCCCAGGTTGTGCACCCACCAAGCTGTTAGTAATATGCTACCTGGCTATTGGATCCCATGTGGAAGGAGTGACTGTGTGGTGTATGATTAGTGGCAGGGGTGACTGCCACAGCATGTGTAATTAAACGTGTGCCTAAGGTAAAACCTAAGTCCTGTGTTCATAAATCTGTCCGTTTGTTGTGTTGGCCAAGATGTGACCTATACTATCATAAGAAATTTACCACTCAGTAGTGAAACAAAGGAATCTAGTGAAACAAAGGAATCCTAACTTAACATTAACTACTAATTACTAAAAAAGATTAAACTAAAAACTGAATTAATTTTAATTAGATTAAAATAACATTTCCCTACGTATAACCTCTTTAAATAGAACAAATCAGTAGCAGGTGAGGGATGTGACAGAACAAACACACTTATTCATAAGCTAACGGTATTTGTGTCCCGGTAAATGCTGTGTTAATGTCTGTTTCTTCTTTGTCTTTCTTATTTTGCCCTAAACCCTACCCTAATCTAACTCTTTTCCTAACCCTAACCACATCATTTTTTTTTGCCTAACCAAGCCTCGGCCGTGACATTGTTCCAGCCTAAATGCAACTGTCGCATGTTCAGTGCTGTCTAATATTTTATGTAACGGTAATTAGAATCAGAAGTGTTTGGTTCGGCTCGGAGGAAGATGGTGCGTTCAATGAGACACAGACATGGTATTTCAATGCTCAGTGGTTTTATATTTTACAGTGACAGGTATTAACACATTTATAATATATACATAGTGCACTTCAAGTTATTAATAAATTACAATTAGTTTTGTATTGTTCGAACCCCAAACCCCGAAAAGTCCTTATACTACAAAAGGCAGAGTCCAGAGATGCAGAGTGAATACGGGGCAGGTGTGAATGAAGGTGTGGGGGAAATGGCCGCAGCGCCTCCTACCGCGCTGGTAGAAGCCTGCCTTCAGCAACGACGGGGGTTTCTTCAGGCTCGTGGCCTATTTAGCTCCACATCCAGTCATTAGCTCAAACAACCTGGCCAGTTCTTGTCGTTCATGAACAGGGACCGTGCAGCATTTCCGGACAGTGCAGGGGTCTGCAGCAGCTCTAACCTCCCGGTCCCGCACCTGCCTGGTGTTGCCACGGCAGCACTATTTGGAAAGTATAGTGGACCGAATCTCGCGATACCGGTGTAAAGTACTCACGATACCTACATGATAGGGACAAGTAGCAGAAAATGACCTGGGTTACACGACACTTAGGTAGTATTTGTTTTACATTATACACTCATGTTGTGTCTCTAAATTGCATCCATGTGCAGTGGAAGTGGAAACTGTCATTCTGCATGAGGAGGTATTGACATCTTTGGGTAGTACTTTCAAATCTGAGTCTTATCCTGTGATTTTGGTGAAAAGCTCCCCTTAAAGAAAGCCCAAAATAAACAAACCCTATGGGGTATTTTCTAATTTTCCCTTTTTCTCTTCATGCTTGGCGAGTGTGTTTTTGGTGTGCACATTTAGGAAAGAAATCTATGTAAGCGTACAAACCAGCAAATCGAGATATACAAGATATATAACTTTCCCTTTAGCCGGTGCCATGACAAGATAAACAGTGTTTGTATTTTAGTTTATAGTGTTTTTCTCAGTTCGTGAAGACACCAGAAAATGCTCCTAATGAATGGGGTTTATTTTGAAGGGGATGTCATTACTTTCAGTGGTAGTTTGTTCTACAGTTGTCTCACAAGGACAGAGTTTCTTGCATCTATGTGTGCTTGTTTGAGTGTGTATATCGTAGGACTCTATTCAAGCAATTTTAGTAATCACTACCATCCTGCCAACAGTTTCTTCTTGCATTGTGGATGTCTGCGTATCTCCATTGTGTATGCACATATTGTGAGGAGTGTGCTCTTCGAGTCAGAATAAAAAAAAAAAAAAAAAAGCCATCGATGCAGTCCTCAGAAGTAGCACATCATTAATAACGGAGGGACCTTTGAAGATCCTGCATAAATGTCTAATTAGGTTTGGTAACCTTTAGGAAACTCAAGTGGGTGAATACTAAACAGGTCTGGAGATCTTGTACTGCATGGCAAACTAAGCACTCAACATGTGGGAGAACGCTCTGACATTGAGGAGGTTTGTTCCCCTGCCTGAAAGGGCATGCAATTTAAGTCACATTACAAGCACGTCTGAACTCATTGGCCAATTTCTGGCCAATTTATCGTAGTTAACCATCCTGTGTATACAAGTCATCATGGAGGTGGAACAAAAATATGCAGCTTTTTTTTTTTTTCTTGTCCTGCCCTTCAAGCTGTGGGAATCACTGTACTGCATGAGTGTGACAGGACTGCGTGGTATTTAGGAGGCTCTGATATCTGAGTATTCAAGCCACCAGCCATGTTCAAACCGATACAGTGTAAGAATCATCTGACCTAGAAAATATTAGGGAGAAAAAGCACCAGAGCTGGTTCACACTGAAATAGTCTCACCACAGACTAGTTATGTGCTCTATGTATGGGTTGGATTTTGTTAAAAATGTGTAAAGAACATTGTGTTTTTTATACAGTTTGCACAATGCTGCACCTGTATTACAAGTAAATACAGATGAAGTAAACATATATACAGATATAGTGTTGAAGTACTCGAGTTTGAGCACATTTTCATGGTATTGGTGTCAAAGAGGACCTGGGATTTTATTTCAAGATTACAACTTCGATAAAAGTACAAATTCAAATGTGTTAACATCATGGACATAATTTAATTTAAAACAAATAATTAAACTTCTTTGGGTTTCTTCTTCTCTTTTTGGTCTAAAACCTAAATCTGGCACCCCTTATTATTACTACCTACACGTAATAACCTTTAATGCTTTAATTTATATACAAGTATATAGAAATGTGGGTAGAAATTTGGAACAACAGGCATAATAATGGACAAACTGCTCCCAAATTACATTATTTATTCATTGAGACAGACTGGTCACTTATAGTAGCTTATGACTTTCATCACAAATCTTTCTTCAAATTTGTTAAACCTCAGTGATAGCCTCCTTATCACTAATCCATTAGTCTTTCCGTGTTTCTTGTGATGAAAGCCATACGCTGCTTTAACCCATAAAGACCCAAACAGCCGCCGGCGACACAAACCATCTACAGATCTAAACTGTTTAGTACCTGTTGACCCACTAATCCTATCGATACGTGTAAAAAAAAAAAATTTGTATAAAATACAATTTGTCATCTTTTCACGGTCATCACATATGACCTATTTGGATGTTCAGAGACTCTGTAGTTACCATGGAAACACCGTCATCTTCTACAACATTGATTCATCGGTAAAACCCATGGAGTTGGATCAATGACAGTGGACGGAAACACTTGTTTTTACATTCAGTTAACAGTATCTTCGCTGAAAAAGTAACTTTTTTAAGTGTTTTTTTCTGTTTTGATATAATTAACTTTGAATTAACTTTCATGAACATCTACATGATCTGCGAATTAAATACAGGAAAATACATAACACCCATTTACACCCAAAAAAGCAAAACATAGAGGATAATATTATTTTAAAAAACTGGTGATAAATCATTTAAGAAAGGTTAAAAATAGAGATTCATTTTGGAACTACCACAAAAGTAGCACTGGGTCTTTATGGGTTAAGGGTATATAGTATATAGAGTTACGTTACTCTACATCATAGGGGTCAAACATGCAGCCTGTGGCCCGACAGAGGGTCCAATCCACCCCACGGATGAGTTTGTGAAATGCAAAAATGACCCTGAAGATATTAACAGTCAGTGATTAAATATTTTCTTTCAGGTTCCACATACAGACCAATTTGATCTCAAGTGGGTCAGACCAGTAAAATACTATCATGATAACCTGAAAATAATGTCAACCCCAAATTTTTGTGTTTGTTTTAGTGTAAAAAAAGTAAAATTATGTGAAAATATTTACCATTACAAACTGTCCTTTCACAAAAAATATGAATAACCTAAACAAATATGAACAACCTGAAATGTCTAAAGAGAACTAAGTGTAACTTTAACAATGTTCTGACTGTTACTAAATGTTTTGTGTGTTTGTAGATCCACTGTGATCTGTACGTTGTCATTCAAAGGTGTAATAAGATGAGACATAATATTGTTAAATTACACTTATATTTCTTAAAACATTTCAAGTTTTTCATGTTACTCACATTTTAAGGAAACTTTGTAGATGCGAACATTTTCATGATGTAACGTTTACTTAAACTGTACTTTTTCCACCATTATTATTCTGCTAGTGTGGCCCACTTGAGATCATATTGGTTGTATGTGGCCCCTGAACTAAAATGAGTCTGACACCCCTGCTCTACATGCTGAAGTAATGCTCCCTCTCCAGGATGAGAAAACTAGATATTACAGCTGAGTGGAGAGCTTTAATGCACCCACACTTCTAAGAAAAACTGGGTTTTACCTGTCATTGTGTGCCGTCACTCTGTGACTCACTCAATCACTTCGTCTTTCTCATGCTGGAAACTTAAATATAGACATCTAGAAGTTTAATGACGTTGCAGATGACTGTTATGTCACTGTGATGGTAAGAAAATTAACGGGTCTGGTCACATCATGATCAGTTGGTGACCATAACACTGTTGATGTGTGCTTTTCTGGTCCTGCTAGTCTCAAAGATGTCAAAGTCTGGGTCTTGTCTTGACAACAGTAGTTCAGGGTAATTCAGCCCTGTGCATTGTCTTACAGACACACACTGACTAGAAGCTGCATTCACTGTCCAAAACTAACATGCAGACATGTCCCAAACAGCAGAACAAGAGGAAAATAAGACTGATCTAATGTTTAAAAAGCATTTCAGCACAAAAAAAAAGAGGTCTGTAGTTTACATTACTTTAGCTAAATTCATGGCAGAATTAGTTTCATTCATATATATATATATATATATATATATACATACAAAGTTTCCTTAAAATGTGAGTAACATGAAAAACTTGAAATGTTTTAAGAAATATAAGTGTAATTTAACAATATTATGTCTCATCTTATTACACCTTTGAATGACAACGTACAGATCACAGTGGATCTACAAACACACAAAACATTTATATACATACATATATACACACACACACACATACGGGCACCGCTACCAATTGTGGACCCAATGAAAGGTAAACGTTGTAGACCCTTCATAAAATTCAGTATTTTGTTGATCTGTTGGGGGGTGGGGGGGGTCATGTAGGTGGGGCTGCAGGTCATACATACAGTGACTTACGCTAGCGTGAAACAAACTGAAACTTACCATACTTTCAACATCCGATTCCTGATTTCTATACTTCTCTTATACAGCGACTCTTACACGAAATGTTCACAACTTCTAGCCTCTATGCACTGGTGGAATAACCCTGTTTTTCAGTGACAGTTTTCATGTGTCTTTTCTCTCCTCTATTACTGTTGGATGACTTTATGCAGCTCCTGGCAGAGAAATTCAACAAGCTCATCAATGTTCGATGGCTTGGGACCATCCATGTTCCTCCAGAAGTTTTCAAAGTGGGTTCAGGTCTGAGAGTGGACTGGCCATGACAGGGTCTGCATCTGGTGGTCCATCATCCACACCTTTATGGACCTAGCTGAGGCCAGGAGCATTGACCTGATAGAAGAACCAGTCCTCAGAGTTTGGGAACATTGTCAGAGCAGAAGTCCAGTAATTTTCAATACATATTTTTGGATTCCAATTACTTTTGCAGTATTAATAGCATTGTTTTTGCCTATTGTAAGAAGATGGGGATGGCCACAGTAGTGGTTTTTATACTTCTCCTTAAATAAGACCTGGATCAGGTGTTTACTCAGTAGAATAAGGTGTGTTTGTGTTGGAATTCAACAGACTCAGGAATGGAATGTCTGTCATACATGCACACATGCTGATTTCACAGGAAATTGCAGTGGTCGCTTAATTTTTGGGGGGACTGAGAAAAACGGACTTTTTCAGTGAAGATATCAATAACGAAACATAAACCAAGTGTGTCCATCCACTGTCATTGATCCAACTCCATGGGTTTTACTGGTGAATCAATGATGTAGAAGATGACGGTGTTTCCACAGTAACAACGGAGCCTCTGAACGTCCAAATGGGTCATATCTGATGACTATGAAATGATGAGAAACTGCATTTTATACCAATTATTTACATAGATTGACAGGTTTAGTGGATGAACAGGTATTAAATGTTTTATATCAGTAGATGGTTTTGGTTGACATTAGATATTTGGGTCTTTATGAGTTAAATATGGAAATGCGCTGCCCGGCCAAAAAAAAAAAAAAGTCACATGCACTATTTCATCGCACCACCTTTGGTTTCGGTTACAGGAGAGATTCATTGGATTTAACTATGCAAATAGTTCAGGCTTGTGACAGAATGGTTCAAAGAGAATGAGACATCATTTTCACACGTGGATTAGCCTCCATAAAATCCAGACTCTAATGTGGGACATGACGAAGACTTGATGCAGCGGTCCGATTCTCCATCATCAATAATCTAAAATAAATGCAAGTATGGATGGAAAAAAAGGTTATGAACCTTATTGTGACACTGCATGAGCATTATGTGATGAAAAAGATGTGACAGTGAATGTGTCCTGTAATCAAAACCAAAGGTGGTCAGTCAAATATTGCATATGTGACCTTTTTTTTTTTTTGGCTGGGCAGTATATTTGGTTTCATTGCCTTTTAACTGTGGAACTTGACACTTGCTTTAGCCTTCCACAGGATTCACAACCTGCGTGGATTCTGACCATCCTGACAGGACTCGTGACACTGAGACACGAACCTGCTTTTCAGAACGCAAATGTTCCATTAGATTAAGGTCAGACCTCTGTGATGGCCACGGCAAAGCATTTATTTTATAGGGCTCTACAAATAAAATTGAATTGAATTGATTCAGACACCTGTCATCATCCACATGATCCCTTTGAACATCATTCATTACATTAGTACCAATACTTCATGGTACCGAACAAAGCAGGTCCACTCACTGTTCACTTTTACCCTTTATAAGGCACTCATAGAAAAGCTCTGAAACTCAAAAGTTCAGCCATAGTGTGTTATTTGAGGACATAACAATACTTTATTACTTCTGTGAAATTTAAAAAAAAAAAAAAAAGGTTTATTGTCATGTAGAAAATCAAGATTAATGAACTTACTATATTTGGTTCTGTGTGGCAAATAAATGAATAAATAAATCCAAGAAATATATGTAAAAAATACAAGAAAAACACATGTAAGGTGAAAGGAACATGACTTTTAGAACATTAGACCAACATAAGTGCTGATCCACATTCTTTTCATATCCAACTAATTCTGTAAAGCCCTGTGAGGCAACTTTGTTGTAATATAGGGCTCTACAAATAGAACTGACTTGATCCAGACCCCTGTCCACGTCCACATGATCCCTTTGAACATCATCCCTTACATTAGTACCATTACTTCATGGTACCGAACAAAGCAGAGCCCTGGAGACTAGGGCTGTGAATCCCCACCACGAGGTCAGTTCCATACACATCTCGATACGCTGCCAGCGATGCTGTACATTAACGATACAGTGAAGCCTCCTGCCGATGCAGTTCACCACTGTTCATGATCTCATGCAATTTGATGATTTGACTTTGTACAATCGATACAATTCATGACACGATTCAAAACGATTCACAGTACAAAGATTTGCAAGCCCGCATCTGGTTTCTAAACATCGCAATTCTTTTGTCCTCTGTCTTTCCCTATGAAGGATGTGTTTGATACTTGATTGTTTTCTGTAAAGCAAACCAATGGAACCAACTTAAAAAGAAGATGCTATCCAATCTGGTACAGACAGAGGAGTGGTTTTTTTCCTAATAAACACTAAATCATCAACAAAAAAAAAAATATTTTTCTTTACATTTGTTTTTAATCTCATTCTCCATTTATACAATACATTTATTTAGGCCATTTCTTTTTGGCCTCTTGATAAAAAAAGCTACGCCGAGTATCTCCTCTTCACCTGTCGTCTCCTTCCCCCCATGTTTGCTGTTTACTAACTGTGCCACCCGGCTCCTGTATGTTTTAATAAGAAAATGCCAAAAGATAGAGATGATGTGTTCAAGGCATCTCAAAAACACAGGTGCATAATCGATGTAACCATGTAATAGTCGATGTAACTATGGGTTTAACTGATGCAGATGCGCTAAGAAAGTACATTGTGCATTTAGCCGGCAGCTGTATCCGAGTTGGACCACCGATTCAAATCACTACTGTATACCACATTTAACCTGAAGGCCCTTTTCCACAGCACTTCTGTTACGGCAATATTTCGCCTTTATTCCATCTTTATTTTATTGTTGCGTAAATTAAATAGTGGATCATTTAGTTCCTGTTTTATTGCGGCTCTGTAACGCCTCTGGAGGTACTAACAGAAGCCTGATAAAGGTGGAATTAGGATTCCAGAACACTATGTAAAAGGAACACCTCTTGTTCCGCAACCGAGGTGTGATGTTTTCATGACGTATTGCGTGTACGACCCCTGTGCCGGGGGATTTAAAAATGAGCCCGGGCCGTGTACAGTAGACAAACATATCAACGCGACCAGAAAGATGAACTGGGGAGACGCCGAGATCCACGAGCTGTTGTCAGACTCTATCCGTGCTAATATTTGTAGAACGGTGAAAGACTCTGGAGAGGTTAGCAACGCCGCTATGCTCTGGGTGTTACACAAGTTATACGTCACACTATACGCTGCGTCACTGCTCCTTTGGTTCCAGAACGCAGGTCCACTGTGTGAAAGTCCAGCCTGTCTCACCTCTGTTACTCCATTGGCTCGGCTTTGGAAATCGGTCAATGGTAGAAAAAAGGTCTGGGGGCGCTGCTCTTGTGGCGACCGGCAGCAAGTGTTTACATCTGTTTGTTTTTATTTTATACACTAATGAATGTAGGAGCAAGCATAAGAATAGGTACGATGTGAAATTTGCAGCTGATACAGTTGGTAAGGCCAAACACATTTGAACCTGCCCTGATCACCCACTCTATGGAGGATTTAATTTGCACCCCTCTGGTTTTAGGCTTCCTCAGTTGAGAACTAGATGTGCTAGGGATTCCTTTATTCCTGTGGTTATTAGGAATCGGAATTCACTTCACTGATATCCACAATTTTTTTTTTTTTTTTATTGTGTGATTATTTATTTATCTTTTTTTTTGTTATGTTTTGTTTTTTTCTTTCTTTATTTGGAAAAGCATGCAGTACAAATCACCCATTTGGGTACATCACTATCCACACATCGTATATAAATGAAGACGCTAAACCAAGAGTTTTTAGTAGAATATAGAACAAATAAAGGAGAAAAAAAAAAAAAGTAAAAGTGGGCAGGATTAGAGGGCTTGCGCCGCTTCTTCAACGACAAGATAAGACACATTTGGTGTGTATGTTTACACTGACCTTAATAAAAATGTATATCATATAAATGTTTTCACATAAACAATGTATTCAATTCAAATCAAGTACAGGTTTTACATAGTTTGTCCATTTTGACCAAATACTGAAAAAAGATTCCCTTTGACCCTTGAAACAAAAAGTCAACTTCTCCAGAATGTAAATTTCCTGTACGATGTCGATCCATTCTTCGGTTGTGGGTGCTTCAGGCTTTAACCATTTTCTAGTGATAGTGATAGTTTTTTGTCTTTAGAGTCCAGTTATCACATGAAATATCTCCTAGAACAGGGCTTCACATTTAAAAGGAATTTTTGCAGTAAAAATGTTATTTAAATGGTCACAAAGCTGCTGATCACTGGACGACTCCAGAAAATATGATGGTGGTTAGCGTTATTTATCCCACAGAGTCTCCAACAGGTGTCTCCACTGCCATGATGTTTTTTTCTGGACGGGGGTTACAAAAAAAATCCAACAATATTTTTCCAACAGAATTCCCTCCAACTGTTGGAGCTTGGGGTCATCCACTGTAATTTAAGGCTTTTTTCCCAGCTTTCAGTAGAAATAATTAGATTTCCCTCTGTCTCCCATTTGTGTCTTATGTGGTCAGTAGTATACCCTTGTAGAGCCTATTTTAGCGTATGAACCAGATTTCAACAAAGACAACAACATATTGAGGAGTCCTAGATCACCTGTTTTCCAGGTTTTGCATACATTTTGATAAAAATAATTTCTAACCTGCAGATACCTGTAAAAGTCATCCTTATCCAACCCATGAGACCTCTGAAGATCTTCAAAACTCTGAAAACCCCCACTCTGCGTGAATGAGTTGTAACACTCAGCTTAATTTTGCAAAGCGTTATTACAAAAAGAAAAAGACACGGGGATAAGCTGAAGACTGTTAGACAGGAAAGTGTTTTTCCAATGGAGTCGTACTGTTTCACAATGAGGAGTGACAACTGAGGTTTCGGTCCAACATACATTACCAGTCAAAAAATATCCAACGCAAACATTACACACAAACAGAAAATCAAAGTCCGCCTGCTCCTTTTTCACACAGTCGCTCGCTTTAAGTCCTCAAAAGAAATCCACAGACTCAGTTCATACGTCCAGTGCACTTAGGCGCCAAAAACCCACAATCGAAGCAAAAAAAAAAAAAAAGAAACACTCCTCTGGCTCTGCTCCTTTGTCTCCAAGAAAACGATGACTGATGCCACAGTCCAAAATAACAGAAACAAAAGTTGGGTCTCACCCGCTCCAGTGACGGTCCCCGATCTGCGTGTTAGAAGTCTCTACGCATCTCCGCACTGGTGAGACGGTCCTCAGTTTTGTCAGGATAGAGTTTTAAGTTGACTCTTACAGGTTCATTGACTCAGGTCCCACGTAGTCTTCCTGAGCCTCTGGCACCCGTGTCCCACGGTTTACTCCTTCACCTCACTAATAACCCCATCAGGTGAACGACACACACACACCTGATCACTGCTGATTAGTGTCAGGAGGCTGTGGACGCGATCAAAGACAAAAACAACAACAAATACCCCTTTGATCCATTTTAACTTCTCTATCTATCTATCTATCTATCTATCTATCTATCTATCTATCTATCTATCTATCTATCTATCTATCTATCTATCTATCCACATTTCTACCTTCAACACCCCATTATATGAAAAACAATCTGCAGTTATGTGTGGATGTCACAGTGAAAGGTAGTCAGTCCTTTCCAGATCCACTTTTTGAATCTCCCATCATTTTTGTTCAGCTAAAAAGCTGAATTTGTTTATCTTTTAATGCTTACGGCCATTATGGCAACTAACCTGTGTACTGCCCTGTTGGACCTTTGTCATTTGTGTTGGGAAGGGAGTGGCTCCGTTGTGTGTTGTCCTGTGTTGTGTAATTTTATTGCGGTGGCATCTGGCGGTGCTGTTTCTGTGCATGTGTTTATATCCCCTGCTGCATACCAGATTTACGTTCTAAGGATAAATAAAGTTGAAAGTTGAAGGCGGGATCACCATCTCACCTTTTTTTTTTCCAGGATCTCTGTGTAAAAGTGGCTGGACATTGTTGCCTCACTGGAACCGTTGCTGTCTCTGTCTTGTAACGTATGCGGAAATCACCAAAAATAGTCACTTACCCGATAAAGTGTTAAGAAGATCTGCTCCAAGACTCCATTTGCATTCCTGGCTGACTTTTCGAAATATTCACGAAGGTCATCGGTTTTTACGAAACCAGTCGCTCCTGCAGCACGACGACACCATGCTGCCGCAATGTTGATGATCCTTCTTCCTCCATCCATAAAACTCATCATTATGGACAAAGAATCTAGTTCTTTGTTACTTTCTCACCTAAACAGAGAACATTCACCCGTTCCACTCAGATCTATGTCACTGTGCTCATTTGCGAACTCATCCACGCTGTTTTTCAGTGTAGAAGAAGTGGCTTTCTCCTCGGGGAACAAACTTTCAGGTTATGAAGATACAGCGCCGTCTTTAATGTGAATGGAGATATTTTTGGACCAGTTACTTTGTGCATCTTTACCAGTTCAAAGGCTGTTGTCCTGGGATTCTGTTGAACCTGTCACAGCAAAATACTTTCATCTCTAGGAGTCGATACATTTCTCATTCGGTATATTCCCCTGAACTTCACGGCTGTTTGATCCCATGATGTTCGATTGTTTCTACAGATGACCTCGAGTACCTGAGGACGATACTTCAAAAACGCTTTAAGCTGACCTCATTACAACTGTTAATACAGAGCTTTAACTCTTTCATGCATGAATTATCAGAGCCTTAATCAATATTTGTTTTCCTGAGTGTTTTATTCCTCTTTAGGCATGAAAAAAAAACAACGTGATTTAACTTTTTTTATGAGCCTATTTTTCATGGAGTTGCAAAAATGTCCACTCAGCTGGACCCCATCTATGTCCATGTGGGCCCAAGAAGGGTTACATTTGGGCTGCGTATAAGGGTCCCAAGTGGGTTTGTCTGCAGTTTCCATGGTGACCCCATATGTGTTTGCCCAAGTCAGAAATCTGTATATCTCATATTATTTATTTTTCACACCATTTATCCCACGATACTTATCTTTCATGTCATTTGCACTACTTATGTTATTTGCACTAATTAAATTCTGTTTTACAAATATCTTAGTTTGCAGTACTTTTTTTTTTTTTTAACGTAAATAACTGTGCCTTTTACTGATATTTGTTGTCTAAATTCTTGCACTGAATCCGAGAACTCTACCTCAGTTTCGTTGTACTTGGTAAAATGACAATAAAGAGATTCTGATTCAGCCAAACATGTGGGGTCACCATGGAAACTGCAGACAAACCCACTTGGGACCCTTATACAGGGGCCAAATGTAACCCTTCTGGGGCCCACATGGACATGCTGGCTGGGTACAAGCACCTTCACCTTTTCACTTGGGCACTTTAACTTGCATATTTAGCACTTTTGATAGCACACAGCACTTTAAACAAACATATTTGCACAAACCGGAACAACTGCACACAATTCATTTTAAAAGTAGTTTATTGATTAATTATTGTCTTTCCTTTCCATGTTCAGATCCAGTGGCACTGTAGCACTTTAATGGCTGCTTGGCCCTGGAGACAAAGGGAGACATAAATTAGACTCCAGACTCACTTTGTGTAATATAAATGTGCAATATTTAAGTATAGCTTTGTTTTAGTGTTTGTGGATTTTACAGTGTTTAGTGAATGGTAGTGATGTTACAAGATGCTTCAAAGCGTGCGCCGAGTAACGGAGGGCGCGTTTCCATGACGCGTGCATCGAGGCTTGCTTCATTTAGGGGAGGAGCCAAAAATGTTGGCGTCTGAAGCCTCGCTGCCCGGCTGTACCACATGACTGCTTCAGAAAGTGGTTCAGATTTTGCCGTGAGGTTTGACAGCAATATAAACCCTCAGGCTCCATTCAAAATGTGGGTTTTTGATTGAGAGTTGCTGAGAGTGCAGAGCTTGGATAGAGTTTGGATACTAGAGTTTGGATAGGTTTTTTATAGTTTGGAGATAGTATTAGAGAGTTTAGAGAGAGATCATTTGAAGATTTAGATGAGTGAGGAGAGAAGGATAGGTAAGAGGATGGAGCCAGCTAAGAAGAAGAGGACTTCCCCTGTGGGAACATTTTGATTTGATAACTCTTAATAAGGTAAAACTAAATCTAACACTATTTCAAACGCATACGGTTTGTTTATCTGGAGTACTATGAGAGACAAAAATGACTGTACCCCAATTGATATAATCTAGCTCTTGTGTTTTCGTGCATGCCAGCATCTTCTGTACCATGTAAAAGGGTGTTTTCAAAGGCCGGAGACATTGCGTCAAAAAAAAAAAAAAAAAGAAGAAAAAAGGAATCACTTCAAACCAAAAACTTCTGAGAACCTGTTCTTTCTGAATAAAAGTGAATAAAATCTCCTCTGTCCTGTACATCATTGTCCAAGTTACACAAGCATATTCAGTGCCTCTTCCTAGTTCCACAGGCACTTTCACTGTCCTCTGCCTGCTTCAGTCCAGGCCATTTTCCTAAAGTGACAGAAAAACATTACAGAACCTCCCATATATGATACTACCGTTTGGAGGAATTTTACACACAGAGAATACGTTCAAAAATATTTTATTATACACATATGTGATAATTTATGTAGAAACATTTGGTCATACATTTTGTTTTTCATAGTCATCCCTTAGAGCCATAACAGACACAAAAATTCAATGCATCACACATTCTGTGGTTCAGATACAGCTGCCTGTGATTAAACACTTGGCCAGTGGCTGCTTTCGTGTGCACGTGAAGCTTCGACAAATGAACCCTTTGTCGAAGCAGTTGGCTCAAGTGATTCGATGCCTCATGTGGCTTCATCTCACCATCACTATGTTGTAGTGTTTGTGTGCGTTAGTGGATTTCAAAGCGTTTCATGAATGGTGTTTTAGTGTGTTCGTACTTACCTTGTCCTTGCGTCCAGATCCATCAGCAAAAGTGTCCCCACAGGAACGACGGCCCTTAAGAAGGTTCCGGGCTGGACAGAGTCAGGGAAATGTGCAGGGGAGCCAGGGTGAATGTTTTATTGGTTTATGGGTTTCTATTTATCTTTGGTGTTTAGCTTTAGAGTTTTATGTATGTAGCTTGGGTTTATGGTTGTGGTTTTGGCTTATGGAGGTTTTTAGGTTAGTTTTAACCATTTATGTAAATTTGTACATCCCTTGTTGAGTTGCAGTGGTTTTATCCAGTTAGTTGGACAGCATATAAGGTGCCTGTTTCTATCACTTGTGCTTCTGCTGCTGGAGAAGACACTGCTCCTCTGACCTCCATTTGCACTTGGTTTGTAATTCTGGATCGTTGAAAACATTAAAAACGGTGGACCACACCATCTCCTGCCTCTGCCTGTTCTCCTTCCTCATCTCACTCATCCAACCACTAAATAGCCATCCTACGTTACACTCACTTCATGGAGATAATATGCAAAAAAAAAACAAAAAAAAAAAACAAACAAACTGATAATTACAGTCTTAAAAACAATAACATGCAAAGGATTTACTTTCAAACATGTTACTGCAGATCAGGTTTATCAAGAACAGCAAAGTTCCATTAATGGTATGAACTGCAGTGTATGGGATGGTGCATAAGCGTCCAATGTGTCGGCTGATATGCAACTAAAACAACAAAACCCATGAATGTACAAGAGAACAGCTGCAGAATAGTGATCACTATGCATGAAAGGGTTAAAGTCTAATCCTGCTGATATAATGTACTTTGTAATTCCTTTTAATCTTAAGGTTTTAATTGCTGTAGCCTGTGTGTTCTTTATATTCTATTACTGCTGTTTGAGGTTATTCAAGTTAAGCGTGCACTTACAGCATGCAATACTGAAAACGAGGGTCAAGGGTAAAACATGGTTCCTGAGGTTTTAACTACATAAAATGACCAAAAAAAATGACAGAAAGAAGTACAGTGCTTGCAAACGTTTGAAAATTAAATAAATAAATATGGAAGTCTTTTTTTTTTTTTTCTAAGGTCTTGGCTGATTTCTTGAGATTTCCCCACGATGACAACTGAAAGAACTCCGGGTCTGAAGGGCAGCCCTGAAAAGTAGCAACAGGTATAAATTCAATAATGAAAATTCACCAAATATTAACTTTCTAAAGTCATGACATCAATTTCCAGAAGCTTGAAGGCAGCGAACTTACAGCAACAGATTGAAAAGGTGAAGACAGTTGGTATATATTGTAAAAAATCCTCCTTTACACTTAACTTTTCTTAGCCGCCAGGGGCCCAATGACGACGGGATCTGAGGTGACTCACCTGTGCCCTGTCTTGACCTGTGACCCCGGACCTCCTCCCCCACCCTCACCTCTCTGGATGGACCTCCTCACCCTCACTTGTCTCATCTGATTAGATGGACCCCCTCATGTGCCCCCGCCCTGCTGCATCCTTACAGACTGGAACTACATCCCCAAATCATCAGTCCGTCAGTCCTGGTGCATCTATAGTCTGTCCGTCCATGGCAGTGGATCTGTCCTTCACTGTGGTTCTCCCCCAGGTTTCTCTTTTCCCACTGGGTTTTTGGAGTTTTTCTTTGCCAAGAAGGAGGGTCTAAGGAAGGGACATTAATCCATTTCCTTCATCTACTGTTTATTTAACTGTTTGTTTTTATATCCAACTAATTCTGTAAAGCCCTGTGAGGCAACCTTCTTGTATAGGGCTCTACAAATAAAACTGAATTGAATCGAACTGAATTAAAGTGAAACTCTGCATTTCTGGGTTTGTTTGTGCTTGAAATCCTTGAAAATGCTTGAATTTCAATGTTGTGTTTTCAAGGTCTGAAAAATACTTGAATTTCAGTTTAAGTGCTTGAAAGTGCTTGTAATTATAATTCTGTGATGTGATTTATTTATCAATTTTTAAATATTAACTAGGTTAAATGGTTAACCAAAGCTGCTTACAGAGAGGTGAAACACTCTGAAAAACAAAACTGTCAAAAAAGAAAATTATCAGGTGCTCTCAGGTCGACTCCAGTTAAAGTTTTACGAAGTGACTATTGCCACAGTACTGTGGGATTACCTTTCACTGGAAAAAATCCACATCTTACCAAGTGTCTTTTTCTCATTTCTAGTCCAAATATCTCATCACACTTAAAATAAGACATAATCACTGAAAGAGTAACTTTTCAGTGAGATATAAGAACTTATTTTTAGACAATAGATCTTGAAAATCTTATTTCAAGAAATTTT
>JAPQRP010000015.1:16298914-16309274 GCA_037367295.1 Apogon hyalosoma | reverse complement strand
CCTTCCCATCCTGCTGGTAGTGTGTGCAGCATATGGCCATTGTGATGGAGGGTAAAAGGAAATGACAGGCCATTTGAAGATGCTCTAGTCCCTACATCATGAATAATGCAGCGGGTGCAGCGAGCAGGTTCTCAGCACAAGCTTCAAAGTTTATCGGCCTCCCCTGTCTCCCCGGGAGAGAGACTACAGTGCTGCGGGGAGATTAGACCGACACTGAGCAGGGACCTGGTCAAACTCAATTAAATACAACCAGGATAATTCCATCCTCTCATTGTGCCATTCTGTTTTATTAGAAAAATAAACCCAGCATGCTCACACCTTGAAATGACAATGGATATGGAAAACAGACAGTGAATTATTAAGCAGGGTATCATGTGTGCTCAGTCGCTTCATGTAAAAATATGTAAATGAGAGTAAAGCTGAAGACATTATTGATGAATATTTCCATTAATTATGTCAGACAAACAACGAAGGATCGACAGAAAGAGAAAGAGAGAGAGAATCAGTTTCACTTCAGGATATACGCGGGACTCCCACTTTTGTTTGGCACCAGACCGAAAGAATTCAACACAATGGTAGATGGAGAATGCACAGGAGTGGTGTTAAGTCTTTTGTTGATGGGTTTTAATAGTCCCGTTGACACATGATTTATTAGTCATTCTCATCTTAATGTATAATTCAGCTGAAAACCCCCAAAATACCTATAGTAAGTCTTGCTGTTTGTTTAAATATGCATGTTTCCTTCCACAGTTTCCTGAGTCTTTGGAGATCTAATTAGTCCTGGAGCCCCTCCCGACGGCAGATGTAGGCCTGCAGAAACACCCCCCTCGACGGAGGCTGTTATAGCATGTAACTATTTTCCATGTCTACATGAAAACAAACACTTATGCCACCCACACATTCAGTTCTATATCAAGCCAGGCTTGGCTAATGATGATAAACCTACGTAAAAGTACAAAGTGCTGCTAATTAGGTCTATGTCGATTATGGCTCATTAATGCTGATGTTGCCCTGACATGTTTTTGCCAATCATTGCTGGAGAGGACTTCGGTGCATCATTTTCTAATTACTTTAATTCATCATTGTACTGATGCTCTGGGCATGTTGGTATCGGCCTTGCTGTTACATTTCTGAGTAGGAATTTCAGGAAAAAAGTTAATTGATCAGTTGGTCGTTGCAGAGAGAATATCATCCATCTGTCCAAGAATATTTGAAGCATTTGCTTTGAATTATTGAAAGCAATGAAGGACAGCGTGTTCTGTACTTTTCAACATTCAAGATTCTTTTACTGTCATTCAACATATGGCATTTACGGCGGCTGTGGCTGAGTTGGTAGAGCGGGTCGTCCAATGGGTCGGCGGTTCAAATCCTGGCTCAGACTGTCCACAGGTCAAAGTGTCCTTGGGCAAGACACTGAACCCTGAATCGCTCCGAGTAGGGCCTGGCAGCGCCTTGCATGGCAGCAGCCGCCCATTGGTGTATGAGTGTGTGCATGAATGGGTGAATGTGAGGCTTTGTAAAGCACTTTGGGCGCCATCAAGGGGGGAAAGCACTATATAAGTGCAGCTCATTTACATTTAGAAAGAAATTCCAATACACTGTGAGCCTGGATGTCAAATATAATTTAAAAAAATAATTAGAATTGTTATTAGAATTAGAATAATTAGAATGCACTTAAAAATATACGTTTGATGACATTACTAGAAAATATTAAGTATAGTCAGCTCATTTGCAGATATAGTCAAATGTGTGAATAATTTGAAGTGAAATTAATTTATATTATAAGCTTTAGTTATGACCACACCTGGTTTTCTTTCCACTGTCACCTGCCCATGCATGTCTGGACGTGCCAGTCTCAGTGCTAGAGTAGCGGATATAGACCCCTGCCACATGACGTCAGGGGTCACATGATTTATGTTTACACGACTATAATGGAAGGCAACCCACAAGCTAGAAAGAGCAGTGCCAGGCTTATTAGACAGATAATTGTACTTAATAATTGTAACCATGGTTAACTTTTGAGCAGTAATAGGCTGCTCAGACAGAGCGGGACATGGGGAAAAGAAGTCTTTCCACAGGATCCACTCTGTTTTAACCAACCAGGGAGAAAAATATAAGGAAATCAGAGCCCAGAGACAGAGTACGGAGTATGATAGTAGCTCTACAGTCACCTGTGGGCTGGATATCACGTATAACCATTAAAAGTGGTGAACAATAGGGATGGTACAGGTTATCCGCGGTTCAGTACATATTGCGGTTCTTGGACACGAGGGCCGGCTGGGGCTGGACTCGGAGCCCGAGCTGTGCGCCGAGCCCCGGGGCTCAAACGGTGCTGGGTGCGGCGTGTGGCTCCGGCCGGCGTCCAGTGTTCTGGCTTGACAGGACACCGGCACCAGCTGGACTCTGAGTCTGGGCAGCGCCGTGAACCATGACTCAAGAGCCGCAACAGGTGACTGTAGGTGTGCTTTGAGTAGTGGTAGTGATATGTTAGTCATTTTAAGTGTTCCTGCTCCCACTCAGCACGTCTTTTTAAGGGTCAAACCCATCAATCACAGCCTGTTTCTCAGCATACTATTGATTTTCAGAAGGGTTCGGAGTTTGAAAATAGTCGACCATATATAAAGGATAAACTGTCACCAATAACCCGTTTAAAATATCTCATCACTGATGAAGCAGCTGCTAAACACAGTCTGTCACTCTCCTGTCTTCCAACAGATACGTTAAGATCTGTGACAAAAGATACAACTCAGAAAGTTCTAAGTGACTGTCAGCTATCGTCGACTGTTTGTTTTAACCGTACGAGGACAGTTTTGTTTTATTGTCCACCAGTTCCATCGACCTGTTCCACAGACATTTTATCTTAGCTAGGTGTTTGCTAGCTGACTTGCTACTTGTCTCAGTGGGGAAAACTGTAAGCCCGGACAAGTTGAGTTTATTTTTTTTTAAAAAATTTAAAAAAAATTGAGAAAAATGGTTGCCTTAAAAAATTAAGTAATGATTAATGAACTTGTACTTAAAAGGTTCATTAATCGTTACTTTTTTTTAAGGCAATCACTTTTCTCATTTTTTTTTTATTTTTATTTTTATTTTTTTTAAGTAAACTCAACTTATCCGGGCTTACAGTGTATAGTGAAGCAAAGCAGACATTTAAAAAAAGAGCCACACATATTTAAATAGGAAAAACAGCTGTAATTTTCAAGATGGAAAAACAACAAATCAGAGCGTAGATGATGATAATAAACAAACGGACATAGAGGAGGAGGGGAAAGTGACTAAAAAATGTAAACATACAATTGTATGTTGTGATTAAACTGGCTGAATATTGCGCTGTGTTGTTATATTGCACATAAATAAACAACACTGGGGTGAGTTGTGTGTCGAACCACCCCCAAACTAGACATCGTTACATAATCTGGTCATATATTATTGAAAATGTAAAAGAGCAGGATTAAAATTCAGATTTTCTTGCAACAAAAACAATGCAAAATGCACCGCTCTCTGAACTAGCTCCTCAGTTAAACGGAAAATGCACAAATACATTTGTAACTTGCTTAAAAACCCTGCCTCCAACATTGATGAATGTAAAATGAAAGATGCATTATCCTCCCAATTGTTTTGTTGTTTATGACCTTTCTGAGATCAGATCAGTCTCTGGAAGCTCAGCTAATCACATTTATCCACTCAGCTTCCAACTCTGGCCAGTTTGGAGGAAGAAATTAAATGAATACTTGTTCCGTGGAGAGTGCACCATCTATTTATAATGTATCTTTATAATATATTTTGTAAAACATATTTTCCTGCAGACATTTTTCTCATTTTACTATTCACATCAGTAGAATTAATATCCACAAAGTAATAACATGGCTGCGTTTTCTTTTAAGGTGAGAAATCAAACATCAACATTTAAAAAGTAAGGGTAAACGTTCACAAAGAATGAAACGTGCATTCAGCTCCTAAATATATTCTTAATCCATTATCATGCCTGAATGACATACATACAATATATATGAAGGAAATGAAAAATAGAGTATTCTTTTTGCTAAATTGTTTAACACCTTTCACTTTGGTCAAACTGAGCTCAAATAAGCTCATGAAATTACAGCAGAAAATAATGTACATTTCTAATTCGGTGCTTCTGTCAAACTGGTCCCTAAAAACAGGACAGAGGGGCTTTTCACACTATTTATCCCATGATATTTATCTTCTCATGTCTTTTGCACTACTTAAATTCTATTTTTTAAAAATATTCTTAGTTTGCAATATTTTTTTTATTTTTTTTGTAAATAACTGTGCCTTTTTACTGATATTTGTTGTTTGTCTTGTAAATTTTTGCACTGAACCCAAGACCTCCACTTCAATTTCATTGTACTTGGTACAATGGCAATAAAGAGATTCTGATTCTGAAAAATTCCAACCAGATGTAGACTAATGTTATGAAGCAAGTTTGGAAACACTATGGGTCTATTTTAAAGATAAATTTTTACTGAGATAAAAGATAAACTATTTTTCAGATAAGACACATTTTTATGTTCGTTTATATTATATTTGATACAAAAATCTGCATGTAATACGGTCAAAGGGCTATTTTTTTCAAATATCTCTTTATTCTCTCACAGGTACATTTTGGGAATCAAACTAATTATGCAAGGCAGAGTGTTTCACATAAATGACCGCTGTTGTAAAATCACTCACGATTTATATGCGTTTAAATGGGCAGGTTCTGTAAGTAATGTGAGTGGACACGATGGGTTACACGCAAAACCTGGAATAAAACTGAGATTCATGAAAAACCCACATGCCTAGATTAGAAAAACCACAAGGATCATCAAATTTAACAGTGTCTTTATTTATAGCGCTATATAAGACCATTTACAGCCATGTGGTCCAGATCAAATGCACTGACACTTAGGTAGTTTTTCCTGTCCCAATTTTGGTCCTATTTTTGGCTCCAATATTTTATTAGAAATTCATTCATTTTGGGATGGCTCAGAGCAAGAGAATGTTTTTTTTTTTTTTTCATTTATCTGAGGTCATCATTAGGTTCATCCTGGTGGGAAATATGTCTAAATTTCTCTTTTATTATTGGGTCTAAAAAGCTGGAAAAGTGCCAGATACCAAAATGAACCCAGTTTCAAAGAAGCACCCAATAATAATTATGAACAGTGCTGAGATTTAACGTAACTGTGAATAAGCACAATAATCTAATAATGCTAATTAGGAAATGTAGTGCACAGGCGACAGTAACTAAAATGTTTTTTTTTTTTTAAAAAGCACTTTTTTTTAATTTGTTTACTCATAAAAGGTGTTGTAAGTCACTAAAATGATGAATTAAAAGGCAGACCAAATGTTAAAACCTCAATTTGTGCATGGAAAATCTAAGAGATTAGATAATGATGGTGTTACATTCCAACATTCCAGTTGTGGATTTGTGTGTAAAGAACATGGACCAGAAACATTAGATTTTGATCATATTTGTGTATGAATCAGCGAATCACCCTCAGCTTTATTGTCACTCAATCAATAGTACATGATAGAACGACCTACAGTTCCCCAGGTCTCTGTGTTTGTAGCTTGAGAAAAATAAAAAATAATATAAAATAAAAATATGTAAAAGCTACATAGGATATAATAAAAACGACCATAAAATACACAAGAGAAAAAATGGTAGACATACCCTGGGTGCTTTCTCATAGGATACGTCATCACGACCCATCCATGACTCGTGCTCTGGACACCTGGCATTTACAGAGAATAGTCTAATGTCATATGTCTCTAACAAATATACAGCAGGGGTGTTAAACATGCGGCCCGGGGTCCAAATCCGGCCCGTGGGATGGATTTGTGAACATATTAACAATTATTTCAGTTCAGGTTCCACATTAAGACCAATTCAGTCTCGAGTGGGTCAGACCAGTAAAATACAATTAGAATAACCCATAAATAATGACAACTACAAATTTGTCTCTTTGTAAATGCGACTATTTTCATTTCATTTGACTGTATTTACTCTATAAAAAAAAACAAAAAAAACTTTGTAGATCCACTGTGATCCTTACGTTGCAAAATGCACGTGTTGCTGATAAATTTGGGAAAGTGTTGTTTTGTATGGGAAGGTTTGAAGGGGTAGGATTAGATCAGTTTGGACTTCTTCCTACTCCTTTTCGCTCATGTAAATTTTTAAGCTTAAGACGTTGCAGTTTTAAGTTACCGTTTTATTTAGTTTTCATTCTCTTGATTATCATTTATTAGCATTTCTGTTTTTAAATTGTAATTTAGATGATCGAAATAAAGATATCAATCAATCAATCAGTCATGTGTAAATGATAAACTGCAGCATAATATTGTTAAAAGGACACTTACTTTTCTTAAGAAATTTCAGTTTGTTTCTGTTGTGCACATTGTTTTAAAGGATAGTTTGTAAATGTAAACATTTTCATAATGTAATTTTACTTTTATCACTCTAAACCATAGAGGAACGTTTGGAGTTGACATTATTTATATATTATGTCATTATTTTTACTGCTCTGGCCCACTGCAGATCAAATTGGGCTGAATGTGGCCCCTGGGTTAAAATGAGTTTGACACCCCTGGTCTACAGCAACTGTACAGTTCAAGTGATGCAGGGTTCACTGCAAAAATCTAAATCTTACCAAGTGTATTTTTCTCATTTCTAGTCCAAATATCTCATCACAATTAAAAAAAGACATAATCACCTAAAGAGTAACTTTTCAGTGAGATATAAGAACTGATTTTTAGACAATAGATCTGGAAAATCTCATTTCAAGAAATCTTACCAAGATCATTTTCACTTGTATTTTTTGCTTAATTCAACATTTTTTGCTTAATTCAAGCAAAAAAATCTGCCAAAGCCATTTGTTTTAGTAAAAAAATAAGAAAAAACAGACTTGAAGTTTTTTAGCATATATTTATTATCAACTGTAATAACAAAACTGTTTTGAAATAACTAAATGTCCACTGTAAGTGAAACTTTTTAACATTGCAAAAATAAACTTTTAACTATTTTACATCTGCTCAAACATGCTTTTTGGTCTTGAACAGTCAGTATCCATAATGGCTTCATATTTTTTTGTTATTTCCAGGCCTTTTTAGCATGTGTGGCGGTCTCTGCAACAGTTCCTTTCTACTTGTAATAGAGTCTCACATTGCCGCTGTAAAGTGTTACATAGAGCTGGAAAGTTCAGCTTTCTGATGCTGATTGAATTTTGTGGACGGTTCAGGAGTTACAGGAATTTAAATGCTGTTAAGTGCAGAATGCAGCGCCGGAGAGCTTGCACTTGTTAAAGGGTTAAAATATAATCTTCCTTGCTCTAGCCCCTCAAGAAAATTATAAAAAAAAACTGTCCATGATACTAAATGTAATATAATACCATGATATAAACCTGTTTCTTGTATATTCCCTCTACCACTTATGACTTTTAGAGTCAAACTTCTTTGTTCTTTCATTTGACCTCTGATTGAACATTTCATATTTGATCCACTCATTTTCTTTGACTCTGAAGGATACCGATGCATCAAAGACACATCCATTTTATGTTATTATCCTAGATTTCTCTTCTTTTACACCCTATTACCCTAATCTTGCCAGTTTGACCTACTTTTACACGTTTATCGTTCCTCAGGCGAGGAGGCTGTTGCACTCCCCCCATGTGTATACATCTCCAGAGGATTATTTATATGGCCCAGGTCTGGGACCAGACTAATTTGGGTGAAACTATAGAGTACACAAACCTGGGGTTTGACATTTTTCCTGCTGAAGGCAGGAGAACTGTGAGCACTGCTGAGAGAGACAGAGAATAAAACATGGTTCTGCAACGGCCTTTGATCTGCCGTTGCTTCCTTTTCTGTTTTTCAAAGGGCCAGTGAGGAGTCGTCCAGTCCGAGCTGCAGCATCAGGCACCCCAGGACGGTCGGCCACAACATTATTTATTTTCACTCTACTTTTTTTTTTTTTTCTGTATGAGAGGAAGGAAACTGAAACATTCTTTCTTTCTGGAGTTTTGTTTCATGCTGGGTAATCGCAGAAATAAATATTCACCCACATACATAAATATGCAAGGCCTTAGTCCCCAGTTGGCTTAGAATTAAGCTTATATTTCAACTGATTTCTCAGCCCGTGTGCTAGAGAGTAGAGTAGAGAGAGAGTGGAGGTAAATGTCTTAAACCCTGGCAGCAGAATCGAACTGACTTTCTCCACTAAAATCTGTAATGAATTCACCAAAAATGAAAATAATGATTATTATCAAAGAGTCTGTATTTAACCCTTTTAAGACTGCCATTATAACAGGCCCCAAGTCCAAACCTGGCGAACCTGATATTGTGAAAGGCCTTATAAATACAGGAGTGGTGACGCTTGATGAATGATGGAGTCACCCATGTTGCTTGGAGCCAGTGTGAACAGGCAGCTGAGGGGTCAACCTCCATTAGTGATGTTCCAGCAGATAATCTGAGGAAAGATGTGCTCCTCATCTCGCCAAGAGCCTCTGAAAATGGGCACCTCCTTGTCAGGGCAATTTGCTGATGATGCATGGTTATGATAAGATTTGAGTGAAGTGTGTGAAGCGCCCAGAGCCTCTGTAGCCAAAGCATCGGGGCCAACACGAGTAATCAACCAAGGTCCAGATTGAGCCCCTGATAGAAGAGGGTTCGTGATTGCTCCTAAGTACCCCCCGGCACAAGGCGTTTAAGACACTTTTCTGCTGATTTTTGATTGACAGGTCTTCTATCAAAATCAACATCTGCTTGCAGCCGTTATCAGTGCTGGAGTTTACATCAGACGTCTGCGTTTGAGCCGGAATCTGTGTCCTTAAAAAAAGGGGATATCCCAGCTCTGTATGAAATCCACACAAATCCAGCTCTGTGGTTCTATAATACTGTGTGCTGGCTTTACTGCTCTGTCTTTATCCAAACCAAACAAAGGTCTGGAGCACAGCTGCATTTCATTGTATACACCTGAAGTAAACATGTGTTGTAAAGGTATATACATACATTGATTACGTACACACTGTTAGCCTCATAGCATAAGTGCCTAAGTCATACACTGTATAGACGAAAGTACTGGGACACGTTGAATTCAGGTGTTTCTTTTCTAACAGGAGTCTGGGATACAAAACAATAATAAGTGTCACAATGTACTTTTATATTGTGATAAATATCATATTGATTATTAATTTTGATGTTTTTATCTCACATCAACGTGAACAAGACACCTTAAAGCTGTAGACATAATGTGTCCAACATTTTTGCCCCATATAGTTTATAAACATCAATGTTTCCTTAAACCATAAAGACCCAAACATCCACCACAGACTAAAACAAACTACTGATCTGAACTGTTTAATACCTGTTGATCCACTAATCCTATCAATACACGTAAATAATTGGTGTAAAATACAGTTTGTCATCTTTTCATGGTCATCAGATATGACCCATTTGGACGTTCAGAAGCTTTGTAGTTACCGTGGAAACACTGTCATCTTCTACAACATTGATTCACCAGTAAAACCTATGGAGTTTTGTAAATGACAGTGGATGGAGACACTGGGTTTGTGTTGAATTAATGATATATTTTACTGAAAAAGTCTCTTTTTTTGAAAGTTTTCTCTGTTTTTCATTTAATAACCCTTAACTTTTATCTGAACTTTTTATGAACATCTGTATGATCAATGAATTAAAAATAGGAAAGTACATGATTTTCACTGGAAAAAGGCAAAACATGGAGGATAATATTAAAATAAATGATGATAAATTACTTAAAAAAGGTCAAATAGAGAGAAAAATCATTTGGAAACTGCCACAAAAATAACACTGGGTCTTTATGGATTAAAGTTTTAAGGGAGATTTTTCTTCCTCGGTGAGATTTGAAGAAAGTAGATGGTTAGGGTAATTTTGGCAAAATATCTGAAATTAAAAAAATATATATATTCTTACATTATTATGGTATATTTCTTATTGTGTGCACTGTAGTTCATATCAAAATTAATTGAACTTTTTTTTTAACTGCATTTACTTAATTTCTGTGTATGTGTTCACTTCCTGGCCATAGGGTTGGAAAAATGTGTGTATTTGTTGTTTGTTTTGAAAATATAAACAGACACCTTTGGCACAGGAACAAAGGTTACCAATTTTTTTTTTTTTTTCAATCAAAAATGCTGAAGCGAGAGCTGGTGGAAGCAGTACTTTAACCAATCAGATTTCATGTTGGCCATACCTGAGCGATCTAACAGGTGAATAAATACATTTTCATGTCATTTGATTCAAAGAGTCAAAGTCTATCTATCTATCTATCTATCTATCTATCTATCTATCTATCTATCTATCTATCTATCTATCTATCTATCTA
>JAPQRP010000015.1:16187872-16199469 GCA_037367295.1 Apogon hyalosoma | reverse complement strand
ATAACTAACGTAACTAATGCATGAAAAGCTTTACATATTTTCAACATCCAGCTCCCGGGTTCTATTCTGCTATCATACATCAGATCTTACATGAACTTTTCACAACTTCTAACCTGTATCCACTGTACACAGAAATGCTGGGCCTCATGAATTTGCCCCCCCTCCGCTTTTTTTTTTTTTTTTTTTTTTTTTTGTGCAGCGCCCCAGTACATGGGGACGTTCGCCAATTCAGAGACTGTTGACAGTTCGGTTCAGGTGAACATTAGTGCCAGTAATGTAGGATTTATGTAGGATATAGGTGTAAGAAAACTCAGTCACAACCTGACTATTATTTCAGTTGGTTGGTTGCCTCATTGTTAGCAATATGATGTCACACGAGTATCAGTCTGAGGAACAAAACTTCTACTTTTACTTTAGCAGAAAGCTCTATTTTGCTTCTAAAATTACATTTGCTTGAACAAGACCATGATAATGGAATATTTTTCACATGGCTGTATTTGTATTTTTAGTTAAGTAAAAGATGTAAATATTAAGACATAATGGTATTATTTTCTAACTGGCTGTGTTAATATTTTGTGCAGAGTGTGAACTTGTGTTGATGTTCATTAAGCTTCTTACCAATAATATATAATAATCACTATAATCACTTGTCATGTCCTATGTTTTTACTTCTGCAGCAGGTATGGGTCGCTTTGTTGGACATCTTCATCAGCAGTTTTACATATATATCGAGATACATCATAGTAAACTGAACTTAACCAAATACAATGATCCATGTGTTTGAATTCATGTGGATTATCTTTTTTGCATATTGCCAGTCTTTCTGATGGCTGTTTTACATGTTAATAGACTATATTATATGTTTTACACCTTACAGTTGTATTTCTGCACATTACAGTTATTATCCAGATTCTATCCAGATCTTTTTATACGTATAATGTACAGTGTATAGTGTTTGCTCTTGTGTTGCATTTCTTTTTGTATTCATGTTTGCGATGGTACTCTATTGTTATTGGATGAGTATGATGCCACTGTACTGTAATTTCCCAGTTTGGGATAAATAAAGTAAATCTATCTGTCTGTCTGTCTGTCTGTCTGTCTGTCTGTGTTTCCCCAGTACAAGGCGTTTTCCCATGTCGTCCTGGTTATGACAACTCTACTGAAGGTCTCAGCTGGTCTCTGAGATCCAATCATTGGAAGAGAAAAGGTAGGAACATGTTGAGGTCCTAATTTGAAAAATGCAGATCAGATAATATAGAGCAGCCTCTTGAGGAAAACCAGACCACCCATTCTCCCATCTGCCCCATCTCTTCACAGTCACGTGTTGAATGGAAGCAGCTGTTTTCATCCCTCTATTTATTATGGTCACTTGATTCTAAGAGGGAATAGAATGTGAGTTAGTCAAGTGCCCATCCAATCAGGAGTTGAATCTCACTGAATATGATTAATACAAAAGTGGAAATAGCTTTGTTTTCAACCATGGTGGCCCATCTGTTTCTTTTAAAAGGAAAGATGAAGTTAAATCTCACCTCAGCTTGAGGAACAGAGGAGGTAGAGGGTGATGCAGTCATTATCTTTATTGTCTGCAAACTTTATTTTAGGTCTGCAGGGCTACACTTGAATTTTTATTGAAATCAATCAGTGTTGCATAAACAGTTTTGGATATGTGTGAAAATGTAATCATACAATTAGAAGTGCAGATACGTTCAGACCCCTCCTGCATGTCTCCATGTTTGCAACTGTCTTGGTTTGTCCACATCCATGATAACAGCCACTTCAGTGATTTCAAAGTCGAGGACCTTGTACTTCAGTGTGAATGTGTGAATCCTTTAAAATACTGAATGCTCACATTTTTAAGTGATGCAAAAAAGTTCAATGTTTGACCCAAAGGCAGCTCAGACACCAAAGATGATGCACTGTTTGCTTCACCGATCATATGAAATGTTACAAATCAGGGCAGTACAGTGGTGCAGTGGTTAGCACTGTCGACTGTTGCCTTACAGCAAGAAGGTTCTGGCTTCAGTTCCAGTGCCCTTCTTTATGGAGTGTACATGTTCTACTGTCCAAAGACATTCATTTAGTATATTAACTAGGTGTGAATGGTGCTTGTATGCATATGTCCCCCCTGTGCTGGATAAGGATCCAGCACCCCTATGACCCTCCCAAGTGGGTCAGAAAATGAATGAATGTTATGTGGCCATGGTTAGAAGAGTTGAGAATGTTCTGTGGATTGATAGTTCATTAAATGAGTCTAAATAAAACAGTAATATACTAATATCATATTTTTATATGGTGGACTAACATTTTTTTAATCATAATTATCACAGTTTATAGTTGCTTGTTTTTACCTTTTTCAGATGAGATTTCATTGAGACAGAGACCTAACACTTAAAACAAAGTCAGTTTTGTCCTGATGTGTGTGTCTGAGAAATGCCATTTTAATATAAGATGACGAGAAGATATGTACTGTCTTTAAAGATGCTTCACTGGAAAGTCATACTAGTGTCATATGACTTTCTCTACTGTCCCACAACTTTAGGAGATGAGAGGATGATCCTGTCATTCTAATAGATGAGGTGAATGTGATTTACAGATTTTGACAGTTTCTGTCCCCAAAGTCACCCCAGTAGATACTGGACTGTGATGAGGGCTAGTGGAAACACACTGAGTGAATATTTCATGATCCAGAGGAATGTGACTTCAATGGTAATGGCATTAGACATTCTCTGGATAGCTGCCTGTGTCGCATGTTGATCCCCTTGGACCTTCTCATATCACTAATACAGACTCAATTTAAGGTCAGTTAGTTTCAGCAATAAAGTAGTTACTTTATTACTGTTTAGAGATTTTCAAGTGTCTGTACTTGACTATTTTTCTTTACTTTTACTTCCTCTGTCTTGCACTGTTGCCCTTAAAGTTGGAATAAAACATTTTTACTGCTTCTCATGAAAGGATTGTGGCCATGTGATTTATTCCAAATAGATAAAGTGTAAGTGGGAGTTGATATGTATCATTGAAAAAGGTCAAAGGTGATACCAATGTATAGAAACAGGAATAAAAAGGAGGAATGTGCCTGAAAACAGAATTATTCCAACTTTAGAGGCAACAGTTTAAAAATACCTATACTTTTATATTTTCAAAACAGGTTTATTTCTTTAGTGTTAATGCTTTGGAGAAAAAAAAAGTTTTTATTTTGCTTCACTATGCACCTTTCATAATGAAAGATCAAGTTCAACCTAAATGGATGGGACGGTAAAACACAGGCATTTGTTTTTTTAGTTTATTACAAATGTAACAAGATGTCTTAAAAGTAATAAGTAATAAGTTTAAACAGACAAAATGGAATGGTGTATGGAATGTTCCAGCCTAATACTGAAAACCTTTACATATTATAATGAAGGGAATTGTAGTATATAATTTTATTACTGTAGTAGTTTAATAGTCATAATATGCTAGTTTTAATTCAATAATCATAACAATATGATGTTAGCATTGCATAGAATAGGACCTGAGTTTCTACTTTTTTTTTTTTTTTTACACCAAGTACATTTCAAAACTTGGGTTAGAACTTGTAATTCAGTCAGAAGTTCAATATGTTTTTCTAATTGTACCTTACATTGCACCTTACATCAACTATCTATATGTCTAAGGAATGTGTGTACTTTTGCCATTTCCAAATAAGTCATGCATCATATGCAGCCTGGTTTTCTTTGGGTAATTTTCAGTGAAGCAGCTGGAGCAACTTTTTAATCCACCTCTTCATTTTCACACTGCATCAGTGACAGTAATATTTTTTTCATTCATTCATTTTCTAAACCTGCTTCAACCCCGTGACCTGTGACTAGGGTCACGGGGTTGCTGGAGCCTATCCCAGCTGCATGACTGACTGTAACGCATTAATGTAAATTTTCTTTTACTGATTTCCTGGAAATTCTGAAATCTGTTTGAAATTTTCATAACATTTGTCTGAAGACCTGACAATGACTAATACGCGTGTCACTGCACATAGCTGATTTCTTTAACACAGTGATGATTCAATTCCTTGGCATGTCTTGGGTTTCTTTTTTCCTCAGGTGAGAGTAGGTCATCACCTGGAATGTCACTTTGTCTAAGAGAACATGTTTTGATTTATGTTTGCAGCTGTGGCAACTGGAGTTTGTTTGGAATAAACACATTGAGAACAGAATGAAGAATATGAACCATAAGCCAATCTGCAGAAAGCAGTAATAAACCTTTATCGCCTTCAGACTTGCCATCAATAACAAGCTGATTTGTCTTAAGTTGCAGCGTCGCAGAGGTTTTATAGCCACAGTGGGTGATTATACGAGCTCCATCAGGTGGTTAAGGCATCTCTGAGTGGATTCTCATCTCCTCTGTCACACTGAGCCAGGTCCAGGGTTTTACCTCTAGTCGTATGGCTGAAGTGACATTGATTTTCAGAACATTATTTCATCTTGTGTCTTTACACTACATAGAGGTGCATACTTTTGGATAACTGTCAACATGTTTCAGAACCCCACAGTGACAGAAGAGATCGTTAGAAACAACCCATCATAAAAGATGATGGGCAGAAGAATGAAGAGCAACTCATACAGTCATAAGAGAGTAAAAAATGTAACCCTCAGTGGAAAAATAATATAATTTTAAAACATGTGTAACTTGAGAATGAGATATTCCAAGTGAGATTAAGATAAATACTAAGTTAAAATAATGATGTTCCATAATATACCAGCAGAGAAAAATTATGTCTACATAAAATGGACTGAGTTGACCAAAGTCCTATATGCTGGAGACTAGTATTATTTCTGGTCATGTCTAATAATGTCTGTGAGCTTAATGCCATGTAAATCAGCCATGTCTGTAATTTTTGTAAAGTAAAATTCCTTTGCAAACTATCTATGTTAATTCAAGAAAATCAGAGTTCCTGTGATTGTACATTTAGTGCCATTAAAAATGCAAGGTCCAAACATGTGGTGTAATTTCCAGAAAAGGATTTACTCAGGTTCCTATTTTGTATAAGTTGCTCATGAGGTGAGTAACACAGTTAACAGTTGTATTTTTTTCATTCCTGACGCACGCAACGTCGGTGTTTGGACTAATCTCTTAATGTTGGACATTGAGTAGAATTTCTTGTACAGAGTCACGCTTGATTGGTAGTTTTAGGTGTGGTCAATAGCTGATATAAAGGCAGCAAAGAACACGTAAACATGTTTTTGCCAGCTCAAAATGCCATGACTTACAATTAACAACAGAAAGAACGTGCCATTGGCATGTTACGCGCAGGTCTGAGCTGCAGTGAAGTCGCTCGCCATCTGCGCTGTCATCCCAGTACAGTCAGTCGTCTGAGTGATTGGATCCCTCGGACAGGATCATGAGACTTAGTTCCATGTGTCGTCACTGGACTGCTTGTTTGGATGCCAGAGGTGGACACCTGATATTGAATGATGACACTTTCAATTTCAGAGTACCTGTATTCAGTGCACGGAATAAACGTGTTAAGTTGATCACAATTTGTCCACAATTCATTCTCTACTGACTAGTGCTTCCCTCTTTAATATGAAGGTAACCCCAAACCAATTAATTTAATATATCTCCAAATATGCATATTATTCTGACCTGTGTGTTTTTAATGGTGCAAAGTATATTAGTCCCATGCAACTCATCTCCAATTTGGTGTGATGCGCAGCATTTTTTGTTTCCTCACTTATTCAGCCTTTTTCCTGATCAAAGATGACAGATGCAGCTTTGATATGTTGAATCAAAGTTTCAAAAGAGTTTTGGGTGGAAATTCTGAATAAGATATATTATGAATATTCACTGAAAGAGCAAACTTAAGATGGATGACATGTGTGACAGCTACAGTAAGGAACATTTATCTATCTTTCAGCAGTTCTACAAGTGGTGAACCTGCCCTTGACACCAACACCGAGGAATAATATCAGTAAATGTGAGTAAAAAATCACTTTGCTTATTGCATGTGAATGCGCTGCATGAAACATAGACATAAGGGGTTCATTTATCAAGAGTCTGGCCTTGACCAGTTCTAAATGTAAAGTGTCATGAGATAAATTTTATTATGATTTGGCTCTATATAAATTTCATTTGATTTGATTTACAAATTACCAGAGGTCCACAGGTTATACTAGTCCCATGTGAATACAGATTTACACACAATATGGTCTTTTAATTTGGATAGACTTGTATTTTAGTTTTATGAAAAGGCCAGACAAAATGTACCCACTTTTTTCTTTCTTTCTTCAAATAATACAAGAGAATGATTTTATATTTAAGGATATTTCTTTGTTGTAGGCCTGTTTTTGCAGTCTGTGGATTTTGACCTCTAAAATTAGAGACTTGAGTGCAGTGCAGTCAAAAATTGCCATTTAAAGCTAGCTCACATTCTTCTGTTCAGTCAGATAACATCAGCTTCAGGAGTTAAAGGCAACTCTGAAGCCTGACTAACAGAGGTCACCAAGACATTCCTGACCTTTCAGTGTTGATAAATCACTGGCCCAGTCAGTCTGAGATGTGAGTGTAATCACCATGAAACAAAAAGGCCATCACAGAGAAGCTGAGCTTAGTCAATACCAGCCTTTCTACTGACTTTTACACCGAACAGCTAATTTATGGCTTCATAATATTCACTTAAAGCCCTACTATTATTCCTTTTTTACCCAATTTAAAATGGTTCTTTATTATCTAAAGTTACTATGTGCAACTGAGTATGTTCCAAAAACCTCAAGGATTTAGAATAGACACACCTAACTTACTCTGTTTACAGAGCTCTTTCCACAGCATGTCGTTTTTGGAGCTCAGAACATGAATATTCATGAGTCAATGATTGACATCCTGGCCAGCCAATTGTGTGATTAGTTTGACGTTGTCAGAACAACTTGCCAGGTTTGCCATCAACGTGACTCCTGCTGGAAGGCACACTTCGAGAATGACCATGTTAGCCACATTAGCAATGAACTAGTGTATGTTCTGAAGATGGAAAGAGCACTGGAACCCACCGCTTCAATGACACAGTCGGTCAAGCTATAAAGACAATCCAGTAAATGTTAGGTAAAAATCATGGTCTCTTGAAAGGCACTGACATGATAGCAAACAGAATCATGTAATAACATGATCATACTGAGTGAATGAAAAGATGTATTCCTCCTCTGAGTGTAGGCAAATTTTAGTGTAATTCAAAACATCGACAGAACCTGGCTAACTCAAGACACAGCTTTAGCTGCTGTAGTGCTAAACCACAATCCAAAATCATTAGCTGCCATTGCTAAAAGAAAATAATCGGATGAGAGCAGGACAACAGCTTAGAGAAACCATAAAATGTGTAACCACATCACCGTTGACAAATATCACTTGCTAAATAATATTTGAATAAGTATGCATCTCCATTGAGTTGGTTAGAAGTTGATGATAGCACCAGCTGATTACATTCAACCGCTTTTAGCTCCAACAGAGTTACTGAGGCGGTGCATTTTCCTCTTCAAATTTATAGAACTGGATTGTTCATCAGTCTATCAAAGAAAGCAAACATACATTTTACTTACATTTTCATTCGGTTTTTGTTGGATGGTGGGTACAGCTCCAGCCACTAGCAGGGTGGTGGTGGTTGGGGGGGGGTATTGATAGGAGGATGGAACTTGGAGTGATTGACAGAGTCAGGGGTGGGAGCAAAAGGGTCACTGACGTAGAGTCTTGACAAGAATCGCAACAGCTCGTTTAAATGCGCGTTTATGGTCTGAGGGGGCAAACAACAAACTTACTAGACCAGTTTTTTTTTTGGCTTCTAAAAGGTTTCCCTTGATTGTCAGCGCCATATTTGAGGTTATATAGAGTGAAAAAAGTATAATAGTTGGGCTTTAAATGTGGGGTACAAGATCTTAGAAAAGCAGTTCAAACAAGCTGCATTTTGAAAATACACAATTCAAAAGTCCAAACCCCTTTCTTCAGACATCCCCCAAAGCCACGCCTCCAGAGTACTGGTATGCACAGTGCTTTTTCCCGAGGGTTCACAAGCACTGCACAGCAACAATTCGCCTGGCTCCGGTTCGGGCTCCATCTCAGATCCATGCATACCTCATTCAGTCTCCTCCAACACCCCCGCTCTTACAGAACAGCCCCAGCTCATACCTAATCTGCCTAACGTTACATTTCCTAGTGATTTACGTAAGAGACAAAACAGTTTTCCAGCGAACTTTACATCCTAATATTGCTAATATAGCTAGCCAAGCTCTGGCTTCATTTCCTGTACTAGTGCTCCAAGCCTCTGAGAACGAATGATTCATGCACAAAGAGGTGTACACGCAGAGGGGGGGAGGGACAAATGGCAGTTGAGTTTTATAGACATATCACCGTTCAATCATTTTGAGTGGGTGCTCAGAATGATCAGATGGTGTTTTTTCAGTCCTGTCTGTTCCACAGGTGACAATTTTTTTTTAATTTTTGTGTTAGAGCATTTAATTAACTGGTTGTAGTCAGGGTGTGAAGGGGATTTTAAGCAATATAGTAAAAAATGCTCCAGGAAAACACCTCGCACCCCACCTTTAAGAACAGTCATAACTGTGCTGCAGGAAGGGAGTCCATCAAGTACAATAATCATGAGAAGTGTTTTCCATTGTACAGAAATCCTTGATCTTGCACCATGTTAAGCAAACCTTCAGAGAGAAATCCAAACAGTTTAACTTAATATCTATCTCAATGGAAATTATTAAACCACAATTTCTAAATCCAGTTGCCTACATCTCACAAGGTTATATAATCTTATCCCATTTCAAGTCTAATGCCTTTTCCCACCCAACAGAGAAGCAAGAAATAACTGGGGCCTCACATACAAAGACTTGTGTGGATTTCATACTGAAACCTGGTGTAGGCTCAAATCCGGAAAACTCCGCACGCCCAAAAAAAAATCCAGGCAAACAAAACTAAGTGTATGCTTGAATCCAAGCACATTTCCTTTATACATCCCAGTCAGCATGGAATTGACCACATATGTTGGAGTACCAGTCTCCTCCCTCTCCACGCCCCCATTTAATTATGCAAATTAGTATAAACAGAGCCTACAGGTGGGATTCCCCTCTCTGCATGATCACATGACATCAAGGTGGATGTGAAACAGAGGCCAAAACAGGTGGAAGGAGAGAAGAGGATGAACTCAGCCTGTTTGAGCAGAGAGTTGCTGCTATTGAGTGACGCTGCTCTCACAGGGTTAACTCGGATCACCCCCAAGGTAAATATATATTTTGTATTTGTGTAACTCACACATTTGTTCATTCTACTGGTCATACAATAATCTGATCACAGCCAAACAAAATGACAGTTCATGTGTAATCATGCCAGGATATCAAAGAGGATATCAAAAACTTTGACTCATGTTTAATCACTCAATTTATTATTTTAAACAGACAATGAGGCAGAAGACGGTGAGATGCAGTCCCAGCCTCATGTCACAGACCCACAGAAGCTTCCTGCTGTCTCCCTGGTGTCAGCCAATTCTCCGGTCTGCTGCAACAGCCAGCCGCTAATGCCCGTCCGACCGGCCGTGTCCTCACCCTGTGCTCACCCGAGTCATAAGAGGACATCACAAGGCAATCGGTGGCATCAACGAGCGCCTGGACTGACTTATAAATGTTCTCACAGACATTAACACAACATTGGGTCTTTATATTGTTGTTGCCAGGCTGAGTGTCCTCCTGGGCAGAATTGGCATTGATGGGTCCAGGGTTCATCTGGTTCTGGTGGTGGTGGGGGGTGCTGCTCTGGCAGTAGGATGGCTTGCCGGTGTGTTAATTGTTCATCTGACGGTCACATCAATCAGAGGAATTACCCTTTTCACATTATTAACAGTTTCCCAGTATCACCTTTGTCACCAATGGAAAAGGGCGTACACCACGTTTTTGGGTGTATTCACCCTTTGTGGCCCCAGATCTTTATAAGTTTAAACTTGACCCTTTAATACTCTATAATTTTAAATGCAATTTTTTTTGTGACTGTTGTGTTCAAACATCATATAAATCTGAGATAGAGGATGCACTAAAACATACAGTAAGCCTAAGATGTTACTTATAATTGTGTATCTGTATATCTTATAACTGTGCAGACTGTTTTGTTGCATTTCTATGCTAACTTTGGCTTGTGTTACTTGCTAACTTTAAAGCTCCGCCTGCATGTAGGATGGGAAGTGAAAAAGCAACTTAAGCTAATTGTAACATTTACTACGTACCGGGGTTGTACTGGTGAATTAATGTTGTAGAAGATGACAGTGTTTCCATGTTCACTACGGAGCCTCTGAACATTTAAATGAGTCATATCTGATGACCATGAAAAGATGACAAAGTACATTTTAGACCAATATTTACATGGATTGATAGGATTAGTGGATCAACAGGTATTAAACATTTTACTTCAGTAGTTTGTTTTGGTTGCCAGTGGCTGTTTGGGTCTTTATGGGTTAAAAACTCCTGAAACAATGGCTTGTTTGGGTATTTGTACCAGTTTGTTATTGTGTTGAATATGATATGAAACAAAGTAGATATTAAAGGTATATGTTCTCTAATACAAACACATTAGTATTTGAAAGGGTCACTGGGATGCCAGACCAAAAAGAGATTTGGCCTTTAATTTCCCATTTTTCTGCAGCAAACGCCATGCAATTTTTTAAAATGAAAGGGAATTACAAAATTGCCCCCAGTTAATCATCTCTAAATCCAAGTTTTTATGATGACACCACTCATTGGAACACAATGGCAAATCTGAACTGTGACACTGTTGGCCAAAACACCAGCAAACCTTGTTGTTTTTCCCACTACAACCACATGCCCTCACCTCTGGAGTGGTTAACACTGACAAGCAACAGAAGCCCCAAATCTATTCCACCTGGTTCGAGGATTGTAGGAGGGACATAACAGTAGTGGCAGATCATTTGATTTCCCCATCCTTGGACCACAAGCCACTGTCCAGTCCACCTTCATCATTACCAGTGTTAGACTCAGTGGAGTCCATCTCATGTGTGGAAGAGTATGGGCTGGAATCATAGGAAGTAGGCTCTGGTACTCTGGAGGAAGAAGCTGTTGGAGAAGCCTGGGAATCAGCCAGATTCCCTCAGGGCTGGGGCCATTGACCCCTGACCTGCAAAGTCATGCCAACTTGGATGTTGTCAGTGCTCAGCTCGTGCAAAATTTGCCATAAAATCTATACTTGTCTATGTCTGCCATATTAGAAATGTCTGTTTCTGGTATTGGGTGTATTTATTAGCTTTAAAGCAGCCTCACCTGCATAAACAAAACTTCTGCCTTATCAACCTTGTTAACGTTTTCACACCATGCAATTTGCTGCTCTAAAACTATTTTGGGACAGTTAGGTCATGTTGATGTTGATTGAGGATTGCTGACTTAAGGCAGGGTACACACCTATGGATTTTCCAAATCATAAGCAATTTTTTTATCTGTTCCAGACCCCACACATGAAGACATTGAACAGTTTTGATCGCACCGTGTGTGGTGTGCTCCGATAGTCTCAACACAGCACACCACACACATAACGATTCTGTCCCAACACTGATCTAGAATCTAGTCCTCCAAGAAAGAAATCTC
>JAPQRP010000015.1:16112126-16126746 GCA_037367295.1 Apogon hyalosoma | reverse complement strand
GGAGCCCAGACCCGTGTGTGCGGGGGTGTGGGTGTGTGTGTGGGGGGGTGTGTGTGTGGGGGGGGGGGGGGCTATAGGGGGGTGCGCTCCATAACTACCAAAAACCAAAAGTGAAACTTAACAGGCTTCGAACATCTGACCCAGCTTACGTGCCTCTGTTATACTCTCTGTTGTCATGTTTACCCCCCCACCCCCATCAGCCTCAGAATAAAGTGTTTTGATATTTTTTTTGCAGCAGCAGCAGCTGAGAATTAAATACATAGACGCACCACCCCTGCACATGGGTTCTGCTTGTGTCCACCCTGCTTCCCGAGTGTTGGCGTTCTTCACATAGGCCACATGTATTCATTCTGTACACCTCCATATTGTATTGAAGGCCCTGAACCGAAACGATGCGGTACAAACGAGTGCACTGTTACACCCCTATTAAACAGGCATTTATTTAAGCCATATGTTAAGCTAACTTTATCTTATAACTGGGTGCTTCTATGAAACTGTTTTCATTTTGGTACCTGACACTTTGAATAATAAACTGAATAATAAAAGAGAAATGTAGACATATTTCCCTCCAGCATGTACCTATTGATGACCTCAGATAAATGCAAAAAAATTATACTCTTGCTCTGAACCATCCCATAATTAATTAATTTTTAATCAAATATTGGGGCCAAAAATAGGACCAAAACTGGGGCATAAAAAGCTACCTAGGTGTCAGTGCACTTGATCTGGACCACATGGCTATAAATGGTCTTATATACCACTATAAATAAAGACACTGTTAACTTTGTTGATCTTAGTGGTTTTTCTAATCCAGACATGCAGGTTTTTCATGAATCTCAGTCTCATTCCAGGTTTTGTATGTGACCCATCGTGTCCACTTGTGTTACATGCAGAACCTGTCCAGTTAAACACATATAAATTGAGTCATTTTTGCAACAGCGGTCATTTTTGTGAAACACTTAGCTTGATTCCCAAAATGTACCTATGAGAGAATAAAGAGATAAAAAAAAAAATAGTAGCGTGTAATTTTCGTGTCCTTTTGACTGTGTTACACGCAGATTTTTGTATTAAATATAATGTAAAATAATATAAAAATATGTTTTATCTGTAAAATAGTTTCTCTTTTATCTCAGTAAGTATTTATTTTTCAAACAGACCCACAGTGTTTCCAAACTTGCTTCATAACATTAGTCTACTTCTAGTTTGAATTTTTAGCCCCATATCCTGTTTTTAGGACCAGTTTCATAGACGCACCCAACTCCAAATAACTAACATGACTACAACACATACAGCTGACCAGTTATTGTAGAAATAACGGACAGATTGATCAACCAATAATCAATTATTGCAGCTGTAGTAATATTCACACATGACAAACTGCATGTTATAACACAAGAAGTAAAACATGTATCGCATCCAAACTTTCCCAAACCCCTCTTATCTAATGCCCAATGTGAACTTTTAAACTTTGAAATATTTCAGACGTGATCCATACTTTTTTTTTTATTTTCTCCGCATTTACTTCATTCAAAAGAAGAATAGTGTGTTTGGAGTAAACTTTGACACAGACAAGTTAATTAAAGACATGTTGGAGTGCTTCCCAGGCCTTTCAATCTGGTGCCCCCGCTGCCTTTTCTGAGTTGCCAGCATCGCCACCATGCCGATTTGTCATCCACATCAATGAAAGTAATCAAGCTAGCAATCAGAGCAAGCTTTCACTTTATTTTGTATTTCACGTGTGTGTGCGTGTGTGTGTGTGCGTGTGTGTGTGAGTGTGTGTTTGTGGCACTGAGCTGCCCTCATCACAGAGATGCACACAAATGGGAGACAGGAATAGTCGTCGCTTTCAAAGTATTATGAAGAAGGGAATCAAAGTTCTTTTTGGCGTAAAAAGCCTTCTTAGATGTTAACGCTGTGACAACTTTTTTCATGTCCAAGTGAGTCGGGATGGAAGTGACAGCCTGCTGATGGAAAAATCTGAGCAGAAACAGAAACAATGGGAAGAAAACTGCATTTACATATCATCTCTAAATGATGTACAGTTGCTATGTGTCGTGCATGATGGTAAACAAGACACAAACACTGTAAAATAAAAAAAGTCCAAGAAAGTAATATACCATAGAGCTCAGCACATAACTCGATCTTGTATGTACAAATGTGAATATAACACCTGCGTAAACTTGTAATAATATACTATATTGAAAACTTAATGTTAGACTTTTTCGCACAGCAGGTGCCAATAAAACAAGAAAAAAATTGTTTAGGTGACATTGCTGGAGGCACACGAGCACGCAATGACAAAACATACAAACCCGGTAAAAAGATGAAAAGACCTGGTTTTCAGTGCAGGGTTCACAGTACAGTACGAGAGGCTACAGTGGGCTATAAATATCGTTTGACATAGTGTTCTGAACCTCTCGTCCCAGGCACGTTTTCAGGCTCCAACTCTGACTCATCCAGAGTTACAAGCCTCTGACTCCGCTAAAAATATTATTGTTTGGTTCAAATTTAATCTTAATGTCGACTCACTTCGAACTGAAATAGCTTTTACATCCATTATGTCTTGTTTTTATTCTGACATGCACACAGTGTTTACCACATTATCTATCGACTGTATTTGAAAAGCACTTTATGTATGTGCTTTCAACCATAATAATACATTTATATGGTGTGAAGTTGAACTGAGATCTGCGATGGAACAGGATCGTTGCCTCACGGCCGTAGACATTCGACCTTACTTAAAGCACTCAAATCTTAAATTGTACATAAACTTTTAGGCATAAAGAACAAATTGCGGTCATTCACTCCACAGGGGATTGTGCAGCAGTTGTGTCCGCAATCTTCGACATGTCATAGAACTACTCACAAAAGATTTTACTGTAATGATACGCTCGTGCAAACACACCCGTCAAGTTTGAATTTGTCCTCGAGTTTCTATTGCTTTAAGGGTTTTATGCGTTTTAGTAAAAAGAAGAAATGCCTTTATTAGTCCCTCATTAGCGAAATTCCTTTTTTCACTCTGTTGTTATTTTATGCAACACACACAGAGGCCAACATACACACACGTACAAACAGGACCATTACACACTTCATACACACTTATGCATTTAATGTGCAGAGAATGTCAGATCAAGGTGGCTGCCATGTGGTTGGGGTCCACAACCTGTCTGGGATGGGATTTAAACTCTCCGGTTCCTAAATCAAGTCCCTTACAACTGAACCACTGCTGCCTAGTAATAGATCCATAATGAAAACTGCAGAAACTACAACAAACCCATGTAAAAATCGGATGTTTGACTTAGAGATGTAACAAGTATAGATTTTTAGTGCTATGATTATTGTTAGAGAAAGAATTGCCGTTTCAAAATTACTACGATTATTCCGCGCAAATTCATTTCACAACAGTACTTATTAGAGCTGTCATGAACTTTGAGCATTCATTCGAGCATGAGGTGAAAAGGTCAGATTTGAACTGTAATTACTAGGGGTGCAACGGTACAGGAGGCCCACGGTTCGGGCTGTTCCTCGGTTTTTGGGCCACGGTTTCATTCAGTTTCGGTACATGTTTTGTACATAAAGAGAAGAGGTTTTTTTATTTTATTTTGCTTGTCACCAAAAACTGAATTTCACAATAGGAACAAATTCTATCAGTGTACTGAATAAAATAACACTTTCTGTACTGAACGATAGAATTCTTTCTTATTCCTTGACTACTTATATCCAGTCGTATAAAACAGGCCGGTGCACACATAAGGACCAACGGGGTCTTTTTTAAATAAATGAATTCCTGTTCTGCATAAGGATGTAAAAGAAAATGGCGGTATAAAAACGCCACGGTTATCTAATGTACGCATTTCCTTGTTATAACGTGTCACGGTGTATATGTCACTGCACCAGGTCGGGAACTTAAAAGTGAGTTACTGTGTAGACTGTGTTTACGCGCAGGTCGGGTCGGATTGCGGGTCAAATGTACGCGGGTACGGGCGGGTGCCAGTTTTGGAAAAGTAGTGGATCTGTGCAGGACTCTGACGTGTGCTGAGTCTAAAGTCGTGTCTCTGTCCACTGTCTCTCACAAGGGGGTGGGGCTTCCCCGCGCTGCATGCTCACATGCATGTTGAGCGAGCGAGCAAGAGAGAGAGAGAGAGAGAAAGAGAGAGAGATCAATTGAACCGAAATCCTGCGGTCCATAAGGGTGGATTGTCCTGGTGAAGGGCAGACCGAATGGTACATGGTTTTCCCGAGTCCCATTGTATCCCTAGTAACTACCTGTTTGAAGCGAGGCGCACCAGATTATTTTATGCAGTTTGCTTGGGATCAAACAGAGCATGTTTCCTGCATCAGTTCACAAGTTAACCCTCCTGAAGCTTGAATGACAGTCTGAACTGCAGGGGAAGAACGGCCGTACTCTACCAAAGCTCTGCAGCCAGATTGTTGTGAATGGGATGCGCAACGGTAGCCTGAAGCTGCTTAGATGACTGTAGCGAACACAAACTCTATGGAAACTAAAGTGAGCTCACATCGAGAATATATTTATGGTCAGGAAAATTCAGAAATATGTCCACCCCCCACAGTGAACCTTCGCTAGGTGAAATGTACTGTGCACTTTGTCGTGTCTGAACATAACTTTACTCTTCAATGACAAAATGCATGCAGGCTCATTTGCTAGCTTACTACCTGGGCGCCGCTAGCAATTGTGGGCCTATGAAAGGTAAAAGTTGTGGGCCCTTCATAAAATAAAGTATCTGTAAATTTGTCATCAGGGCGGGGGGTGTAGGTGGTGCATAGGCAGGAGGTATGTATGTGGGGGTGCGTTCCATAAGTGCTGTACCATAACTGGAATGAAACCAAAAGTGAAACTTAGTGATTTGTGAACAACTCAGTGATTCGTGAACGACTCAATGATTCGTGATCAACTCAGTGATTCGTGAATGATTCAGTGAGTCGTTTCAGTGAGTCCATTCAGCAACTCAACCCTACTCAGGTGCTCTTTCATTCAGCGGATCACTACCTTGGCTCAGTCCATCCTCTGGCAACTACTCTCGCGATACAATCGTAGATCTTGCCGTGGAGACTACCTGCTGCACAGTGTGTCACACAGCACTTCTGCCTCTGACTTAATGATTCTGACTAATTTATGTGATAATAGACAATAATATCAGCAAAGTGCTGCTGTATTGATTCGTTTGCATTCGCAAATTAATACAACTCATTCACTTAAACGAATCGATTCTTTTGAACAATTTGCTCGTGAATCACCCATCATTATCAATACGCCTGTATCTACTGCAGGTTCAGACCTACTGTCTATCTATGTCTCAACATCTTTTAGTCAAACCAAGCTCTAACATTCGTACAGAGCTTAAACTTGGAAGTACATGTAATTTTCTAGAGCAATTACTGTTTTTGAAGGACTTAGCATTTATACAATCACGGTGCATTGAGCTGAAAAAGACAGAAAAACAATCAGTGCAGAGGTAGTTTCAAAAAGAAAGAAATTTCTGTGTCCTATCCCTTCAAAAATGGTCACAACAGTGTTTTTTTTCCCTTCTTTTGGTAGTTCAAATTAAGTAAACAGAGTTTTGTCACACTAGAACCGTGACCGAGGAATGTTAACTCAGTTTTCTTTTGAGCTCTCTGCAGTTTTCTTCAGATTTTTTGTCAGATTTTTGTTTTTTTTAGGGGAGGAGTTCAGCTACTGTACAGCAACTCCATGCACCTGCAAAACAAGCTCATTTAGTGAAACATACAACACTTCTTCTGTGTGATTTGTCAGCCCATGAGTCCAATCTGTGTGTGGACTCTTCTAAAAAGTTAAAATGTTCTAAAGTTTATGAAGCGCTCGATTCTGCCAACAAAGACGACAGGCCTCTCCAAAGTGGCTGCATTCCATCTGTCTTGCAGCCGCTCCCCATTGGCTTTCATATCAAAAAAGACTCAAAAAGGCAGTTTGTTAAAATGCTTTAAACCTGTTTTTCTGAGGCTAAAGTAAAGACATTTATTTATACCGTATAAGAAATGGGTCAGTCTGTTACACAGTGACTTCTCTGTCCTTATGATTTACTGACTCATATTAACACATTGAGCCACATTTATTACAAGTGGTGTAAATTATGTATTTAGGTCTACATCACTTATTGCTGATGAATGTATTCAATGTTATCATGTCCTTGGTGTCCTCAGTGAATGTTAAAACCGCAAAATCATAAAAAAATCAAATATTCTGTAGTTATGTTACAGACAAGGCTAAACGGTCTCTAATCATGCACTTAAATCAGGTCAAACTACTGTTATTTTTTTATCGTTTTCTTTTTTTAATGTGCGTCCTTGAAGTCATCTTCCACTGTGTTAATATGTACTTTATCACCTTCCAAAAATAGATGACAGTTCCTTTGGGATCATTTTGAAGAAGTGACATAAATGTTTTTTTTTTTCTGCTGGTATTCAGCTGCAAACTGAAGTAACTGAAGTAACCTTCAACTCTTACTTCTGCTTTTTGAATCACTATCCTGCATTTCACACTCTTAAAGTTAAACCCTGTAAGGCTACATGCTCCCACTTCCAAGTCATCATATACCGATGATTGTCGAAGTGTTGCATTTGGATGTGAAGAGCACCGCTAGAGCATTATTTTTAAACACAATATGTAAAGGTCATTTTTTGATCTGCGACACTGAGTATGTTTACATGCACAGCTTAGTTGAGCTATGGTTAGGACTCCAATAAGCCATTTAATTGGACTATTGAGTCATTGTGGAACGTGTGTCTCCTCTGCTACAATAGGGGGCGACAGACACTCTTTCAGCGCATTGATATTTGGCCATTTCCAGTTGACTCAGGATGTAAAAGACCACAACAACAGCCAATAACCAGTGTTGGGAGTGTTACAACAGTAATACATTACAGTAACAGATTACTTTTTGCTATAACAGAGTAGTGTAAAACATTACTAATCAATTTTCAGTAAGATTTAACTCGGTACATGTTCAATAGCACTTGCGTTACAACACACTTCACCCATAATTTAACTGCTCAAATGAAAAACAAACAAACAAACAAACAAAAAAAAACTCAGCAAGACCGTGAGACCTTAAAACGCATGAGGGAAGTTCTATTTCCTGGTGTTCAGCCAATGGGTGCAGACGGCAGAAGACAGTCCATCGGCCACATGGAAGGATGCTCATTACTAACCCTAACCCTGCTTTAAGAAGCTAGTTAGCATTAGCATGATCCCTGTGATCAGAAATGACAAGGTAAGCTAACGTTTCTAGACTAGTTAGAATTCTTTGTTAATTGCAGATTTATCTACCGGCGTCCTCGGAGCCACACCCCCTGTTTGAACATGTTAAATGTTGAAAAAAACGCAAGCATTTCTGCAGGGATTCAAACATTTTAGATCATAGCGTTACTTACTGAGTTATCCATCCACATGTACTTCAGGGCACAAATTTATGAGTCCCAAGGCTCTCCTATTTCTTGTATTATGGGGGAGGGGGGGGGCGGCTACGTGCCATTTATGACAAGAAAGTGTATGTAACTCAAAAGTAATACAGGAGTAATATAACGTATTACAATTCTGAGAGAGTAATATTGTAAGGTTAGGAATTACTTTTAAACAACAGTAATTATAGTAATCTGTAATGGATTACAGTTTGGACGGAACTTGCACATCACTGTCAATAACGACGTAGCAAGTTCGTAACCCCGAGGTTAACGACTGTGAGCACCATTTTTCCATTGCGTACTTTCTGTCCACTCTACTTTTTGTAAAGATAAGATGCATAACGTTCGACGTCCTGGTCTAGTTTTGGTGCAGAACACCTCGTCCCGTTCCAGTCCGACTGGTCTGTTTACACACAGGAATAGATCAACGTTAAATTGCATTATCTGGGTGTGTTAGTCGGACTTTTAGAACTGTGATTTCAGTCGCGCTAACATGTTCATATGTACTTTAAAGTCCAGTTTTATGAGAGTGTACCCATGTTCCCCCTAGATAAACTACTGATTACATTATATTACACTGTGCTGTATTCATCAGAGACCAAGGCCACATAATACATAAGAGTATTGAAAAAACAAAGAATTTGAATCCCATAATAATTACTCACATTTATAGCTCACATATGTTTCATATTTCACACAGTTCTTTGTTTGTTTTGAAAATGAAGACAATTGCAAGGAGAACTTTAGACACTGCACCTTTCAACTTCATTACATATTGTGTTGAATATTTTAATTAAACATAATAATTTATGCTCTTTTTGGAGTCTGTTTATTTCTAACTCCATCCAGGAGGTTATGTTTACACCTGTGTCTGTCTGTTTCTTTATCTGTTTGTTTTTCTGCCGCAAAAATCAATTAAATTCAGTGGTAATCAGTTAATTATTGTACGTTTGGTGAAACTAGTGAAACATGACTGCCTGTGAATATAGTTTGTATGCCTTCGTCCGTACGTATGGAACTACATTCCTGTCATGTATGTTGGACTGGGGAACATACAGTAGGGCTCACACCAGTTTTAGTCGGAATAACACAATTATTTGTTGTTTTTTTTTTAGGTGTCATGTAAACCTGGTGTAGGCATCAAAACAACCTGGGGTTAGGGAAAGGGTCTGGGTTAGGGATAGCAAAAAATATCCAAGAAAGGGCTAAAATAAGAAACTGTATCCACGCTAACCATTCCTCCTGTGTCATCAAATTCCGATATCTATGCACCTATGAAACTAAAGTATATTATGACTAGAGGATGGCTATATTTTGATATTTTATCCATAATGTTTGCCCTGTAACGTCCAGGTTCCAGCGCTATTTGTTTTATCTTCGGGTTGTGTTTTTAGATACACTTTATCCTATCATTGTGTATCTCTTTTGATCAGTTTCGGTATATCTTATTTTGTACATCTATATATTTTTACCAGTTTTATCATATCTTGTATTTTACCTACATCTTTCTGCTGCACTTTGTGTTGTTGTAAATGTGCTATAGAAATAAACTTGACCTTGACCTCAGGGAGAATAATAAGTTCAGAAAGTGGAAAAGCAAGCAAAGCAATTTAAAACATATTTAACATTATTATATCCCCGAAATCGAGTTTCGGAGATATAATGGTTTTACCCCAATATCTTTTGTGTGAATGCGATAACATGGGTTTGGTTGGATCTCTTGTCCCTTCATAACCAACGTAGGGAACACCTAGTGGAAGAACCCTATTGATTTCAGTTTCTCTATGAGTATTATAAGTCATCAAATGAGGGCACTTTAGTTAAAAATCTGGGTTTTTTTTGACATAAATCAAGCAATAATTGGCCGATTTAGATCAAATTTGGTTCATATCGATCATCTTACAAATGGCCATGTTCTCGCTACCATCAGGAGTTCATATGGGGTCATTTTCATTCACTAGGCGGAGTTTTGTGGGAAAAATTAGTTCTCTGACCATTATGCTGCCACTATCAGGTCGATGTAGGGCGACGTGAATTCCCATCAGCTGTCTAACAGTTATCGAGGAAAGATTTATATATAGTAGAGGATTGGGCGGATTTTGGGGATCTACCCTTGTTGTCAGCCCCCGACAGGGTAAGCCTCATTTTAAAGTGTTTTTATCTTGATAATTCTAGGGAATGTGTGTTTAAAGGGATTGAGTAAAAAAAAAAAAACAATGTATATGCTTAGAGCTCTTGTATTACAAGCTCATAAAATGATTACTATAAACTGGCTTAAACCCCACCCACCCACTGTGGACCAGTGGATCCAAAGACTGAGAGCTGGAGATTGTATGGAAAATATGACGGCAAGCCTGCAACTCCGGATGGACATTGACTTGGAAAGATGGTCTCCTGTTAAGTCCTATATATATATATATATATATATATGTTGCTGACCTGTGGAGGGGTGTTTTTGTATTTTTTTCTTTTCTTTTCTCTTTACCTCCTTCTTTTTCCTGCACATATGTCTATGAGTAGAAAAAAATATGTAAAAGACACGAATTGTTTAATATGTATGTGTATGTCACAGAATTTGTTCAATAAATGTAAAAAAAAAAAAGTGTTTTTCTGTTGAAAGTCCACTAGTTAAATGTTGCTAACCCTAACACTACTTAAATGCTCTATGGGAAATTTCACTCTAAATGCTGTAAGATCAATAACCTACAGTTCTAGTAGAATTTGATCAAACTTCACATTTAATTTATTATTCTCAATCTAGACCAACACATGCATTCCTTCCTGAAATAACATGTTGATTTTGCAACAGCTATCACGTATCAGTACACTGCAAAAAGCTAAATCTTACCAAGTGTATTTTTTCTCATTTCTAGTCAATATATCTCATCACACTTAAAATAAGACAGAATCACCTTGCTTAATTCAAGCAAATAAATCTGCCAGTGGAAAAAGTGAAAATTATCTTGGTAAGATTTATTGAAATAAGATTTTCCAGATCTATTGTCTAAAAATAAGTTCTTATATCTCACTGAAAAGTTCCTCTTTAGACAATTATGTCTTATTTTAAGCGCGATGAGATATTTGGACTAGAAATGAGAAAAATACACTTATACACTTTTTGAAGACTTTGATTTTTTTCCCGGTGTACTGACTCAAACGTACCGTAATAACGGTACTTCAAAAACAAACTCAACATAGAAACACAGCTAATGAAGTTACAGGAATAAATCTGCTACTGAATTTTGTTTAGGTTTAAGGTTTGGGCTTGGGTTTAAGAGCTGTGCTGAAAGATGAAACGTTCCCAGACATTAAACCTCTGCAGGTGGATCCAGGTCGTTAGGATCACACCAAGATCGCACGACACTCATGAGACTCATAAGAGTAGCGTTAATTAAACGGTGAAGTGGTGTGCAACTGCCTAGAAAAGGATTTCGGGACAACACTTCAAATACCTTATAGTCACTTCTTTTTCTTTTTTTTTTTTTGGCGCGGGGAGATTGAGCAACTAACTCAATTAGATATTCAGTCAGTCATTCATGCATGCGTTCATGTTCGTTCTTATTTTTACTTTATCTGCCTCATTGTGGCAGCGGTGTCAATCAGTGTTTCCAGGTTCCCTCTGGGATCCGTGTAGAGTCTGTACAGCAGCTTCATGCCTTTGTTTCAATAAGAGGCAGTTAGTGTTCACAAAATCTGAAATTGGAATTTTAAAAACAGCTTTGGAACACGAGTGAACGCTTTAAAACCTGACGTGTCATCGCTGACAGCCTGTGCATGTGCAGTTTGGTCGGCTGTAACTCTTTCACTGTTTGTGCAATTGGAAAAATTCCAGCGGTTTCTGAAACCTGAGACGTTGTGCTTTATAGAAAAGGCGGGCGATACTGGGAATTTTGGTATCGATCAAATACCAAATAAATACAGGGCTAGTGTTGCTGATACTGATACCGATACTTTTTACTTGAAATGTCATGATCATTGAATAACTTTGTGATTTTGCCTTTAGTTAATTGATCATGATCATATGAAAACACAGGACAAAGATTTTAGCCAAATAAATATGCTTTTTTTTAATTTACTAACTACAACATAAATAATTTGACAGTATAAAAATATTAAAATAACCCCCCTTTTACTTTTTACTCCACACAGTTGTTGAAGAAAAAGTTAATAGGGCAAAATAACAAGAAAGCAACGATGTCACAAAAATATAAATATAACAATGTCAACAACACAACAAAAAATACTTTCCGTTGCATGCAGATATTTGTGAAAAATACAGTCAGTAATAAAATAACAAAGTCAGCTGTGCAAAATAAGTAAATAAAAGCAACAATGTAATAATAAATATAAATATAACAATATAAGCAACACACACACAAAAAAAAACTTCTGTTGCATGCAGATATTTGTGAAAAATAAAGCCAGTAGTGCAAGCCTCCGGAGAGAAACTGCAAAAAAGTATTGATCTCATCATACTAGTATCGATCCAATACTGATACTCACCTTGGTATTGATACTATCGATATTTAGATCGATACGCCCAGCTCTACTTTACAGGTTTTATTGGGTCATTTTGGTAATTTCACTCATGTCTGTACAAGAAGCAGGAGAAGAAGCGGTTTTAGCAGAATTATAACATGCAGTAAATAGTAAATGACTGCTAGACTCTGAAAGACCTGGGAAAAAAAAGTGCCCTGGAAAAATGGGCAAACAGACTCAATCACAGCATATTTTCTTTCTTTCTTTCTTTCTTTCTTTCTTTCTTTCTTTCTTTCTTTCTTTCTTTCTTTCTTTTATGTTTTTTTTAAACTTGTCTTGTCCAGCATCACAACAGCACAGTGGTGTTCTGGCGGCCTTGTCCTGAACACATTTGCGTTGTCAAGGGGAACTTTATCAAGTATATAAGGTTCCCCTTGATATTCCACTGTTTTATTTTTGTTTTTTGTTGAACCACATTTTGATGTGAGAAAAAAAAAGAAAATCGTCATACAAGAAAATATCAACAATAACAGTGACAATAACAACAATAATGATAATTATGATGATAATGATAACAATAACCGATAATGTCCCCAACACCCAAAAGAACTGAATAAACTGAGAAAAAAAAAAAAAAAAAAAAAAAAACAGAGCATATTTTCTAACCGTTTTATAGTAAATAGAAGAAAAAAGTCCAGACCATTTTAGGGTTTAAAGGGTTAACAAAAAATAATTTCATGTCCCAACCAAATTATGTTTGCAAGTCAACTATAAATTGACCACATGTCCTCACCATCCTGGAAACTTCTTCCTCACTTTTTTCAATGATTTTCTTTTCTTTTTTTTTCAGTTCATACGCTACAGGGAGAAACATAATTACCTATGTTTGTTTACTCCTGTTTTTTGGATGCAGCCTCACGCTGCTAACGGGTTTCAGCTGTGTTTGACACACATTATTTTGATTAAAAACCTGTTCAGTGAAGAGTACTCATGGCTTGGAGCGCTCTGAGGTGACCGCCTCATGACAGTGACATCAATAATGTCTTCTCAGGTGCTAGTCACTGACAGTACACGGATGAAGATGACCGACAAGGACAATGAACAATCCAAATATTGAAGATGTGAATCAGGAGAACGATAACCGCATTACTACTACCCATAATTCACACAGTTTCAAGAGCGGGGGACTTCTATTACTTAACCACTTAAGACTGTGTGGAGACAGAATTTAATTTAGCAGACATTAGATCTATGTAGTATTTGGCCATACAGACTGAATCAATCTGGAAGGAACGCTTAAAAGCATAAATAACTCAACCCAGTCTCCAGAATGAATTGCCATTGTACATTTCCCCAAATCACAGATACATATATTCTCAGTGTGATCTGTCAGTGAAGGATCGACTACATTTGTGCAGGAGGTGGTTGGTGTAAACTGAACAGTACCACCAGAGACTGGAGTTTGAGTCCTGAATCTAGTAAATTTTAGGTCTAGGCAATAAAAGCACTTCGGTTATGGTGAGGAAAAAATGTTGGCTAGGTTTAAATATCGCTAAACATGTCATGAGTTGTCTTTTTTATTTTTATTTTATATGTTGTTGTTTTTTTTTAATAACCTACCTTGTACATATCCTATATTACCTGTATATATCCCTATTTGTTGTGAATATCATTCATCTGTAGTACAGAGTTAGCTTTTCAGTACTTCTAGTAATACTTCAGTAGTATATGTGTATTTAATATTTTATTCTGGAGCTTTTGCGCATGCCTGCATTTTTCTTTATAACCCATAAAGACCCAGTGCTACTTTTGTGGCAGTTCCCAAATTTATTTTTCTCTCTATTTAACCTTTCTTAAGTGATTTATCACTATTTACAATAATATTATTCTCTTTATTTTGCACTTTTTCGGTGAAAATCTGTTATTTTCCAGTAGTTAATTTATTGATTTAATTATCATGCTTAGACTACATTTGAGGATTGTTATACCAAAAACCGAGAAAACTGAAGAAAAAGTGAGTTTTTCACTAAAATCTATCATTAACTGAACATAAACCAAGTGTTTCCATCCACTATCATTGACCCACAACAATCCATTAAGGCGTTTCCACGATAACTATGGAGCCTCTGAACGTCCAAATGGGTCATATCCGATGACCATGAAAAGACGACAAACTGTATTTTACACCAATTATTTACGTGTATTGAAAGGATTAGTGGATAAAAAATTATTAAACATTTTAGATCAGTAAATGCTTTTGGTCACTGTAGATATTTAGGTCTTTATTGATTCATGTTTTGTGTGATATTTTTATACAGTCCTTTTTGCACTAAGTGTTTTTGCTGCTAAATAGAACAGAGCTGCTAAACGGATTTTCATTGTTCCTGTGACAGTGACAATAAAAGATCTATTCTATTCTGTTCTGTATTTATTTAGATGAATTTCATGTTCAAGTTTGTTTGGTTCTATGAGCTGGACATCTATTGACATTAGCCAACTCCACTGTTAGCTAAGAACTATCTTGGTCACCTTTATCCACCTTACACCTCAGTACATCTTCAGCTCCTCTACAGCAGTAACATTGTTCAACACGACCTAGCATTAGGTGTATGTCCATACAGCTTGTGCGTACCTCATGCATACAGAGAGAGAGGGGTACATTGTGGTACTTATGAAGAACACCCCCACCCCCCCGTGTTAC
>JAPQRP010000015.1:15964145-15976682 GCA_037367295.1 Apogon hyalosoma | reverse complement strand
AGCAAGACTATAATTTATTTTATTTTTTTTTTTTTTTTGCATTTATCTGAGGTCATCATTAGGTACATACTGGGGGGAAAAATATCTACATTTCACTTTTATTATTGGATCTAAAAAAGCTGGCAAAGTGCCAGGTACCAAAATGTACCCAGTTTCACAGAAGCACTCATATATATTTTTGCTAGTTTTATAATATCTTGTATTTTACCTACATGTTTGTCCAGCACTTTGGGCACTTTGTTGTAAATGCACTACCTTTATCTGTGTTATTTTTGCAGGTTTGAAATGAGAATAAATACTTGTTTCTCATTCTTTTTTCTTCAGATGCATCAAGAAAAGAAATATGTGCACAGTAGTGATGGGAAGACTGGTTCTTTTCAGGGAGCCAATTCTTTTGGTACAACTCCCAAAGAAGTGCCAGCGGCCAAACGGCTTTTAATTTAATATAATTTGAACCTGATATTTTTTTATTTTTATAATCAAGATTTATTTATTGGTATTTTAGCTGGTTTTCACAACAAACATAAACTAGTCCCCAAGCCAGTACAGCTCCAACAGAGGACAAACATTCTTGCATACAAAAAAAAAGCAAAGACATTTATACATTGGACATATTCCCATCCAGTTTTTAGACAAAGAATAAAAAAAAAAAAAAAGGGTGGGACAGGGAACATAACAAAAAGCAAACTGATAGTTATGATTTAATTAAAAATAACAGAAAACAAACAATAGATAAATAAGTCATATGGGTCATGAAAGGTTGTGTGAGGTCATGCATCTTTTCTATATAGTCAATAAATTGCTGCCAGATGTTGAAACATTTCTGCGTACAGCCCTGTGTAGAATATCTTATGAGCCTCATATTTTAACTTAAATTGGCAAATCTGAAGGGTTTGTGTTGATAAACGCTTTTGCCTTATATTGGCATCATTTTGTGCATTTGTTCTGTCACAAACAGAACCAATGTGAATCTGCACTGAAGACGTTCATACTGAGAAAAATCAGACATCTCAGCTTGGATGGGTAATGCTATTCCTTCTGTCTGTGAGTATCTGCACATAATTCTCCTTTACAGGATTATTGCATATTATAGGAAATGATTCTGAGGATACATTGAGGGATTCAGTAGAACCAGAAACAGCAGTTATTGTAGTTAAAGCTACGCCGTATGATGTGGCATTTTTACTTTTTTTGTTTTGTCACCTTAAAACGCTCCTAATAAGCGTGTGTCAAACTAAAATATAAAAGAAATACACCAGGTTTTGAATCTCAAAAATGTTTAATTCTCATATATATATATATGATAAAAATCTGATCAATAATTTAATTCGGTCTGAATAAAATAATTGGCCGAGCCTGGAAGAGCCTCCTGTCAATCATCTGTTACCCAGTCCTGCATCAGATACGCATGTTGTGCCAAGGTACGTATCCCCGCTAAGAACTATACCCACGGCCAGGGGATACAATTTTTAGTGGAGATTGGTACCTTGGCACAACACCAGACCTCTGCCTCCACTTCCACTTCAACTGCATGCATCAGGTGAGAGGAGGGGAGCATCAGTGGGTGGGGTTTTGGAGGGAGGCGGGTTGTTCATGTTCAAATTTTTACAAAGTGCTGTGAGACATGCCAGATCAGTAGGTATAGCTTTAAGTGTGGCGACCGCTTGAGGGAAGAAACTGTCTTTGAATCCATTTGCCCATGTTCTGAGGGACCTGTAGTGGCTGAGCCTCTAAAGCTGTTTTCAGACCAGCCAGCCCAGTGTCGGAGCCGGTTCCCACACCCGTTACACTGAGAACCGAAGTACTCCCTCGTGAACAGCCCTTATGCGTCAGAGGTGCTTCACCCAAAAAAAAAAAAAAAAAAAATGGGGGGGGTATTGCTACTGTTTTGTCCCTTGACACTTACTGTAAATGTAGCAGGACTGATGCATGATGGGATAGGTTGTAGGAGAAAACCACACGTCTGCAGGGGAAAGTAAGAGCAGCAATAAAGACGACAGAACACTCAAAAGATGTTTCTATTTGATGTAACACAGAACATTACAACCCTGTTTCTCTGTCATTTTCCCCACTCACATTTTCTTGGTCTGTTTTTTCCACTTATGACCTGGATCGATCTGGTGATGTCCACTCGTGCCTCCACGGTTTGCTTAGAAAAACCACGTTTTACTTTGTGCCCCTCAGGAACCAAATTTTCGGTTCTTGAATGCTCTGATTTTCAGTATGAGTACGGCGGCCGGTTTGGAATTGGGTGCGGGAACTGGCACAGTTCTGTCAGCTTGAAGACGGCTTAAGAGTGACAGCTGAGCAGCAAAAAGGATTCAACAAAAGTGGAGCGCTGACTCTCACTCGATGGGAGTCGGTTCTTTTGATTCACTACAAAGCATCGGCTCTTATCTTTTGAGTCCGACCGCTAGTGTACAGCCTTAACACAAAAACCTGAACTGAATTGTTTGTAAAGGTCAAACTGACCTTGTGTAGCATGCATTTAAGTTACTACATAGTAATTAGTTTGTTATTAAAGTAGTTATAGTGAGTAGTATGTGGATAACAGAAGACTAGGTACAGCTACTGGAGGGCAGGACAGTAAACAACAACGGAACAGTAATAAAAGTGAAAATATACTGAAGTAATTTTAAGTGCACAAAAACAAAATAAAACCCAAATATTTACAACACTGGTACCAAATGGATCATTGTGCACAATCCAAAGTCAACAGTAGTTCAACAAGTTCAGTTCAGTCAACCACCACAAAACAAAACCCAACTGACCAGTTCTTCAGTCTTTGCTCGATAAACAAATAGAACAGATGGGCCGGTTTGAGAGTCATTAGCTTGAGAAGCGCAAATTGTCCAAGGGAGGGATGTAGAATGGTGGTACTCTATTCGAGAAGGTGGGAGAATAAAAGGACAGGCTGCGGAGCCCCCTACCAGACCATAGGCAATCTAAGTTGACTGAAACAAGGGACGTCCTCAGGTTCCTGGCCTTGATGCTTAGGTCACCATTGAGAAGATTGGATCCCAGGGCAGGACACCTGGCCCGCATGGACCAAACAATCCATTTAGAGTACATTCAAAACTATTTTCAAGGTAAAGCCCATGCTAAGCTAACATTAGCATATCGATTAAGTCATTACAGTGTTCGGTTACATTCAAAACACTTTTAGAGGTGAAGCCCATGCTAAGCTAACATTAGCCAATGCTAAGCTAACATTAGCATATCAATTCAATCATTACAGACTTAAGTTATATTTAAAAACTCACCAGTTCAGTAGATTCACAAAACACATAAGATAAACAGGTCCCCCAGCAAAAACGCAATGGTCGATGGTTCTAAAAAGTAAAATAAATAAATAAAAGTCCCATTCTTAGTACCAGATAACCATAAAGTGTTTGGCCCTCAGCAGCTGTCCCTTGGCTCCTCCCCCACAACTAAGGAGAATGAAGTCAGGGCAGCTGATATGGTGCTTTCAGGGCACATGAATAGCTAATCATATGAGCATGTCACAGTGCATTCAAGGACCAAAGAGAGTGTGGGAAAAACCACTATAAGGCCAAATTTGAAGATTTTAACCCTGGTTACATTTGACCTCATGACAAGAAGCAGCACAAACAGTTATAAACATCAGACATGTGTTGAATGAAACCTGGTATAAAACATTGGAAAATGAATGATGTAAATCTCATATTTTCTGAACAAAAGTAAAGACATGTTATATGCAAAGGGAAGTCACATTAAATACCACCACTTTGTTTTTGTTCCTGAAACTGTTGTTTTTAATGCTATATATTTCACATATATCCAGATCAGATCTTCATTGGAACTTCACTGAACAAACAAACCTCATGTTGGCCTTTTGCACAGGACCTTTAAACAGGTTTTTCTTCCTTTTTTTCCTCTTTTGACTTACCAGTTAAATCTGCTAACATTATCTAATGAGCTATCAGCATCTTGCCAGTTCAATAAGACTAATGAGAACACAGAAGGAGTTATATAAAAAAAGAAAAACCCTGAAAAATAGTCTCTTTGAAAAAACGTTCATGGCTTAGACCCTGCTTTTCTAATTTATTAAGAAAATGAAGCTAATCTGCTATTAGACAGCCTTTGCAAAAGAAAAAAATAACATGAATTATTTTAATAAGAGATAGTTTTGTCACTACTAAAGCAAAGATAAGATTAATATTGAATCCATCCATCCATTTTCTGAACCCGCTTTATCCTCACTAGGGTCACGGGTGTTGCTGGAGCCTATCCCAGCCACTTACGGGTGAAGGCGGGGTACACCCTGGATGTGTCGCCAGTGCATCACAGGAATGACATATAGAGACAAACAAACACACTCACATAATATTGAACCTCAAACATTATTTTTTTTGAAGTACTGGTCACGGGAAGCAATATTTTCACTCATGTATACAATAAACCAGGTACTGACAAAAACACTAATAATAATACTAATAATACTGATAATAGTAATAATAATAATAATAACAACACTAAAAATTACATTTTCAGACATTGCTGTGGAATAAAGTTTGTCAGTTCAAATGTGGAACTAACAACCAAGCAAGAGAATAATAATAGTATTTCCCAAATGTTGAAAAAAGCCAAACAAGTAACTGCATTTCAGTTAAAATTGGCTTAGTTTCTAGAATTGTGCAGTTCAATTTATTACAAAGGGCATAAGGTTGTTTGAATGGAGTCAAAAGGACACGTCTCTGCCTTTCTAACACAAATGTCTTTAAGAAGCCCAAATGGGATTCTGTGAACTGGAATTCAGCGCTAAACTTTAATCAAAGCTAATCAGTTCTGTTTTATTATTCTGTTATTAGTTTCCAAACTCTATTATTCAAACGAGTGTCATGTTTGAATTCATTTTCTATGGATCAACGCAAGGATTTATATTTGATGAAATCACTGCTCTGGGTATTAGGTTTTACTGTTCTGTCTTTATAAAATAGTAGTTTTCCCGCATATTTCATGGGGATTGGGGTTGATGTGAATTACACGTTTAATTTTTAAATGGATTTCTGTAAATCTCGTTGTTAGAGTCCACGCCATCTATAAAGCAGGGAAAGCCTCGCTGCCTTCACTGACTGCCTCATCGGCTGCAACAAGGAAATTTGTGACAAGAGAAAGGCAGCTCTGGTGAGTTTTAGACTGCACATACCATCCCTGTGGGTCTGAGCGGACCTCTTTCAAATATCAACATTTTTTACCATAGACTCAGACCTGAAAGTGAACAGGACACACTAAATCAGAAAAAAAAAACAAAACAAAAAAAAACAGAAGTAATACACATTGATGAAGTAAGCATAGAAAGGGTAAATGACATTCCATCCCTTGGTGTGATCTTGGACTGTTTACACAAAATCTGCTGGAAATGACACATTAAATATATTCTGGGTAAGTTGACGTGGAGCAAAACAATGCATCTCCTCAATCAGAAAGCTGTGGCCATCAGACTATTCAGGTCTACATTATAAGCACGTAATTACAATAATCAGGGTGCAATTTGATGGGGGACATGGGGGGAGGTCATCCCTCCCTCTGGTTTTTACATCCCTGCTTGTGCTCAATGAATTTCATCCTCAGGGTAGGGGGGGGGGCAAGCAGCCAATTGAAATAACAGGCAGGTAGTTTTCTTCCACCTATAGTCTACATTACTGGTACTAATGTTCACCTGAACCGAACTGTTGGTGGTCCCACAATTCATGAACGTCCTCACGCACTGGGGTGCCGTAAAAAGGGGGGGGGGTATTTGTGTGTCCAGTGGATGCAGGTTAGAAGTTGTGAAAATTTCATCTAAGATCCGCTGTATAATAGAGGAATGGGAGTTGGACATTTAAAGTATGTAGTTCTATACATTTCTTTACGGCGTCCCAGTGCGTGGGGACATTTGTGAATTCTGAGACTGCCGACAGTTCGGTTCAGGTGAACGTTAGTGCCAGTAATGTAGGATATAGGAGTAAGAAAACTGTCACAATCTGCCTGTTCTTTCAATTGGTTGGTTGTCCCTGAGGATGACATTCATTGAGCAGAAGTAGGGATGTAAAAATTGGGGGGGGGTGATCCCCCCCACAAATCTCTCTCTCTCTCTCTCTCTCTATATATATATATATATATATATATATACACACATACATATATATGTTTGGATGTTTAGAGCGTTACATATATACAGTACATATTTATGTATTTTTATTTTTCTGTTGTATTGATAATTTCTTTCCTACTACTTTTTCTTATACTTGAATGGAGTGACAATATAACAACAAATAATTTCCCCCTGGAATGAATAAAGTATTCTGATTTTGATGATTATATACGTTATTACCAGGGGTGTCAAACCCATCTTAGTTCATGGGCCGCATTCAGCTCAACATGATCTGAAGTGGGCCAGATCAGTAACATAATAACAGTGAAAAAAGTTCAATAACAGTGTAGCCCGATGGAAATTAGGTGATGAGTGTATGTTAAAATGTTAAAATAATAAATAGCATAAATACCATAAATTCATTAGTAACATACATAAAGTTAAAAATTAAAACCATTTCAGTGTGTAGTATTAAAAAGGTCATGTCTTTGTGTAAAGGTATGTAATTTGTTGTGAGTTCATGCATTGCATTGTTTACAGGATGTTGAATGCAAAGTGTTTGTTAAAATATGTAGTTAAAAATAATAATATTAATAACATGGAAAAGCCGTGCAAATGTTTTATGTTAGGTTAAAAATAATGAAAGTGTTTATTTTACATTATGTGTACTATGAGCCGAGATAATGTAGTTCGGGGTCAAGGGTAACAGGAAGTAGGAAGTGGAGGAGAAGAAGGCAGCATGCGCGAGCGAAAGCATGGAGAACCACACGGACAGTGTATTCAAGAAAAAAGTACACCAGTTTAAGTCTGTGAGTGGTCGAACAGATCACTAAAAAGGACTATAATGGTGAGAGACTATGTTTTAATAGTACTTCGGCTAGAAGGCTAATGGTGGAAAACATAGTTAACGAACTCAGTGAGTTAGCTGCACGTGGCTAGTGGTGTACGGACTGAGCTAGCAGGTTAGCTAACAGCTAACCACAGAAACATGGAGGACACGACTGAGCCGATAGTGGGCACCGGAGGAGGCAGACAGCGGGGGTGAGAACCACGGACAGGAGGACTGTTCTACTGTTCTGCATCGGTTGCTGGTTCCTTTTCCTTGGACCTTACGGATTAACGTTTCTCCGGAGCTTGTGATTAAGGTACCATTATTATTTTATTGCCCTGTGGGGTGAAGAAGCCATGTGGGTTTAGGCTGCATCTACCCGAGCCACGAACAGGCCTGCGACGGGAACATTTGGGTTATTATTGAAGTTAATTTACTGGCTTTAGGTAGTTGATTTTCAAAGAATGTAAAAGGATTTTGTGTTCCACAATATAATTCCGATGATGGAAAAAAGGAAACATTTGGATGTGAAAGTAAGGATTATGTGGTTGTTAATTGATTCTTAATCAAAGCAAATAGTTGAATATGTTTTATAAATTGTGTGCGTGTTTTTGCAGTGTAGGTTGAAGATTTAAAGTGCTTACAGTGTGTACAAAAGAGTTAATTGGAAGGGTAAAAGTGTTAAAAAGAGAAGTTAAATTTGACTAACTATGGTACAGAAAACACAATAGAACCTTAGTGTAAAGAAAGTTAATATGGTAAGAGATGATATAATTAACAAAGACCCAGGGTAGCTACCCCTGTTAAAGCCTGAATAGCAAAGGGGCGCTACAACAGTATTTTATTAGATTTGTTTTCTTTTTTGGTTGGCTTGTTGCCTTCGATATTCTGGAGTTTTTTTGTTTAAATGTATGGTTTGTCTTTGCCTTTTGCTCATGTTTGTATTTTATTCCTACTTTGAAATAAAGTTTATTATTATTATCATTATAATTAAAAATAATAATAATAATAAATACTAGCATAAAAAAACCAAAAAACAATGCATTTGTGGTAACTGAATTTATTTTGAAGAAACCAAGATGGACATCCATTGTTTTTTTTTTTTTAATTGTATAATATGAAAACATGAGGATGTTTATCTGCTAAACAACTACAAATAATTATTTCATTTCAGCATCACACAGTTCATTTACTACATTGATGCTATTTATGTGCTTGAGAATGGGGGAAAAAAAGAAAAGTTTCCCAACCATTTTGTTGATTTGTTCGTCTTCCAGCCCTGGCCACATATTTTCTTTTTTTTTTTCTTCTTTTTTTGAAATACGTAGATTCCGATAAAGAAGTTTATTCTTTACTGGGCTGTAAGTTGGCAAAATATAAACAGTGCAATAAAACTGACTAGATCAGGGCTGTCAGTGTCAGTTTAGTTCAAGTAAATATAATTACGTAAGATAAATAATAACATAAACTTAAAAAAATACATAAATAATGACAACTCCAAACCTTTCTGTATGTTTTAGAGGGAAAAAAGTAAAATTACAGTATGAAAATGTTTACACTGGTGAACTATACTTTTAAAAAATTGTGAATAACCTTAGCAGCTATGAACAACCTGAAATTTAAGAAAAATGTGTGTAATTTTAACAATATTATGCCTCGGTTGATCATTTACACATGTGCATTACAACATATAGACGTTTACCATGGATTACAATCTGAAAGTGAAGCCTGACATGTTGAATTAAAATGCTAGCATAAAAAGAAATCAAGATGCAGTCCTGGTAACTGAACTTTAAAGGTGCATTTCTTAAATAAACCAAGATGGGCATCCATTGTTTTTGTTTCATTTCTAAAATATGAAAATGTGTGGGTGTTTATTTGGTAAATAAATGCGAATAATAAAATATTTGTCCTACTGTATCCCGTCAAAATCATGCCGGAGAGAAAAAAATAAATACATTCGGGAATAATTTGACATATTAGCCATTTCAGCATCACACAGTTTATTTCTCAAAGCTTTGATAACCACACTGATGCTATTTATGTACTTGAGAATGAAAAAAAAAAGAGAAAAGTTTCCCGTTCATTTTGTTGATTTGTTCGTCTTCCAGCCCTGGCCACATATTTTGTGAAATAAGCAGATTCCAAGAACGCAGTCTGTTCATGCCAAGATGGTAACACTTCAAAATCTAATATCAGTCTTGAATTAATTTGCTTCTTTCATCTGTCAGGACCCATTGTGCCTTCTGTTAATGACTGACAGTGACAGCAGAAGCTCTTGCCCACACACACCAAACACAAGGGGCGGAAAAAAAATAAGAGCCAACAATAGCAACAGCAGAATCAGCAGAGAAATAGCAGCACACGTTATTAGGTAAAGTAAGAAATTAGAAGTTCTAATTCCAAGATGGAACGCGTATTTATCCAGCCGAGTAAATGTTGTGAGCGTGGCTTATATGATAAGACTGAGCCGGAGTGTGTGAATGTGTTTTCATTTTAGCAACCTTCCACTTAAAAAGACAGATGGCAGCCAGTTAAAAAATTTAGAATCAGTGTTACTTCAGGTTGAGAGAACAACACTGTCGCTGACAAAAAAAAACCCCCAAAAATCTATACTCTCCAAGATAGATAGATAGACAGATAGACAGATAGACAGATAGACAGACAGACAGACAGACAGACAGACAGACAGACTTTATTTTGAACATAAGTAATCAAAAGAAATTACCACTTTAAACAGGACACTCCAATATATTGAAGGCAGTAGGTTAACCTATAGGTTAGCGTTCTGAATGTATGATTTATTTAAATATTCATAAAAATTCAACCATTTGCTTGATGAAAAGAAAAAAAAATCCAAATTTACTGATAGAATAGATCTTGTACTTTCCATAGATATCTGAGCATGCTCAGTTCACCCCCACCACCTGTGTCATGGGGGTTAAAACACAGAGCAGTGAGTGAGACCAACTTGCAATAAAAATAAACAGCTTGGGCTTTTTATTTTACACATTTTCCTTGTCATTTTTTGTTTTTGCTGCTGTTTACATTGTTGTGATGATTTTCCTTCATTTTTTTTACTGTGTTTTTACCGAGTTGAAAGGATAGGTGAAAAGGATATGCAAAAATAAGCTTTTGCTTCTAGTCTTTTCCTTTTTTGGTTTTTATATTTGTTGTACTATGTGCAATGATTAATGTACAAATTAAAATAATAATGCATTCATTCACATGAGTTTTTGAGTATGTAACTGTGTTTAGGAGTTCAACCAGGTGCCAAAAAGCAGCTGAACTGATTTATATATAAAAAAAAGAGCTCCAAAACAAAAACTACTGGGCCAAAACTCAAATCCTTGTTGTTCAGTGTGTTCCAGTTCACAGTTCATGTTCAACATCCTACATCTCTTATTGATGTACATTCTGAGGGCGAAGCCAAGGGAAGGTTAACATCTGGTAAAAAACATTAAATTTCATTAATCTACAACAAACATATTTTTGGGTAGGTCATTATATTTTCAGGAAAATGTATTTCGAAAGAAAAAAATTGTGAAAAAAAAAAATTGAGATTTATGAGTGTGAATGTGTATAAAGTGACAGTTTTGTGCCGTCATTCTGGGTTCATTTTATAAACTCTTATAAATAACCTACATTTATTCCAAATATATTGATATTTGACTATTATATTATTTATGTCATATTCTAAACACACAGTTTTTCAAATTAATAAATGCATATATCAGTGCAAAATACATTTGAATATAATGTTAATATTATTTGTATGTAATAAATGTTGTTTAAAAAAAAAAGTGTATGATATTGATAATTGAAATAAAAAATGCTTAATTCGTTATTTACTTCTGTTGTCCATCTGTGACGCTGCCATTTTCAAAACTCTTGCTATTTAGGTGTGATCAAATATTTTTTCCTCTAACCAATTATTCGGTTGTAAAATAGAGAGTTTAAGGTGTACACTGAATACTTTTGAGGCTAAAAATGTCAGAGGAATTTCACTTTTGAGAACTTTGTAATTCTTGCAAAAAATAAACTTTCATTTTTTTTGTCCATCCGTGGACGCAGTAGTGTTTGATATTTTTCATTCTAAAATATTTTAAACTAAATGTAGACCTTTGAGTATGTTTAAGATGGCACTTAGACCTTTACAATTATGTGTAATATTCGTCTTAAACTTGTCTGGTTCAAAAGTTATGAATCAAAAAGTAGTGGGTGGTCCATCTGTGACGCCCTTGACCTCACCCCTGAGTGCCTTATTTAGTAAAAACCTGCTAAACTTCAATTCCTCTCTGTCTTTTTCTGTTATTCCACCTGTTTTGACCCTAAAACACACATTTAAACAAAACCACTGAAGAAAAGGAACACAAGCACATACTCACAGCAGCTTTTATGAACCTGAAACATACACATTACCAACAACATTGAAACAATATCTCAGCAGTTCAAGGGTTAACCAAATATAGAAAAACAAATGTCACACAATGTACAGCTATTTCACTGTGGCTCTTTGACAACACTTTATGTCCGACTAGGAGTAGGGAGAAGCTGACTTTATATTGTCCTACCCCAATTTTACATGACTTTTCTAATCAGCTAATGTATACAATTCAAATAAAGAATAGGTAAGTTATTAAATTACTGAAAAGGAGAACAGATTATAACATCCATAACTCTTACTGTTGTACTCTGGTTCATTATTACGATATCTCTGGAAAATAAGAATTTTATACATCTTTTTACATCAATTTTGTGATGTTTTCACACTATTTAGTTCCATTCTATTCCACAAAACAACTCCACAGTATGAAATGCAAATCTTTTTAAGATTCGTTCTAGCAAAATGTTCATATTTTCAATTTAAATCTAAATGTCAGAAATGTGCGTACAACACCGAAAAGCTCCTGTGTCACTGTTAGGGGAGTTAAACTGGAATAGATTGAGTGCAGAACTAAAACAAATTTCCAGTGTGATTGTGTTTAAAAAGAGGCATAAAGAAATTATTTTCCAGAGGTATATTGATAGATAAACTCCATAAGGTGTTTGTTATTTGGATATTTTTGCAATTTTGCAACGTGTTGGTGAATGTGTTGTAATACGGATGAGTGACTAATGTACATGTTTCAAAATTGCTAATAAATTTGGGACAGTGTTGTTTTAGTAAGCATGGGAAGGTTTGAAGGGGTAGGATTAGCTAAGTTTAGACTTCTTCCTACTCCTTTTCGTTCATGTAAATTTTGAGGCTTAAGACGTTGCAGTTTTAAGTTACCATTTTGTTTTCATTCTTCTGATTATCATTTATTTGCATTTCTGTTTTTAACTTGTCATTTACATGAGATCAAAATAAAGATATCAATCAGTCAATATTTAGTTTCTCTCTGTAGTCATAACCACCCTTTATCTGTGAATAATTTCTCTATGTTACTTGGAAGTCATTTATTTCTTGTTTTGTATAATATTTCTAAGGTTTTAATTTCCATAAAGTCCTTTAACCCTTTATTGTGCAAGTGACTATTTTTGGGCATTTCCACATACATTACAAAACAGTGACAGCAACAATTCCAGTGAGGACAGTGAGTCAACAATCTCAGGTCCGATGTGGTCT
>JAPQRP010000015.1:15938714-15949465 GCA_037367295.1 Apogon hyalosoma | reverse complement strand
GGGCCCCCCCCCCAGTCTCAAATTTGTTTTTCGGGGGCCAGCAGATAGTCAATCATAGGTGAGGGGAGCGGACTTTCACTTTCTCACAGTTTTATCTACAGAGCTACCTAACCCACCACTTCCTCCACATACAGGTCCGTTGTGTTCCTTTCAGAATTCCCTTCGGCATACACATAGCCCGTGTCACAAAAATTTAAAGGGGAAGGATCGGTCTTACGGATGAGTTGTTTTAACTAATCCCCGATCCAGCTAAAATGTTGATATCGGGGCCGATATCTAATCCTAATATCAGATCGGTGCAACCTTACTCTTTAACCAAATAAAAATTCCAGACTTTTTCAAAACTTTTTTTTCCCCCCAAATCTTGACTTCATGTACTTTTATACTTGTGTTCCAACTCTTTTGGTTGAGATTATACCTGTGGTATATGGTAGAAGAGTTAATTTTAATGAATGTATGAATGCATAATTTGAATTATGTTTTACTGACAGAAACCTTTTCAAAACATACAAAAATCACAAAAGTGCATGAATAACATACAAACACATTTCACCGGAATTATTCCAGTACCGACCGCTTAGTGAAACCATATGACGTTTTTTTTTATATGCTTTCCTCATGTATTTCTTATTCTATGTGATTATGTGCCTTTTTCAGAAAAAAACTGAGCATGAGAGAACCTTTTCCCCATACTTTATGAAGACTTTCACACAAAATTCCAGACTTTTCTAGACAGGTCTGAAAAACAGTGTTTAAAAATTCCATACTTTTTAAGACTTTCAAGACCTGCACAAGCACCCTGAAGTAACATTATACCACGTTTCCACTATGTGGAACTCAGCTCGACTCAACTCGACACAGGTACCAGGTACTATTCCTGGAGACCGTTTCCATTACAGGATCCTACTGACTTTTAAGTACCTGGACGTCATAGCGATGTGGTGCATTACTTCTGTGTCGTCTGCTCAGAGTTGCTGATAAACTCACTCGTGTGTTGTCTCGTCAAGCTCATGCTGAATTTTGTACGCTGGCCACCAATCTCCTCGACCGAACATGGTGTAGTTTTGCAGGCTGTCGTGGATTAACCTACTGATAAATTTCCTCTCAACTTTCGCATCTGTTTTTTTGTAAAACCACGGGTCACAGAGACAACTGTCTGACCAATCAGAGGTCTGCAGTGTTTACACGTCATGTTTTAGGATCTGTTCCCCAGTCTTGGAACCTCGGCGGAGGTGATACCAAAAAACTACCAGATTCCAGGTCCTTTTTCGTAATGGAAATGCAAAAAGGCTGAGTCAAGTTGAGTCGAGCCGGTACCACGTAGTGGAAACGCGGCATTAGTTTACTCAGTTCCACCTGTTCCAACCCAGCAATTTATATTGAAATTAGGAACCAGTTATTGCTAACTTTACAACCCCCCAGTGAGAAATGATGGTGGGAATCAAGGCGTTGGAGTAAATAAATACATTTTCCTAAATTCTAGGAACCTTTTGCCATTATTGCCTTCTGTGAAATGGGCATTAAATTCTGTTCTAAGTAATCTAAAAAACACTTAAATTTAACCCTGAAAATGACACAACATGAAAATAATTTATAATTTCCATCACATGCTTTCAAACTAAACTAAGCAGCCTATTTATATGCAATCTGTGATATGGTCAAGGCTGCCTAAACCAAGGCCAAGTCATGACTGACACCAGAGTGCAACGAGACATGACCGAGACTTTGACGGGTTTAGACCGAGTCAAAACCAAGGCCGACACTGGGTGAGACCGAGTCGACACAAGACAGAGCTCAGATACACAAGGGCATGACAGCAGCTGAAGTTTCAGATGTTTTAGCGTGATGTGGTACGAAGTGGATGTTTGATTTCCCTTTAGTCAGTGAGGAGCAGAATGAGGCAGTTTATGGAATCGAACTCAAGATATTGCACCATGTACAACAAAAAAAAGTTTTTTTTGCAAACTACACCCATGATATTAACAAATGAATCATAAAACGGTGGTATCTAGAGCTGAAACAATTAATCGATTAACCCATAAAGAGCCAAACATCCACCGGTGACAGTAACCATCTACTGATCTAAACTGTTTAATACCCTTTGATCCACTAATCCTATCAATACATGTAAATAATTGGTGTAAAATACAGTTCATCTTTTCATGGTCATCAGATATGACCCATCTGGATGTTCAGAGGCTCCATAGTTACCATGGAAACACCGTCATCTTCTACAACATTGATTCACCAGTAAAACCCATGGGCTTGGATCAGTGACAGTGGATGGAGACAATGGGTTTATGTTCATTTTGCTGAAAAAAAAATCTATTTTTCTTCTGTTTTCTGTTTCTGATATAATACCCCTTAACTTTAATCTGAGTTTTAATGAACATCCACATGATCAGTAAATTAAATATAGGATTTTCACCCAAAAAAAAAAAAAATTAAATACAGAGGATAATATTTTTATAAATAGTGATAAATCATTTAAAAAAGATTAAATCTAGAGAGAAATTGATTTGGGAACTACACAAAAGTAATAATGGGTCTTTATGGGTTAAAAAAACATATAATTTTCCTGAATTAAAGTTTTGTTTCCTTAATTTCTCTGCTGCTAAACATTGGTTCTGCTGTTGTGTTTAACATGGACACTTATTGTGATGCACATGACGAGATGAGGACAAAAAGGTAGAAAATGTCTATGTTCGCTTTTCTACATTGGAACCATCACTTACTACTTTAAACTTACGTGCAAGCATGAAAAATATTTGGCTTCATTTATTTAAGATGTATATTAGTTATATCTAAAAGTGTTAGTAACCAGTTGTGTTAATTGTAGGATCTTTATATGTATGTGTTCTGTACATAAGTGAAATAAAAATATTCATTCATTCATTCAAAATAATCAGTAGCTGCAGCTCTAGTGGTATGTTGTCTGTAATGTCTGCTCCTGCTCTCTTGGTCAAGACACTCTTGTAAAAGAGATTTTTAATCTCAAACAAGTTTTTTTTTCCTGGTTAAATAAGAGTTAATAAATAAATTAATACATAAACCCTACAGCTGTGGGTTTATCCAATGCTGATTTAAAATCCTCTTTGTCCAAGGACTTCAGATCCTGGTCTTGAGACGGCTTGTATCTATCTATACAGGCAGTCATTTTTACTAGGTGCACTCAGGTCCGGGGGTCATTGCCTTTTCCAATGAACGTCAAGTGTATAGCCCTCTGTTTTTTTTTTTTTTTGTTTGTTTTTTTCAGTTTCTGGTCTCTTTAACCCGAAGCCACGGTGACACAAGCAGCTCCATAGTAGCCCGGTCATCTACGGCAAATGACTATATAAAATATTGTTTTCCCTGTCTTGTTACCGGAGCTATTAAAACTATACATTCATTTAACCAACTGCCCATTACAGCCAGGCTGCACATGTAAAGGTTTTAAAGGCTAAAATGGACATGTAGGAGGTAAAGCCTGTAAATGTGTGAGCTATAGAAAAGGTGAGCTTACAGTGGCAAGGTTAGCCGTTTCCAATATCTATGAGAGGCCTGTCCATTTATGTGATATTGAGTTTTCACCGTGAGGCCCATTTGTGTTCTGTTCCACTGCTCATTTTATCTGATTTACTAGGCTGTGTGTGTGCTATGGCATCTATTCATCTGTGTTTAACATCTCCAGGGCCACGGGTTCACCTGCCTTGCCGTGTTCCCACTGGAGCTTATTAACCGTTGTCGCTAACGGGAGCACTCCTAGTTAATTACATAAATGGATATGTACAAGCCAAAATGTAGCACATCACGGTTTTATCTCCTAAATCATTTCACATAAATCTGAGTCAATGTCCCCCTAGCAGTAGCCTCCAATAGTTACTGCATACTTCACTCTGGCTTTTTCTGGCTTTTTTTTTTTTTTAGACTGTGTTAGTTTTATACGCTTATACACCAGAATAATATATAGCATAAGTACGCCCTGCTCATGTGAATTTCAGACTCTCTTTACTGTACAGATTAAGAGTCAGTGCTGGAATTAAATGAGTCATTTCAAGCACTGAGACAGTTAAATGTGACAACAGTAAAAGGACTAATGCGTTTTCCTTCTATTTATTCTACAGGAGTTTGGGTAAAAGAATGAGATTAGATAAAACCAATATTTCACTGACAGTTTGATTGCCTTCGTCTAATGCAGCCTGCTTTACTTTATTGTTCAAACAGCGAGGAGGCGAAGAGATGGACAGATGGAGTCACATATGTACATGGTAGTAAATATCAAAAAATGCTGGATACTATACTTAGATTTTCTTTCCAAATTTGACATATTGTCAGATCAACTTTTGTAATGTTTACAGAAGTGGGTTTGAATTGGGTATGGTTTTACTGGATTGACGCAATTAACCCTTTATAGGGCACTCACAGAAATACTCTGAAAATGAAAATTTCAACCTTAGTGTGTTATTTAAGGACATAACAAGACTTTATTACTTTTGTGTCAATGAATTTACCGTATTTTGTTTCTTACCCATAAGTGGCAAAAAAAAAAAAAAATCCAAGGAGTAAATATAAAAAAATCAAGAAGGGGCTAGGACAAACCTGAGCATTCGGCCCGATAGCTGACCCTGATTGGCCCGCATGAGGACATTAGCAAATTAAAAGTCAATGCAAATATATATCATTGTAACAGATGCAACCAATACAAAGACACTGCTTTTATTTTGAAGGATCTGCTAAATTAACATTTTTTCAAACATACTTTCCGTTCTTGGCATAAGGCTTATGGACTGATTGGTTTGTTGGCTGGCTAACACCAAAAAAAAAAAGAAAGATTGATTCAGAATGTAAAGTTTTTAACAAGACATGGGCTGTAAGTATTTTTTCAGAGGTAGAGAAAAAGAAAAGGAAACAAAGGTGGATAGATTTTTCCTTTTTCTTTTCATGTCAAGTTACTGTGGAGCTGATTTAGCATATTTTCAAAAAAGGTTTTTGAGAATATTCATTTAATAGTTGTATTCTGCACTCCACGTTTTCATTGTATTGTTTCATTTACTGTTTTTATAGAGATATATATTGAGCAGAGCTGCAGGTGGATTGATCCAGCTCTTAACAACTGTCAAAGTTTCTCATGTGGCCCCATAAGAAAATTAATGGCTCACCCCTGTGCTAGGAGCATGTATTTTAGAACATTAGACCATCATCAGTGCTGATCCAGACCCCTGTCCACATCCACATGATCCCTTTGAACATCATTCCTTACATTAGTACCATCACTTCATGGTACCGAACAAAGCAGGTCCACTCACTGTTCATGCAGAGGTGGACCTTACAGATCCTGGAGACCACACTGGACCTGTCCTCATTGGAACTGTTGCTGTCACTGTCTTGTAATGTGTGTGGAAATGACTAAAAACAGTCACTTGATCAATAAAGGGTTAATTCATAAATCACTCATAAAAATGTGGTCTGGTTTGTAACCAGTGCTCAAAGAAAAACAGAGTCCTCTGCCCCATGAACCCAGAGCTTAGAGAAAATATGAATGATGGTCAATGAAGAGACAAGCAATATTTAATCGGTATGTATATTTAATTTTAACTCAAGAAAGTTGGAGTTTGTGCTAACAATAGTAAAGTAACATCTAGTTTTATGTGGAAACAGCTCAGTAGACTGCATCCAACTCACGCCGTGCATATAGCTAACAACAAATTAGCCTCCATCAGGATATTTCACCTCATTGTTTGACAGTAATGTGAGAAAAGCATTAAAAGAGGTGAAAATCATGACAAGTCAGGTCACATTAAAGCAGCAAAAACATCTTTATCAACTCAGAACAGACTGTGGAGACAGTTATGAACACTGCACCTCCACAACTATTTGACAACTAGCTGTGATTTTCTTCACTCTGTGGTATCTTTATGTATTCTCCAGTCTGATCCTTTCATTTTTCCACAAACTTGTTTTCTTGACTTGTAAAATTATCTTTGAAGCTGTCTAACATCATATGTATAATGGCATAATTCAACACAACAAAAATGATTTTTCTGTCATCATTGACAGTAAATTTTTTTCCCCCTGAAATATGGTCCCATGTGATAAAACAGGAATGGGACTTGGCCTGTCTCCTAGCTACTAGCTAACTATATAACTAATATTAGTATTAGTGTAATATCCACTATATTACACTAATATTGTGTTTTTCTCATAATTGCTGTTATAGGCACAGATTAGCTCACACTAGTGTTTCTTTCCTGGTTCGCTCTTATCCACAGGTCGTCGCTGATTCTTTAGTTCACCTGCCATGTTTCTCATCACCTGGCTACATTTATAGTCACCTTGTCAACCCCTAAAAGGACCCTTTCTCGGCTTTAACCCTTTTTTTACCCTACTTATCTGCTAATGCACATTAATGTTACACTATACATTAGCAATATATAACTAATACATTAGCATTAGCATACTGCGAACACTTTTAACCTAAGTGATGGTGTGGCTAACAACGCTTGCTAACAATGAGCAATTAACAATATTTAATTGTATGAGCTAAAGAATAGTCTCACCAACAGTAAATAGCTCCCATTAGCTAGTACCTGCTAGCTTAAGTAAAACTAACTACTTACACTTACTCACTGAGTTAAGCTGTGCCCTGTTTGTATGTGATTTATTCGCATTAATATTAGACAATATTTGAGTTAATTTAACTTATTTTGAGTTTGCCAACACATACAGCCTTGGTCATCGTATACTCAACATTACTACCAAGCAAGATTTTAGTCAAAAGTTGAACTTCCATGTCTGCGCAGTCTGGAAAATTGCATTAATAATAGTATGCAGTTTTAGTAGCAACTTTTACAGTAGTTCTGCATATTTATATTCCCCAAGATTTTTTTGTTTTGTTTAGGTTTTTTTTTTTTTGGATGCTGACACACTCAACTTTGTTATTTAATGCATTTTTTTTTTCTATTTCAACCCAATTTCCAAAGGCTTTAAAAGGTAAAGGTTTTGTTACCTGGGGTGATTTCCCATTGAAGCAGTAAATCCTGTTGTGAACATGTGTTTATCTGCTTGCTGCTGCATTCAGCTCGGGGATCTACGGGGACTTGGATAAACCCATAACAGCATGCAAAGTGACCAATGGTGAAATAGTTATAAATATTTTCTTTTATGTTCTAGACAGAAAACTCCCACTTCCCCATTACCCTCAAATAATGAAATGCACAACCCAGTGAAATAATTAAAGGGATATAAATATGCTGACAAAAACCTTTGATGCTTAATAATATATGTATAAATAGAAGTCACATGAGATAACACCGTGAAGCAATTTCCCTAAAAGTCACACTTGCTTTCGAGGTAACAGACAAGAACACAACTGTATGTTTTGATAAAGTAAATAGTTTTTTCTAACATTTTTTGTCTGTTGAAAATCTTTGACATGAGGATGTTCAATGAGCAGGATTTTATGACGTTTTGTTTATGCTTATGGCAGTGTCTAAAAAGGCCAAAATGGCTCTTTTCACACTTTTCTTTTTCTGTTCAGAACTCTAATTGTCCTACTGCTGGGCCCGTGTAGGTTTCCCAAGTTCATCCTTTCTAACCTTGTAGGCAGAAATCAATTATTTCCTTTCAGCCCTGGGGTCCTTAACATGTCCGAGCCTCAGCTACAATCAGCAGCTGCATCGGGCTGGTTTTTATAATCAGAAAAAAAAATTAAATAAATAAAAGTTAAAATAAATTGAGCGAACCTTCTGCACTTGTCAAGTAGCCAAGGTTGGGACCCAGAATGCCAAGGACCGAGCATGTGGGAGGGGAGAAAGGCTGAAAAACAAACACAGCTGTTTGCGACTGAGGATTCATCACGGAGGTTGGGTTAAATTGAATGTGGTTATGCTGCTCAAGGTCCTCTTTTTCGCTAAATTCTACCACTGATGTAAATGTTATTAGACAATCTTCACAAATGGGGGATAAGACCAGCTGATGTTTGTCTCCTCGCTCTGTTTCTCCAGTTATGTCGGACTGTAAAGCTACTCATGCGTTAGACGGAGCTGCCACAGTCATTCAGAGTCCCACTAGCTCAACCATTAGTATAATATAATATTAATACAACATTAATATTAAACTCACCAGTAAACTGTATCAGCCTACATATCATATCACCTCGTGGTGGGTGAATTAAAGTGCCCTCCTCATCTTGCATTCTGCTCTCATTCACTATCATATACAAAAGACGTCGCCGCCATCCATCACGTCAAACGTGACGCAAACATTCATGCAGGTGTCAGGGGTTTATCGGGGTCGGAGGAGATGATTTCAGAGTGCACTCTTAATACGGCATTTAGAAAACAAAGACCGGGGGCTTTAAGTGTGTTTAAATACTCCACACATGCACATTCTCAGTAAGGTAAGCAAAAAATAGCTGCCCTCTCGCAAGAGCTGTTATTCAATATTCAGAGTCACTTGACGCTTTCCACCTCAAAGAACGCATCTATTTATTATTTCATATGCACTGAGGACAGTAAATTGAAACCACAGCCGCTTAAGTACAAGCTCACGACAATATAACTTTTTCGATTTTTTCTTGTCCAGGTGCTCTCTCTGAGGGAAAATATATACAATATTCAAGCCTTAAAGTACAGAATCTAACCCTTCTGTTGGAAATCTGTTCCAAAAAAGGATGAATAAGACTTCCAAATCTGTGACGTATGAATATGAAATGGAGCTGCGAGTGGATTCTACCAACAGTTTATATGTTTTGCCGTCACGGTGATGCTATTGTCTCAGACACAATGTTGGGATAAAATTGTTGTTTTTTTTAGCTCTTTTCACAAAGTGATTGTGACAAGGTGATTTATTTTTGATAGATAAAGTGTAATGGACTCAGTGTGTAATCACTGAACCTGGTCAAAGGTGATTACTGATATGTAGAAATAGGAAATAAAATAGAGGAAAACAAATCTATTCCAACAGTGTATAATGATACAGAACTACAGCTGCAAAGATAAATCCATTATATATTGATGTACATTTTCTTATAGTGTGTTTTATATTTATATCGACATGGAGCTGCAAGTGGAATCTGCCAACATTTTATATCCCTTACATATTGATGTACATATAATTAGTGTATTTTATATTTTTAGCATTTAAGTACAGCCGAGAACCGCCTGTCGACATTTCATTATGTGCATATAATGTCTAACATTGTTGAATTCATGTCAACTATTAAATCCATCTCAATTCTCTGAATCTAACATTTTAGACTATTTTCTTGTTTGTACAAACTCACAGCAATATAACCCTTTTGGTTATCTTGTCCAGGTGCTTTCTCTGAGGGAAAATATATACAGTATTCAAGCCTTAACGTAAAGAATCTAACCCTTCTGTTGGAAATCTGTTCCAAAAAAGGATGAATAAGACTTTGAAATCTGTGACGTATGAATATGAAACGGTGCAGCAAGTGGATTCTACCAACAGTTTATATGTTTTGCCGTCACTGTAATGTGATTGTCTCAAATATACTGTTGAAATAAAATATTTTTTTGCTCTTTTCATGAAGTTATGATGACGATGTGATTTATTTTTGATAGATAAAGTGTAAGTGGACTCAGTATGTAATCACTGAACCTGGTCAAAGGTGATTACTGATGTATAGAAATAGGAATAAATAGAGGAAAACAAAACTATTCCAACAGCGTATAGGCAAGGCAAGTTTATTTCTTTAGCACATTTCATGTACAGGACAATTCAAAATGCTTTACATAAAACATAAAAGCATCACAGGAGAGGCATAAAAATACATTTAAAATGAGAGAAAGTTCAAATAAAAGACAATTATACTGAAAACATTAACATTAAAATTAAAATAGACATTAAAATCATCAGCCATAAATTGTGATTTTAAAGTATAATGATACAGTACTACAGCTGCAAAGATGAATCCATCCAACTGTTGAATCCATCTAAATTCCCTGATTCTAACATTTTAGATTTGTTTGCTCCCTTCTCTATGATAATGAACTGAATGACAAAACTAGATACTTGAAGCTGTCATCTCAGGCTTTGAGTTTTTCACCATTTTCTGACATTTTGTAGTCTAAACAATGAACAGGAAATGACAAACATTCATCGGCAGTGGAAATAATTATTGGTTACAGCCTTGTTCTCAAATGTTAATCATCCGTTTGAACACGTGGGTTTTGTCGTGGCTTTAAATGAAGGTGACGTCCATAGGTTTCCTTCGATCCTCTCTGAAATGTCACCAGGACTGTCTTTACCGTGGATATGAGCGTTTTTTGTACATCTGCCCGAAGGAAAAGCTCCGAAATCCTTCCGTGATCAAGGCTTCATATAAGGCCGCTTTAAAAGAATTTCGCCACCTCTTTTCAGACTTCACCGCCGGTGCATTTTGGGAGGCTTGGCATTTGCGGTTAACACCTGAAGGAATCTAATTAAGAAGGGACTGGAGTATTAATCACATCTTATGAGTTCACTGTGCACCCTGTACTTCATTTACTAAAAGTATTATGATTTTAAATAAAGCCATCATTCACTGTCAAAGCCTGGGCGTTTATGCACACTGAAGGTCTATAATCTCATAGCATTAAGAGTTTTCACAGCGAGCATGGAGGACTGTTTTAAGATGGAATATGCAACGCCAAAGGCCAAAAAGCTTATTTACCCTTTATCAGGCAAGTGACCATTTTTGGTCATTTCCACACACATTACAAGACAGTGACAGCAACAGTTCCAGTGAGGACAGTGAGTCAACAATCTCA
>JAPQRP010000015.1:15916572-15938614 GCA_037367295.1 Apogon hyalosoma | reverse complement strand
AAGTAATGGTACTAATGTAAGGAATGATGTTCAAAGGGATCATGTGGATGTGGACAGGGGTCTGGATCAGCACTTAGAATAGAATAGAATAGAATAGAATAGAATAGAATACATATAATATAAAATAGTCTGCAATTGACAAAATAAGTGCAAATTGGAGATATACAGGGTTATTCAAAAAGAATGAACCAATTTCATTATGCAATATTTAAATAAGGAAAAGTAATAGAAAACTCCAGCCAAGTCACAAGTATTCTGCTCACAATCAGCTTTTATTTCCTGTCTTACAAGTGTTCAGTGTGTCCACCACCTGCAGCACGGACAACATCAATGTGATGAGTGAATTCCTCCCAGGTGCGTATCAGCAAATCGCGATCCACTGAGTTGATCACTGTTGTTGTTCGATGTTGAAGGTCATCGAGGTTAGCCATTCAAAACTTAGAAAACTCCTCTTTCAAATGGTCACTGACTCATTTCATGGTGATGGTTGAGAACTGAAGCAATGCGTCACGAAATCGGTTCATTCTTTTTGAATAACCCTGTACTGTATGAAAGGGTAAACTTTTAAATATAAAAGCAGTATAAAATTGTGCAAATGTAGTATTGGTATTTTAGTGTAAACATACATGTAGCAGTGTAAACAGTGCAAGTATAACAGTGTAGACAATGTGTAAACATACATTTTTAAATGTTTTCTTTTTACATTAAATTTTCTTGATGTTTTTGTTTTAATGTTATATCTGAAATAAAGTAAACAATCAAAAAAATCAATGCACCAGTGTAAACAATGTACACATATATGTACTAGTGTAAACAATGTAAACATGAATGTACTAGTGTAAACAATGTACACATAAATGTACTAGTGTAAACAATGTAAACATAAATGTACTAGTGTAAACAGTGCAATGTAACAGGGTAAGCAATGTGAACATGCATGTGCCAGACATGAGGCACATGTTCAGTGATTGGTTATCGTTCATTACAGTCTGGTCTGGTGGGTGTTAAAAGTCTGCACGGCCCAGGGGAAATATGTTGTAACTAGTGTGTTGACCCGTGGGGATCAAGGGTTCTAGATGTGGTAGTTTTAATGCTGTCGTGTATTTGTGCATGCTGTACTGCACTTGTTCAGCAGTCACCACCAAAGCATTCTGGGTATAGCAACATGATTATAAGGTTATTGTATTCCAAAATTATTAATATCTCCCAAAATAATTGTCCTATCAACTTGCTGTTTTTGCTAGTCTCTTCCTTGACCAAAATTAAATACTGTAAGTATGCCAAACTGCAGCAGTCAGCTCTTTACAGATTTTGTGTGAATCCCCAGACACACACACACACGCACGCACACGCACACGCACACGCACACACACACACACACACACACACACACACACAGAGGCCACTTGACTTTTATAATATAGATGTTCTAAAAGTGATGTTCTAATGTTCTAAAATACATGTTCCTTTCACATTACATGTGTTTTTCTTGTATTTCTTTTTATATATCCTTCTTGGATTTATTTATTTATTTATTTTGCCATATATGGGCAAGGAACCATATATGGTAACTTCAATGATATTGATTTTCTACATGACAATAAAATATTTTTGAAAAATGTCGTAAAGGTAAAGCCTTGTTATGTCCTCCAATAACACACCATGGAGTATTTCTGTCAGTGCCCTATAAAGAGTTAAGTAAAACAAAATACTATAATAATTACTCTGCACATCTTGATAATGTTTTTTTGTATACATTCCTTCTGCATATGGAACATGTTGTGGTTTATAATTATGTTTTTTATGCAATACAAATACCAGCAGCTTGAAGTAGATATATGTTACAGACTGTCCATTAATTATATCCAGTAGGCTGGTAGTGTGATTAAATTTGATTAGTCAGAGTGGATGCTGATTTATTCTCTACTATCCGCACCAGATGTCTGATAATCACAGTTACATGGGTTCCACAGTCGTAATGATACAACCGACACACATGCACATGTCTCGTGCTCCTGTGTGTCGCCCAGATGTGTAATTCACCTCAGGAATTAGTGGAATCAGTCACGCAGATGCGTAAAGGCTGAAATCAAGCCAAGTCAGTTTTATTTATGTAGCCCCAGATCACAAATCATATATATTCGCAGTTTGTCCTTTCACCCTTGGTTCCATTAATGAAAAATTCCTGTGACGGAGAAAAGAGACGCATGCAATGCATTATGTGTGTGTGCAGAAATGTACACATACACACACACATACACACACACACACGCGCTTATATACATAAATGAATATGAATCACAGTAGACGTGGAAGTATAAGGATCTCAGCTCCAAATTAAAGCCAATGAGGGCGTATTATTAAGGTTTAATATGACTGGAATCTAATAGACTTACATTCAGCTCCATTCCTGTTGAATCCATTTAATTTGGACCCTCTAGACATGACTTGGTGGTCCATCTTTGACTTTTTCTCACAGACTTAAACAGCCAGTGGTGAACTGTGTTTAATAACTAAACCACTGATCCTAACAATACACAGGAATAAGTCAGATTCATTACTAAATGGTGATAAATCGGTAAAGAAAGGTTAAATGTGGAGAGAAATAATTTTGGAAGTTGCCATAAAATTAGTTCTATCTAGGCCTTTAAATGTTAGTAAGTTCTAAAGTTAAATAGAAGGCTTTGCTGAGTCTGATTTTCTGGGTTATTCAGTAACATGCTTTTTTTCCCCTTTTTTTAACTGACAGTTCTCCTTCAGTTGTGTTTAATAGGTTTCGCTAACAAGACAGCGTAATAACTTTTAGGAGAAAACAAGGTAAAATTCAACTTTATTCATCCCAAAGGAAATGATTGTGCCAGAAGTGAATGACAAACACACAATAAAAGTATAAAATGCACAAAGTGCCACAGCAGGATATGTAAAAAATAAATAACAAGATAAAAAACATATACCAGTATAACAGGTAAAAAGATAAGTAACAAGTGGTGCCAGGCACAACAAACCCTGCCCCTCACATATTGTAGCTTTTTTTAACATCAATCCAGCTGATGTCATCATGTCTATGCGTGTGCTGCTGTTAGCATGTGAATAACCTCCATATATGTGCAAAGTTTGAAGTAAATGAAACAAAATTCATGTTTTATAGACATTTGAAATTTCACACATAAGTAAATGGGGGGGGGAAGATTTAAAAAATTCATACAAAATTTTCCCAAAATGTAATCACATCTATTTTGGGTCACTGGCAATTTATAAACCCTGTTTGGTATAAATTCAACCAATAGTTTTACTGCTAGAGTGTTAACAAACAAAGAAACAAACCGAACCAAAAACAACACCCCTTACATTCCTTTCGGGCGGAACTGCAAACTGCTCTACTGATAAAATAAATAAATAAATAAATAATAAATAAAAAATGGCCCATCACCCCTTGCACATACCTCTCACCCTTCATGCTCAAATGCTCATGCCTTTTGCCCAAATATGGTCACTTCTGGCTCCAAAAACCCAACATAGTCACAACAAAATCTAAAACTATGATGCCACGGCTCCTCTGTCCACAGTGATATGAATACTAGCTCACAGAACATCCAGTCTAACATACGGTATACGTGTGTCAACCCTTAAGATTGCTAAATTAAATTTTAATGTCGTACAGTTGCGTTTCCTGGATGATGCAGCTGGAGTTTGTTGGTGTCTGCCAAAAATGATACTAATAACTTTGCATAGCTCAAAATCACAAATTAGCCTCAAGGGACTTAACAGCCTGTCTATCAGTCCTCGGTTCCATTAATGAAAGGGGAAAAAAAAAACACTTTAAGAAGAGAAAAAGAGAGACTTCACCCAGAACCACATACAGAATGTGTCTAAAAATGTATCCATAAATGTAAATCAAATGCAGGATACACTTGTTTCTGAGTCAGACAACGTAGAGTTAACATAAAACCACATCCTCGGCTTAACGTGGTCAGTACTTAAGGACTTCTGAGCGCTAATTTAACTCTAAACACAGCAAAAGTGCATTTCATAAACGCAGCAGCTGGAGTTGTGTAGAATCTGCCAGAATGAAACCAATCACTCATTTCTTTGACAACAGGAAGAAGACAAAGCAGAGGGCTCGACTCCACACAGCCCCTTTATTATTTCTGAGTGGCAGCAGATGAAGTGAAGGCTAAGTACACTTGATTCACACCACTGGAAAAAAAAAAAAAAAAAAAACAGCAAATCAAAAGAGAAAACAAATCAAGTATTTCAGTCATGACAAGTCAGTTTAGCATTTGCATCTAGAGTTCATCCCTCAACCCTTGGTTCCATTAATGAAAAACAACAGTGCATTATTTTGTCTTTCTGATGACGAGGACTGAACTCAGAGACCTGGACTTACAATAAATACTAGTTTCCTCCGCCTCCAGTTCAACATGCACTGGCTTTTGCTGTGTGTTTTATGTACATGTTTACTGTGGGAATTATAGCATCAAGTCATTGGCAGTTCATTTCCGAATTGACGTTAAAATTATTTTATTATCCCGCCCCCCGACAGAGAGGCAAGGGGTATTGTGTTTGGTTTGGTTCGGTTTGTTTGTTTATTTTTTTTAACACTTTAGTGGCAAAATTATTGGTTGAATTCATACCAAACTGGGTTTAGAGATTGCCAGTGACTCAGAATAGATGTCATTACATTTTGGGAAAAGCAGGTCAAGACTCAAATGTTTTTATTAATGTTTAAAATCTTTTTTCCTCCCATTTACTTGTATATTGGACAAAATTTCTAATGTCTATAAAAACATCAATTTTGTTTCAATCTACTTCAAACCTGGCACATATATAGAGGCAGTTGATATGCTGACATCAGCACACACATAGACATGATGACATCAGCTGGATCGATGCCAAAATAATGCCGCGTTTCCACTACATGGTACCAACTCAACTCAACTCGGCTTGGCCTTTTTGCGTATCCATTACGAAAAAGGACCTGGAATCTGGTACCCAGTACTAGTTTTTTGGTATCACCTCCGCTGAGGTTCCAAGCGGTACTAAAATGTGACGTATAAACACTGCAGACCTCTGATTGGTCAGACAGTTGTCTCTGTGACCCGCCATTTTACAAAAAACAGATGTAGAAGTTGACAGTAAATATAGCGGTACATTAATCCACATGATGACAGCCCAAAACTACACCATGGTCGGTCCAGGAGATTCAGTCCTTGGTGGCCAACATAACAATTCAGACGAGACAACACGCAACAAGCGAGTTTATCAACCATTCCCTGAGCAGACGACACGGAAGTAACGAGCCACACCGCTATGACGAACAGGTACTGGAAAGTCAGTACTATCCTGGAATGGAAACACTCTCCAGGAATACTGAGTCGAGCCGAGTCGAGCTGGTCCCACATAGCGGAACTGTGGCATAAGCTACAATATGTGCAAAAGGCGGGGATTTTTGTGCCTGGAAACACTTGTTTGTTTTTAAAGGCCTCGATGGCCTCCCAGTATCTGTCTGATCTGCTCTAACCATACACAAGTCAGTCAGTCATTGTTAACCCTATAATGCCAAATGTATCATATTTGATACATGAGTTTTGAAGTCCTCTACATGATCAGTGTGATATTTTTTCTTGAAAAACCTGGTGTATACAATTAGATACATGCAATAAACAGGGGGGAGGAATTCATTCACCAGAGGCCTTTCCAGTGATACTACAAGACTGTCATTAATGAGGAAGGAGGAAGAACTTTGACAATTTTGAAAAGGAATTACCAATTTGTTAGACATGTTTGTGTTATGTTTTTGTTTGTTCATAAATAATAATATTTGAGCAGTGAGACCTGATGTATCAAATATGATACAAAATTGAAACTCATACATGGGAATTGATATTTGAAAAAAAATGTTTTTGGTTGTTCAGACGGATCAATAAAGGCACCAGTTTCAAAGAACTGGAACTTTCTGTCAGTGAATTAATGGTTCAGGCTTTACAGGGTTAATCATCACTAAGACAAAGAGGAAGCTGAGAGGTGATAAGGCTTTTGTGGAATGAAACACCTTTGCACATCAGTCAAGCCAACTCTATTTCTAACCCATAAAGACCCAGTGCTCCTTTTGTGGCAGTTCCCAAATTAATTTGTCTCTCTATTTAACCTTTCTTAAGGGATTTATCACCATTTATCATAATATTATCCTCTCCATTTTGCTTTTTTTTCTGTGAAAATCTGGTATTTTCCTATATTTATTTTACTTATCATGTACTTTAACCATCATGCTGAGATTAAATTTGAGGGTTATCGTACCAAAAGCAGATAAAACTTGAGAAAAAAAATGACTCTTTCAGTAAAATCTATCATTCACTGATCATAAAGTCAGCGTGTCCATCAACCGTCACTGATCAAACTCCATGGGTTTTACTGGTGAATCAATGAGCCTGTTTACATGACCATAAAAATCAGATAACTGGGAGTTATCAGATAATTGTAATAATCCGATTTGACACGTCTACACACACTTAAGAAATGCAGTAATCAACAACCCTAGTTTAGACACTGCAGTTCATTATTGGATTTCTTTTGGAGTACTTACATACACAGTGATGGCAGACTTAAACTTCCTGTTATTGTCTTCCGTTCTCATTTGACTACGTAACTTCCATTTTCCAAGGTTTTTTAATTGTGCTGACACATGCGCAGACGTAAAAGAATGAAGTAAATCCGAATAACCTGTTCATATGCAGGAAGACATGGGACATATTGGGGAGAAATCCAGGTGTGTTAATCTGGTTTCTCATAATCAGATTACTGGTTATCTGATAAATCATGTCAGATTATACTGTTTACATGATCACTCCAGAAACTGGATAATTATTGGAGTATTGGTGTGCATGTAAACTGTTGCAGAAGATGACTGTGTTTCCATGGTAACAACGGAGCCTCTGAACGTCCAAATGGGTCATATCTGATGACCATGAAAAGATGACAAACTGTATTTTACACCATTCATTTATATGGATTGATAGGATTAGTGGCTCTGAGGTTCTTAAACATTTTTGATCAGTAGATGCTTTTGGTCAGTGGTGGATGTTTGGGTCTTTATGGGTTAAATCTTCTCTTATTTTTGCTCTTTGGCTTTAACTCAGTGTGAGAGGTTGGCTTCTATTATTTTAATGTAGAATTACTTTATTGGTATTATTCATTTCTTTTATCTATTTAATTTGTTTTTATGTCTGTGTACAAAAGCTGCACAATATATCGTCTGCACATTGGCATCAGAATGTACATGTGCGATAGTCACATCGCAGGTCCTGCGATGTAGGAGGCGAATTAACTCAGTGCGTTCTCCTCTAAGGGTATGTGACACACACTTCACGCAGTGATCCACCTATCACAATCACTCTTAATCAGTTTGGAGTGAGTCACTGGTAAGAATATTGAAAAATGAGCAACGAACAAGAGAAAGTCACCAAAAATGAAGACTTGGTGCTAAAAAGAAAAGCAACGTCACTTATAAGGATGAAATTGAAACGTGTTCTGTGTCGACAGTGACTTCCACCTGTCGACACAAGAAGATGAAACACTATTAATTAGTTTGCCCATTTACATCGGCACCACACCGTTATTATATACTCCTGAGAATTTTTTTGATATCGCAATATATATTGCAGTTTTTAAAAAAATTGCAATGTCAGTTTTTTCCAATATCGTGCAGCCCTAGTGTGTACAGCACTTTGGCTAACTGTTGTTTTTAAAGTGCTTTAAAAATAAAGCTGACTTGACTTGGATGTATGGCTGACTTACTCAAAAAAGACATTTTTAACCCTTAAAGACCCAAACATCCACTGCCGACCAAAATCATTTACTGATATAAAAAGTTAAATACCTAATCTTATCAATTCACGTAAATAATAGTATGTCGTCTTTTCATGGTCATCAGATATGACTCATTTGGATGTTCAGCGGCTCCGTAGTTACCATGGAAACACCATCATCCTCTACAACATTGATTCACCAGTGAAACCCATGGAGTTGGATCAATGACAGTGGATTGAGATGCTTGTTTTTATGTTCAGTTAATGATAGATTTGACAGAAAAAGTCCATTTTTCTTCCGTTTTCTCTGTTTTGATATAATATCCTTCAACTTTAATTTGAGCTTTTATGAACATCTACATGATCAGTGAATTAAATGTTGCCAAATACTTGAATTTCCCTTATGAATGCAAAATACTGAGTATAATACAGTAGTAGAATGAATGGTGATAAATTGCTTAAGATACGTTAAAAACAGAGAAAAAAAAAATAATAAAAACATTTGGGAACTGACACAAGCACATTTTTTTTCCTGGTTACACAAAGGTTAATACATAAATAATTTTTCACCATAAAGATCATTAGTAGCAGGTTTTAATCCGAGATAAAAGCTACCTCTAACGTTAAACCAGCGAGATGACCCTGACTTCTCTTTGGTTATTTATGGGCGAACAGTCAGCAGGAGTAAACATACAGGTGGATTTATCAAATTGTGACATTCATTTCAGTCTATAAATATCACGAAAATGTCACTGTTAATGAATGATTTTGTATGCAGGAAACACAGCAGCAGAATTAGAGCCGACTGATGAGGAAACAGGTGCATCTACAGGTTCATAGAATATAGAATTAGAGAGGCACGTCATGGAGGATGTTCAGGTATTATAACCTGTGAAAGTCAATGCATTCTCTTCATTCAGTATATAAAATTGCCCTAAAATAATTGCTCCATATATCTTTTTTTTCATTGGTGTATTATTTTATTACACATTTGATTTAGTAAAATTATATGACACATTGAGGGAGAAACTGGACCTTCGCAGTTGCTGTTAATTTAATTTGTTTGTTTGGGTTTTTTTTGGCAGGTTCCACCTAAACTGCACTAATATAAACTACATCTTCAGCCTGACGTGCCGTAGATGTTTAATGTTTCCAATCTAAATGCGACAAAACGGTATTTCATTGAAATTAAATATGGATGATGCAGCTGGAGTTTGGTGGGTTCTGCCAAAATGAAGCCAATCACTTCTTTGGTTAGTAACAGGAATAAGACAAAGGGGAGAATTCGAGTCCACAAATGGGCCCTTGATTATTTTTGAGTGGCAGTTCTTGATGCACACCAGTGGAAAAATCCTCCCCCCAAAAAATCAAAAGTGAGAACAAATCTACAAATCTCCTCTTAATCTTCTAAACCTGTAAGACAGCATGGAGTGCAGAACAAACGGATCAAAATTAGAGCTGTGTAAACCTTTTATTTTATTATTTTTTTTCTTTGTACAGTGTAAAAGAAGAAAGAAAGAAAAAAAAGAAACTAATCAAAACAAATGCCGTGCATTAGTTACAAATGCCTGGGCCTTGGCGGGCAAGAAGCGCAGTGTTACAGCCCAGTGACTTCCCCATTAAATTATAACCAGGCAGAACAACAACCCAACACGCACCAGGCCACGGTCCAAGGGAGGAACAGTTCACAGAATCGTCGACTTTGGTGTTCTGCTCCTTCTAACTAGACTTTACATATATAATGTCGATGCAAATTTGATTTGATTCAGCTAGAATTTCTAGTGATCACGGGGAGTTGAGGATGTCTGCCCATAAGGTGGTATTTTACATTTATCAAAAGCTGCTATGAATGTTGCATGAAGAAAAGAAAGTGGGCTGCATATGGATCTGCAGTGAACATTAAAAAAGAAAAACTCTAAGTAAAGCACTACAATTTCATACAATTCTAAGGGTAAGTGATTTAGTGACTTTGAGCCCTTCTTACTTTAATCACTTTAAAAATGAAGCTGATTAGCGGTGGAGGTAGGAGGTATATAGTGCAGCATATCTCTCTCGCTGCACAGCCTATTCTTTGATGTTGTTGTTTTTGCATGTTGCACCGCCCCATCATTTGAATATCACACAGAGAGGGGGCTCCTACTCGGCCACTTGCTGCGCCTTTGTTGCCGTGATTAAAGCAGGTGTCGCGCAGGGTTGTGTTTGTTAATGACAGTTTGCATTTAAATAGCTGTCACTCGTCTGTCAAGGGGGAGGGGAGGAGGGGAAAATGTTTGTTTCCGGAGCCTCCAACGTACTCAAAATGCATCTTTTTTACATAAGCTTAACCTAGCTTTGCAAATGAGGAGGCAAAGTTTTTGCAGGAGTGTACCTGTAAAGACTCTCCACTGATGTCGGCAAGTGATGAAAGTCCAAACTTTAAGGGGTGGGGAAGTGCAAGGCAACCCAGTTGAAAGTGTTGACTTGTAAGTATTTGTTTACAGCATGGGAGATGTGAATATTTCTTATTCATGCACATTTCATGCACAACATAGAGAATAAATAATGTGAAATTGAGTGCAAAGGAGAAAAGATTTGAAAGACTGCCAGGTTGTGATCTCATGTCAGCCTTTAAACTTCATGTTTACACATGTTGAGAAGGGATTTTTAACCAAACAATATTAAAGCCGGTGGTAATTATCTTTTTGACCACTTCAGGCCAGTGCAATAAGCTGTGAACATGACATATTCACTAAAACAAATGCTGGGCTGTTTGTTTTAATAACCGTTCTTTAATAATCCTGCTTCAGTTTAGGCTGTTGGGTCAGTTTGAGCAAACACTGGGTTTTAGACGTGACCTGAAATCATTCTTGCACCGTGTTTGCGCGGAGACGGGGTTTTATCGGTCATACGTCGTCACATACCGACGCTTCGTCATGATCCGTTTGTGTCAGTTTTCAATATACTGGGTCATATATGTTGCTTTTCCTACTGCTGGTGTCAGTTCGACTTGGCTCGGCCTGGCCATGAGCACACCGCATTATCACTGCAGGTGTGGTATTACTCAGTATGGCTGGTTATCAAAGTAACAGTGTAAAATATTGTGACGACGTCTTTAGCGTTACTCCAGGTATAAGTGGCACAGCACTGGATGAGGATGGAAGGTAGCTGTGTTACCATGGTAAGGCTGCCTACAGAGTCCACACGCACAGGCAACATTAGCAACGCCTTTCTTTTCATAGTCAACACATTGAACGCAAGCGAGCTGGGCGATGTGTAAAACGCAATACATCACTCACGCAACAGGGGGTCGCAGAGTCAGGTACATTCCAGGTGTCAAACCACCACACTGATGGGGTCTACATACTGAAAGATCTGACTCCGTAATCCTACGTTTTATGTGTTCATCCAGTTTAGCCACTTTAAAATCTGTGGGTAGTAGGACATTACCAACATGAGATTTTTTTCAGATCGACTTATTTGTCAATAAAGTCGAAGTCGAGTCAACTAGTCGTACATCGAACAGCGGAGGAACAATGCAGACACACAGCCGTTCAACAATGAGCAACTGGTACCAACGTTCACTGGAACATTAACAATGTACAGTAAAGAGCAGAATAAAAAACTGGCAAGACACAAGCATCAACAGTCCTTCACCGACATTTAACCAAAACAAAACATAGGCTAACACCTTGAATTTTCTTTTAAATTGAAGTGAACAACATAAAGTGGGAAAAGGTTCAGACAGCGGCAGCCAAGACGCAGCACGTTAGAGAAAAGAGCGCATTGTCTTCATGAAATAAATGAACAGAATAATCCAAACACACCGGCTGTCCAAGTTATTATTCAGTATTGGTGGTGCTTACATGGTTCACAGAACATTACTAGACCATAGTTTTGTAGATCACCGTCAGTTTAGTTCCTTTTCTGAATCATCTTCTTCCTTCAGTCTTGGCTTTGCGTTAGTGATGTGTGGGTCGTTTTTGGTTTTTTTTTTCAACCCGCTTTGGTGGAATTATTTGACCCGCCCCACAAATAAAGTGATATTTTTTGGGCCCACACCAGCCCGACCTGGGTCCGCTGATCCGCACATCACTACCTTTCGCTCCATGTTTTCATGTGGAAAGATGAGAGTATCGACATGCGCGGAATGAAGGCTCGCGTGCTGTCGGGTGATGGAAGGGAGAGAGAGAGAATAACACACGACCAGTCGACTCCTCCAAAGTAACGTCGACTTGTACCGCAGACGTCGACGCATCGACAAACCGGCTTTTCTGTCAATCTCTAGCAGGTAGTCAAACTCTGCCCCGCCCCTTTTTCCATTTCTTGTGGGCACGCCTGTATTCATCCCGCACGTGCTTCCAGTCTTTTTTGACTGTTTCTATATTCTTTCGCAATTGTTCTTGCTGTTTCCTCCCAAGCATTTCCTACAGGTATCTCATTAGAATGTAAGGCACTGGAACTGTCATATAAGTGAGAATGTGCCTGCACACGTTCGCAGTTTTTCCTCTTCGCCCGTCATTCCTCATCTTCTTCTTCTGTAAATATAACAACGTGTTAAATTAAACTACATCACTTGCGTATTGCCCCTGTCGGCCACGAATAGTATTACACACATCGCTGCATTATCAAAAAATGGACATTTTGAGACGCAAGCACGCATCATGGCGGCCAATGCGTCGCAATGCATTCGTGTCTCCATGCATTCGTGTCTCCATGCCCCTGCGTTGACTATGATATAGCCCTAATACTATGTGACACTTGTAGCATTATGCACATCCTGTACATCCGCGTGAACATAAGAACCAGAATAAAAACACAAGAAAACCAATTTTTAGAAAACAGAACACAATCCAAACAACAAAATGAAGCTGACAGTTCAAGAATGATTCATGTCATGAATAATTTAATCAAACAACAGATCAATGAGACGAACTTTGCAGCGCTAAGCTACCACTAAACACATCCAACAGTATAAGTATTATTTCTGTACCACTAAAATTTACTGAATGAGCAAAAAAAAAGTGCAAAAAAAAGGTCACATTATGAATACGTTGTTGTAACTTTGCTTTTTTCTGATCATAATTTGGCTTTATATAAGCTTCTGCTATCGGCTAATCCATTATTTTGTGTTACATTAAAATGATTACAACTAGAAACAATTGCCCCAGGGCTTAACAGGTTATACCTATAAGCTGTAATTCCTGTAATGAAACCTTATATTAGATTTTTTTTTTCCCAGGTGAGAATATAATTGTTTAAACTCCAAACCTGTGGTAGATTTATCAAGATAGAACTGTCTCAAATATTTGGTTTGGTATTAGGGCTGCACGATATTGGAAAAAACTGACATTGCAATTTTTTTTAACCCTGCGATATATATTGCGACATGAAAAACTAGTCAGGAGGATATAACAGCTGTATGATGTCGACATAAATGACCAAACAAATTAGTTGTGTTTCCTCTCGTCGTGTCGACAGGTGGAAGGCACTGTCGACACAGAACACGTGTTTCAGTTTCATCCTTCTTGTAGCTGAAATAATTCCAGATAACTGACGTTGCTTTTTTTTTTGGCACCAAGTCTTTGTTTTCGGTGATTTTCTCTTGTTCGTTGCTCATTTTTTAAATGTCGTTACCAGCAACTCACTCCATGTGAGAACACATTGAGTTAATTTGCCTCCTAGATTGCAGAACCTGCGATGTGACTATTGCGCACACGGACATTGCGATAACGATGCTCAAACAATATATTGAGCAGCTCTACATGGTACGATACATTGTGATGTAATGACAAGTATATGTCCTGACCCAGCAATGATTCTCAATCCAAGCCACATTTAGTATCACTTTAGCCCTCCTGGAACTGGTCCCCATTCTCAAACGTGGAAAATGCCAAAAAAAAAAGCTGAGTTTAGTCGATGCAAGCTGACACCATCTGGTAAAAAAAAAAAAAAGGTCATTGTAACTCCCTAGACATCTGAATTTGGTGACATAAGCCAAGAGACATTGTTAAATGAATAGAAAAGTCATGTAAACAGACTGATATTAACGTCAGTCAGAGCCAGCCCACCCTATAAGCGAACAAGGGTTAGGGTTAGTTCTTTTCCTGTTCATTTAAAATGACTTTGAATGTATTAACTGTCACTGTGTTAAAATATAACACCTTGGTATGTATAGCTGGAGAGCTTTTGACATGAATTAGTCTCGTAATTCAGAGTGAAATTATTTTGTGTTTATGGATGTACGGTACAGTGAGGGGGCCCCTCAACTTGTCTTGTTTAGGGCCCCCACATGAACAGGGCCGGGCCTGACGTCAGTGTTCATGTCCAACGGACGGACAGACAGACAGATAGATAGACTTTATTAATCCTGAAGGAAATTCTGTGAGCTCCGTTGCTCTCATACATACATACCTGACACAGTGAACAAACATACATGCATACATACATAGTGCAAATCAGGATAGGACTGTAGTGCAATTAGACTAAATAAAAGTGACATAGCCACAATAAAAAGACATAACCAGAAAAATAAATAGCTTGCCTGTACAATAAAAAACGTACAATAAAAACACAATAAAAAAAAAATGAAATGAATGTGTTTATGTCTATGTATGTGTTTTAGCTGTTCTAACTTTAACCAAGTTGTGTTTAAGCCTTTATCTAAATACCAACCAGCGACAGGAGGCAATAAGATGGGAGTTAAGAATGTGCAGCACATGTTTTGCACATTTTGTAGGTAGAAAACATAATCCAACATCGCTGTGAGAAATATTAACATACTTGCCTTTAAAGTGTACACAGGCTCCCATCAACACTGGGAATTAACCTGGCTTTTGAGCTGCTAAATGCTTTGATATGTTCACTGCCTCTCTGTAAAAACAAGTGTTGAAAGACGTGAGAGTGAACTAAAACGTGCAGACCCAACTCTAGCATTGAGACAAAAAAGCTGGGCCCATGTCTTGTCTTCTTTTGTTTTGATTTGGGAAGAATATATCCAGGATATGTATTTGCAAGTGACATACATCTCTGTATTGTACATTACATTTGTAAGCCCCAAAAGTTTGCGTGCTGGTGTATATGTGTCATGTTTCCTAAAGTTTTGCTGCATTTTAAATCAGTGCCTGAAAACAGAACGTGGCCCACAGAGACTGCTTCGTGGCACATTGTAGCATCCTTTTAGAGGAAAGTGACAACTAGGAGGCAAACATGACATTTTCTCTAAAACAGGTGTTGTTCCTGGGTTGGAGAATGTGTTGCTTTACAGGATATTTGAACATGGTCGTGTCAAGAAAATTAAGAGAAAATGACAACTGAGAAAAAACTGAGACGCCTTTGTGTGGTATTAACTTTAATCAAGTCAAGACTGGTGTGTTGGGCCCATGTGTCAAGAACAATCGTATTGCCCTTGAAAAGCAAATTCCTCCTTACAATAATGGCCACTAAATTGCTCTGTTTCATTGTTTAGCTGCCCTTGGTGGGTCAGCAACACAGTCTTTTATTCACAAGCCACTTTTCATCATAACAAAGTTGGTAAAACAAAGTGGAGGGGGGAAATTGCCTTCTGGAAGTAATTAACCATAATCACGCTGCTCTGAAGCTATTGGTGGCATTAGCTTACCTTCAGTCTTAATCACTGTTTGTTTATAAGCACCCAAGGGGTCTTAAAAAATTAAATATAAGCAAAGGACTGAAACTTCAGAGGTGGTTTTATGGACATGTATAGAACAGAGGGTCCTGAAATAGCTTTTGTTGGAAGTGAGTGCAATTTCACTGGCATTAGAGTTGCTAAATCCAACAGCAGCAGCTCGGTAACACTTTCCGTGTCAAAAGAAATAACACGGCGAGTTGTTGTTTGCCCTCTCATGCATACTTCCTGGGGATGTCAGTTCCACACCACCAAAATAAAATCAACTTAGATGGGTGCATCCAAGTTCCTTATCTGTGGATGTCCAAATATGTATCCAGTCTAAATCTAATTCTGTTTATTAGCACTGAGGAACGGGGTTGCTCATTACAGTCACCTATTGATCGCCTTATCCTGGGAGGAGGGAGATTAGCGGTCAACTTTCAACACCTCAATCAATAATCATCTCCCTAATTGGGTATTAGCAACGAGAAAGTAGACTCACTTGTCACACAAATAAGGAGAAGAGGCCTATGACTCAAAGAAAGCCAAGTTAAAGGTGTTATTCATGTGTTTGGAATTAGGCTGAAGGCTGTTATGTTAAGAAAGCAGCGCTCTTGCCATTGGTGAAATATCATAATCCACGACTTACTGAATTATACAGCAAATCCTTTTGAAAAGGAGCCCGTGTTTTCCAGACCTTTGTGCAAACAGATCTGTCTGTGAAATTATTTTGCGTGGAAAAAAACAGGTGCGGCTGGAGCATGTTTTCAACACCTGTATCTCACTTATTGTTTGAGCTGTCGCCACATTTTCCGAAAACACATGCACTCATTAAAACTTATTCAAGAAGCTCACGACCACAGTTATATATCGTGTGGGTTAAGTTGTGAAAGTTTTCAGTTCAGTTCGCAGGGTTCCTACAGGTTTCTACAAGTTAAATGTAAGACTTTTTAAGACTGCTGAAAAATTATTTTAATTCAGATATTGAAGTATTAGGATGAATTGTTTTATTAGTTAGTAGTTAATGTTTTAACATAGGATTCATTTGTTTATGTTTTATTTCAATAACATTAGTGATAAGTTCTTTGTGACCAGATGTATGTTTTACCCTGTTCTAGTTTAAATATTTGGGTCAGTATGTTAAGCTTAAGATGGAAAACATATGTATGCAGTGGAGTTAATTATCTTCTGTTCTTCCTTTAGATGCACGTCTAAACACACATAGTATTGTCAAACATAGGTGATAAGAAGTAAACTTATTGTTAGCGTAAGTTTACTTAGAGTTGAGCCCCCACCTCTGTTTGATCTAGTAAGACCAACCCATTTGTACGGGTGAGCCCACCCATAGGGAAATAAATGTACAACTCATCTGATGTTTGGGCTCATTGTTCTTTGAGTCCTCAGCGCTTGAGTATCCATCTTATTTGTGATCAGAATAAATTATGTCAACTTTGAGACCGAGACGAATCCAGACTCATCCCTGGAGCTTCCAATGAAAGAACACGTCAACACTACTTAGAGCAGAATTTCATGCCTATTTTACGGCCATACTGGCAAAAATTTGTGACTCCTAGAATTTCGGAAAATGTATTTATGTAATTCACCTGGATTCCCACCGTTCCGAGTCATTTCTCGCCGGGGGCTGCAAAGTTAGCGATAATTGGTTCCTAATTTCAGTATAAATTGTCGACTAACAATACTTTCATCGCAGCTCGGACATCTAACAGACACATTTAAACACATTTATGGCAACATAACTTAACACCTACCATATCAAATGTAATGCCTTTTAAAGACTTTTTTAAGACATTGAATGCAGATTTGTAAATTCAAGACTTTTAAGACTTTTTAAGACCCCGCAAGAACCCTGAGTTCAGTTTATTTTGAAAATGCAACAAAACAAACAAAATAATCCTACTTCAGTCCTTAGAAATAAAACAGATTACGAGAAAACATGAAAAACTTATACATATACGTGAAAATATGACTTCATTCGCATATTCGAAAAGGAGTGGAAGTATACGTTATTTAATCCCACCCTTTTTCCACACAATAGTCTCTTCTTTAGCTTCCTATCAACATAATGTATGGAAAAAAAATCCCTTATTTGTTTCAAAAAACTACTAGATAAAAGAATTACTACAATTTGATAAAATGCTATAAAATAAAACATGTTATTGGGAATGGTAACTGACAGCATTTAAAACTAATAAAGATGTTATTTTTCTCAGAGACTTAAAGCAACTATGTTCCCTTACATCTTGAGAATATGATACTTTTGTGGGCTGACGCATCTGCACCATCAGCAGGATTCATTTATACTGTGATGCATTGTACCATGATCACAAAACATGGCCCTATTGTTGTACGCAGGTGGATGGATGTAGCATGATTTAAATATGAAAGACAACACACCCTAAAACTGTCAACCAATGTTAAACTGCTAGTACTAGAAACTAGAACATTTTGCCTGAGAAACTAAAGCTTAATCTACTGTAAATCATATGAGTTTATTTACAGTCATATAAGTACAAAACAAAAAAATATAGCCTATGGAGAAAAATGTACTTTCATACTGGTATTTTTTTGTTTTGTTTTGTATAGAATGTGGATGTTGACAACATTCATCATGTAGAATCTGAGAAAGTTTGTAAACCTTGAAATGATGATATAACTCAAATCATTATGGAAATAAAAAAAGCATTATTTGGTATATTGGTACTTCTCCTGCACAAGGTCAGTGACACTCAAGCATCTCTTCGATTGACTTCAAAAGTACGTGAAGAGCCTTTGCATTCTTTTAGTGCACATGGCATTTATCTGTAATTGATTTGTCTCAGCAACAGTGAATGCCATACTCCATGAGCGCCTTCGTCAACTCTCCCTGCATGCCGTGCTTCCCATCTGGCTTCCCGTCCAATCAGAAAAAGATTCAAAGGAAGCACAGCTTCTCACTCCATCGAGATAATTGAAACAAATGCCCATTTGAAACCAAGAGTGGCTGCTTAATTTACAGACAAAGTGAATCTAAAGCATTTTTGGAGACAACAACTCTCAATCAGTATGTACCATTCGTGACTGCTAGCAACCTAGCTCCTCTCAAAAAGTCAGTTTGGAAGTGAGTCTCGGCATAATGAAACAGATGAAGATTTTCTCGCTTCTTGAGGAGTTGACAAATAAACAGAAAACAGAGAATGGAATACATTAGTTTTAATTAGAGTGTGGTCTACCAAATTTTGTGAAATGAGCACATTGTCTCACAATCAAAAAACATGCCCTGTGCCTGAGAAGCATGGAAATAAAAACATTTTTATATTGAGTAAAAAAAAAAAAAAAACGAATGAATGTGAGCCACACAGCCAAGGCAACAAGCTGCAGTTTGACATTGACAGTAATAAGTAAAGGTTTTATTACAGTGGTTTGAGTGGGTTTCAACATATTTTTAAGAGTTACTCTGTCTTAAACTTCTAATAAATGAAGCACAAATTTGTAAAAGTAAATTATCTGACCTTGACCAAATCCGAGAAGAGCCTTACAGCAGCTGTAGAGGGCTGAAAAACACTGGATATGAAATGGTCTGCATGAGACACTACATTTGCAACATTTCACACCAGTTGTGAAATGAACAGTGGTTTCCATTAGAAAGGACATATCGCCCAGTTTCTGAATAAATATCAGCTTCCATATGGAGTAGAGGAATATAAACTAAAGAGCAGCTGCAGGCAGTGTCTTTGTTAAAGTTTTTTATCCATGTTTTTCTATTCCTCATTGTTTTTTTGACATTGCAATTAAATGGCTACATTTTTCTCCTCCAGCCTTGAGATGTTTTGTTCTCCCCAGCCGTCTCCATGCTACCTAACATTGCACATTATAAATCTGGTATCAAGTAATTGTTTGATACAGGGAAAAATACTCATGTCTGCATGAATAGAGTTCTGCCTGTTTCCTTGTAGATTTCCTCGAACTGCTTTATGTTCACTTCACCTGCACTGGGAAGGTTTTCTAGGCAAAAGCCCCGGGTCCTGACCAGACACTGCGGGGAGGGGGGGCACTTAAGAGGACTAGCGGTCCATGCTTTGGGCTCGGGGATCTGATGGTAAGGGGAACCGCAGCACCCCTTCCCCTCTGCCGGTTCATCCAGCTCCCAGAGGACTGCTGGTAAACACTGAACGTCAACCCCCGAAGCCAATTAGCCTGCGAGATCAGCCCAGTGAGAGGCCTGTTGGAAAGGGGAGGGGGACTTAATTCAAAGAGCAGACTCTGGAAGAGTTCAGCTATCCTAATCGTTAAAAGAGCTCAAGACCCAGGGGTACTATTCATGCTTTCAAGAAAAATAAAGGAGTTTTATTGTTTGTTAAAAAAGTAGCAAAAGAATACTCCGTGGTGATTTTATATAATCATGAAAAATAGCACCAAGAGAGCAGGCAAGAGAGAGGTATCTACTGAGAGGTTGTTCGTCCGTGACCCTAAAAGTCCGATCCACCCACGAACTGAGCCTCCATCCGCAAAAAACCACACACAAATACGTTTGCACTTTTAGGAAGTGATTGGAGAAATTGAATTTTGTCTGTAGTGTCTATCACAAGCACGGAAACGTGGCTGATAAAATGCAATCGCTCACCAAGTGTGGGAAACCAGAGGTGTAAAAAAAAGAGCGTGTGAATCACAAAACAGTTAATTAGAATCACGCAGTATCCAGGCAACAGCAGAAGGGTGCCGAGTGGAATTAGCTATTTATCGGGGTGCCTTCTTGCTCCTGTTGGCTCTCCGGCTGACCTCTGACCCGGACACTTACTCTGCGCTCATCATGTTTTACTGCCAGATATTGACACCGTGATGCTACGGCGAGAAGTGTTGCGTGGGCAAATGTGTGTGAACAACTTTACAAGATATGACAACAGGGCTTTTTTTTTTTTTTTTTTCTTGTTTTCACACTTTTATTAAATTAATTTTTTCTCAATAAGTTTATTTATACCCGGCAGAAGAAGTACAGCTGGCAAAATACACAATAAAGAAAGATGGTCAAGTACAATACAGAGCCAAGGATTTAAAATGAAAAATATTATTAATTTATTATTTGCAGTTATTTGGCCACCTAAAAATGTGAGCATATGCGCACTTTATTTACAGATACTGTTACTACCCACCTAATTACACTTAAAATAGGCCTGCTTCTGTGCTCTAGTTTGTCTTTATACAGCTTCAGTTAAATATTTTAATCATGTGTTTTGATCACTTATGCATCCATGTCTATAACTGCTGTGATGTGATCAAACTACAGGTGTACTGATTCTGACCAAAAGTAGGAAATAGTATGTGGCAGAGTTGGGTCACCCAGATGACATACTTAAGCTATGTGTACAGTGAACTCCATCCCACAATGCATTGGTCAGGGGTTAGCGCTGTCTCCTCCCACACAGTCTCACTCTCAACACACCACATATTGACATTTGGCTAAAACGTCACATTTAACTGCACAACAAAGCCCTCCAATGGTAAAAGGAACGGACTTATTTGTTTCATCTTTTTTCCTCAAGTTAACCCAAAAATTATTTAACAGTAACTCCTTTTCCACCACAGGAATTTTACCAGGAACTTTAACCCAGTTTTTCCCTGAAAAAAAGTTCCTAGTATGGGGATAGGACTTTTCAGATTCCCTGCAATTCTTTGGGGGCGGGGCTGTGTGATGAAGAACACTGATTGGTGGAAGTCATTTGCAACATTCCACACTTATTGTACGTTCACCCACAATTCCAGTGTGCTGCTGCAAACTTGTTCATTCAATTTCCACGACCTTTACATCATTTGATTATTTGAAAAATGGAGTAAAAGAAGTGAAGCTATGAGAATCGGTGATGATGATGTCCTTTCGATGAATCGCTCTTATAAATGCATTGCAATAATCTGTCTGTCCATCCAAATATGCTCTAGATAACAAGTCTAAGGTGAAAGAAATTCAGTGGGACTACCAAACAACTGAGCGTGATTTTGATACATTTCCAGAAACTTTGAGGTGCAATGGAAATGCAAACCACACAGATTGCCAGGATTTTTTTTACCCAAATAAATAAATTCCTGGTAGTACAAATTCCTGGGAATGTTGGTGGAAAAGGGGCTAGTGCCATATGATCTGGTGTAGGTACAAAAAAAAAGCTTCAACTTTGGTCCGGGAAAGCATTAAACTACAAACCAGGGTCTCCAAAGACGTCAGTGTTCCTTCATGGGGAGGTGAAGTCCTACACCTTCTGATAAACCCCATGGAGAAACCACATGAACAGAGGTCAGTGGTGAAGGATAAATAATATTTTGATCTGATTTAAATTATGTATGCGTTTGCTGCTGATTTAAAATGTAAACTTACAAAAATGTCAGTTTTTAGTCAATACTGTATTTAAGTAACTAGTATGTAGTTAAGTGTGAGACAGCTCAGTGGACTGAACCACTCATCTCATTTGACATCTGTTGACAACCGCAAACCATCCATTACCTCCACATAGTTCACCTTGCTCTTTGAGTGGGAGGTGATAAAGTATTAAAAAGGTGAAAATCACCACCAGTCTGGTCATGGTCATGTTTAAGCTGCAGAGACATCTTCACTCTGAACAGATTGTGGAGACAGACAGTTACCATG
>JAPQRP010000015.1:15837630-15851620 GCA_037367295.1 Apogon hyalosoma | reverse complement strand
CCTGGAGGGTTCAAATTCAAACTGTATGAACTATTAGGGTCCAAATACACAAATAAATGAACCACAGACTAATAAAATATGACCCCTTTAAGATATTTCAGGTTGTTCGTGTTAGTCCAATTTTTAAGGAAACTGTGTAAATGTAAACATTTTCTTGATGTAATTTTACTTTTTCTGCTGTTATTATTTTACTAGTCCAGACCGCTTCAGACTACACTGGCTGAACGTGGCTCCTGAACTAAAATGAGTTTGACAGCCCTGGTGTAAGCTATGGGGTTCTGTCGCCACCTGGTGGATTTACTGATACTGCAACACAGAAGCCTGAGTATTGGATGTGTGAATATTCACCGGTTTGTCCAGACACTTTAATCGGCAGTCCGTTGCAGAACGCTCCTTTCCCTTTCCGTGCTGTATACATTTTGTCCTCGATGCAGCTGTAGACAATGCCGAACTCTATCTGAGACCAAAGATGCAGCACAGAAAACACAGATGACTAATGTTGTGTGGAGGAGGATGGCTAAGAATAGAATGGCTTTTGTTTATTTATTTATTTATTTATTGGTAACATTTATAGTGGGAATTTTGAACTTCTATTTTGTATTTATTAACTGTTTATTTATTTGTTTATTTTTGTCTTCCCTGTAAACTGGAGGATGTGTGTGCCAGGGGGGGGGGGTTTCCCCACATGTTGTTTGTCTGTTAGTTTGACTTTTGTATCATACAACGGAACTATGTTCTTTGTTTTACATGTAAAAAAAAAACAAAACTAAAAAACAGAAGGTTTGAAAAAAAAAAAAAAAAGAATAGAACAGCTTTAAAACAAGAGCATTTAAAGGGAAATGCAGAGCTCATGAGCTGTTCACTGGGTTACTGGGCTAATTACATTGTTCATGTTTCTTATAATTATCGCATTACAGTGTCATGTACGTCTACAACATGAAAAAAAAAACAATCTGATTCACAAGCTGTAACGCCTACCTCTTTGTTGACAGTGAAGCCGATTGACACAGACACAAACGGGAACCTGTGCGCAAGAAATCCACATCTTACAACGTGTATGTATTTAAAAAAAAAAAAATCCCTTTAGATTAAAACCTCAGAGGAATTGATTTCTATTATAAGTTCAGTTTCATCGAGGTGGTCTAATTTTCCCTGACAGAGAGGGCGTCGTAGGCAGGAACCTAATTAAAAGATAAAAATAGTTAAGGAGAGACGGGGATAAAACACACCCAGTATAGTATCTGGTTTCTTAATGGCCCGTGCAGCAGCCAGTACCTGTGGACGAAGTTGGTGGTGCCATCGATGGGGTCAATGATCCAGGTGGGGTTGTCAGTTAGGACACTGGGGGCTCCTGCTGCTACGGACTCCTCACCTATAAAGCTTTAACGCAGAAAAATAAAAAGAGAAAACCAAAAAAGGGTCAGTTTCATGCATCGATAGCCATCATGTCGGCTGTAACTTTAAAGATATTATTGCACTTGCAGTTGTCCAAGTGCTCAGTTTACATTCAGTTTGCTACAAGAGCATGTAATATGTGATTTATATACAAATATAATTGTATTCCCTTGCCTGGGTGAGCACTACCACAAAGAATAAGCCTGATAATGTCTATTTTACAAACCCAAATCAGAAGAAATCGACACATTATATTAAAATTCAACCTGAAACCAGTGATTAGTACAATATCTTTGAAAACAAAATAACAACACAACATTAACGCTCATGTAACTTTTGTTTTGTTTTGCCCCCCCCAGTGTGAACACCTATTTCTGCGTTGACTGTTGCAACGCATTTTTACAAAACATTTACCACTTTGGATTGTTGCCATTTTTTTCCCACTTATCGACATTAAAAGCCTGCAGAAAGCAAGAGATGAAGAAGAAGAAAAAAGAGGAGGTGGTCCGTACGGGTGCTTGAAATGCTTAAATTTCAATGTGTTTTCAAGGTCTAGAAAGTGCTTGAATTTTAGCTGAAGTGCTTGCAATTCTAACTCTGTAATTTATTTATTTATTTTTAATTTTAACTCTTTCAGGTTATGTCAAGCCAAAGCTACTTACAGAGATGTGATACATTTTGAAAAATCAAACTTTATGTCAAAAAAGAAAATCAGCAGGTTTTCTCAGGTCGACTCCAGGTATATTTTTATCAGGCGTTTCATTTGTCCTGCAAATAAGTCTTATAGAGTGCAACAATACAGGAGCTTCATTGTATGATTTTTAGTTTTAAGACGTGTCATTCATTCTCTATTGGGTACGACTCCAGACTGCATCAGGCCAGTCCAGCATCTGTATCCTCTTTTTCCTCAGCCAGGTTTTTGTAATGTGGGTCTTCATCGTGTTGCTCAAATATGCATGGGCGTCCCTGGAGAAGTTGTCCTTTTGAAAGCACCATGTGTCGCTTGTAAATGTCAATGTGACTTTCAGCAATAATCACAGAAATCACAATGACCTTTGAACTGATATTTCTTTTTCTTCTACATTTTTCAAGGTCAAATTCAAGCACTTTTAAGGGTCATTTTCAAATTTTTCCAGCACAGCACCTTATCGCTGCGATAAAACACATATCTACAGGAATACACATGATTATTTTTTTCACTTTCTATCACAATGATGTGCATTGTATTATACTATAAACATCTAAAATTATGTTTCATTATAGCAAAAACTTTCGAAATTAAAGGAGAACACAAAGTTTTATCCAAACAAAGGAAAGTCACTTGGTGTTCTTCAGACACACTCACACTGAGGTAAAGATTAAGATAAAAATGTACCTGGAGTTGACCTGAGAAAACCTGCTGATTTTCTTTTTTGACAACGTTTGATTTTTCAAAATGTATCACATCTCTGTAAGTACCTTTGGCTTGACATCTTACCTGAAAGAGTTAATATTAAAAACAAATAAGTCACATCACAGAGTTGTTATTGCAAGCATTTCAACTAAAATTCAAGCACTTTCCAGACCTTGAAAACACAACATAGAATTTCAAGCATTTTCAAGGATTTCAAGCACCCGTACAATCCTTCTTCTTCCTCTTCCTCCTCCTCATTTAACAAAGGGTTTCCTTTTGGACTTTGTTAATGTACGTCTGTATTACAGTACTTGACATAAGTTTGCTGATTAAAGTTAAGGTGCAGATGTGGTGAGGTGCCTCTGCACTGCAAATATCCAAATCCATTTTTTCTTTACTTTTAAATATCTCAATAATATCCTCACATAGTAGATAACAAACAGGAAGAAAACTTCAAGGCGCTCTCTTCAAGCACAAAAATGCCTTTATTCTCATGGCATGGTCATATATAGACCTAAAAAAACACTTCAACGCGTTTTGGCTTCAAGCCTTCATCAAGAAGGGTTTCGTTTGACTTCCTGATGAAGGCTTGAACCCGAAACGCGTTGAAGTGTTTTGTTTTTTTTAAGGTCTATATATGATCGTGTCATGAGAATGAAGGCATTTTTGTGCTTAAAGAGAGCGCCTTGAAGTTTTCTTCCCATTTGTTATCTATTTTATGAATCCCTTGTTTCAAAAAGCACTTCAAACAAACTCTTTTTTTGGGTCCTAGAAGCATTCCTTCCCATGAATTTTTGAATATCCTTACATACTTGTTAACAGACCAACAATCCTCTGCACATCCTTGATCCTAAAAGGTCAGACTTAGCTTTTCTACAAAATCATGATAACAATCATCTATTCACATCATCTGTTTTAACTCACACTATGATCTAATTATCTGAACACTTTACTAGTCCTAATTTCCCGTCCCAACTTTTTGGCAATGTGTTACAGGCTCGAACACCAGGCATGATGTATATTAATAAATAATAAAAAAAATGCGAAATACATTGTGTTAATCAGTTTTATGTTAATATCACTGTCGCATTTGGGGTTGTAGAGAAATTAGGTTCAATGTTATTTGTTTTTTAAATTTGCAATTATTATTTCTGTTGCTAAAGGAGACAGGATATATAAACAACTGGACCTGGATAAAACATTCTTCTAAGAATTTCAAGTAACTGCGCAGTGCGTTTACAACTTCTCTGGTCTGTGTTGGTTGGTGAAGCGGAGCACCTGTGAGTGGGGTACTTTTCCTTGATGGAGGATATAATGAGCTGTTCCACTTTCTGGTCCGTCTCGGTCACAAGGTCAACTGGTGAGCTCTTCTGCATGATGGTGATGTCCTTCTGGAGCGCCTCACAGATCATCTGGCAGCAGCAAAATGACAACAAATTCAGCAGAGGGATTTTTTGGATGACTGGCTACATCTGCTACTGTAATTAGACTAATGTGTCAAGTATTACTATATGCTGTGGTCTATCTAAATTCCAAACTATACAGAATAATCCTGTCTTTAGTACTTGGGTCATTGTGAATGGATGCTGGCAAAGACATTCACATGCTAAACAAGTTTCAACAATTCGATCAGGAGGGCAGCACTGAATTTCAATTACACACCTCAATAGAAGGGGATTTGTTAGGAGGGAACAGATTTTACACTGCCAAGCATCTCAAGTATCTGAAGATGTTGTCCAACTATCTTCAGATACTTACCAGGATAACAACAAACAGCAGGAAATCTGCATTATACAATCTTCTAGACAGCATTTGAGCAAGTTTAGATTTAGAACAATACTAAACAATGTGGATGAATGCAGGTAATCTAAGTTTGACCAAAAATATAAGAAAAAATTATACTATTCTTAAGAATGACATCCACTTTTACAACAACTATGATGTTCATCTGTTCTACATTTCTCACATACTCCACGGACTTTCATGTTTTTATCATACTCTGATTACAGAGTAAAATAGTTTTACCCTCAAAGACCTAAACAAAAACCAAAAGCATCCACTCACATAAAGTGTTTAATAACTCTTGAATCACTAATATTATCAACAAATGGAAATAATTATGGTAAAATGCACTTTCTCAGCAGAATCAAATCTATATGGACAGTCCGAGGCTCAGTGGTGAATATAGAAACATCATGTTCTGCAACACTAGTTCACCCACAAAACCAAATGACAATGGCTGTACACACTTGCTTTGATTTGGCAGAAAAAGTCACTTTTTCTTTAGTTTTCTCTCTTTAGATATAACAACCTTTACTCTGAGTTTTAAAGATCATTTACATGATCTGTGAAATATAGGAAAAAAAACAGATTTTCACAGAAAAATGCTAAATGCAATGGATAACACAATGGTAAACGGTGATAAACTAGTTTGGAAAGGGTCGATTTGGAGGGAAAAGTATCAGGAAGTTGGCACAAAAACATATACATGTCTTTAAGAGTTAGAATCATGTCTGTTCACACTATTTTAACCCATATTGTCTAATAAAAAGAAGCTATTACCAACATATTGTAAACTCTGTCCAACAGTAATTAATCTATTTGTACTTTAACTATGATATACTCTGTATAATGAACATAACTATGGTGACCTTCACTTCACTTGGTTAAAGAAAAGCCCTTAAACTATGGTGACCCTTACTTAATTTGGTTAAAGAAAAGCCCTTAAACTGTGCTTGTTTACCTTTCCTGCCCGTCTGGTGACCTCCACACAGTGGTCCATGCACTCCTGCCAAGGATCACTCATCTTGCACTGGTTAGTATCAGACACTGGCTGTCAGGATGAGTTATTTGCCGGTAGCAGATGTGGGTCACTGCTTATGCAGGTCGCATCAAAGCCAGCTGACACACAGGACTAACAGGGAAATGACGGTTCTCCACTGTTCATCACAGGCAAAAGGAGAGAAGTGAGCAAAGGCGTTAGCTACATTAGCTCCTTATGCTAATCGGCTTCCTTGTGGACAAAGTTGAAAGTCAAAGTAGCCGAGTTCGGTTACAACAACGACTACATGCTTTACTACGAAACACTGCTTGTCTTCTTCGAAATGTTGTTCTACAGAGCTTAAGCATCCATTTGTTAGGGCCAAAGCTAACTTACCTCAAATGAATGATTCCCCTCTAAAGCCTTTTAGTCTGGTAGGTGGGACTAACGACAACTTCCACTCTGATTGGTCAAATTGATACCACCTGATGTAAAATCTCAACTCTGATTGGTTAGAGGACAACCCATAGACTTATTTTGGTTTTTTTCCATGATACTATTTCCTTCCCGACAGTTTTCATTTACTTTATTTACAGTTTTTTGTAAAAGAGTAAAATTCAAATTCATGAATTACAATAATAATTATATTTTATAATTAAAAATACAATTTTGCTAAAAGAGCTTCTACATACTGTTGTATTAACCATTGCTGCAACATAAAAACAGATTTTTCTAATTACTAATGCTGTTAATTTAGGGCAGCTAAATAATAATAATAATAATAATAATAATAATAGTAATTTAGGGCAGCTGAGGTATACACTACACTGGGTGGTGGTCTAATAAATTTGTTAAGCCCTCTATGTGGGTCTCAAGCCAAGATCATGTACACAGCATCTTTTGCACAACTGAATTATGCTGTTTTTGTGACTATTAAAATGTACGTCAGAAAGCTTTGTCCTAAGAAATATGGAAATGCATTTCAATACAAGTCCAACAGACAAAAGTTTGAGTCAAACTGGGGTTTATTTACTCAGTGTGTAAATCCAAGATAGTCCAGAAGGTGGCAGCAATGAGTTATTATAGTCTATAGGGTACTCGTGGGTGTGTGGGGTGTTCTTTCAGCCTCTGCTGAATCAGTTTTGCTGGTAATAGGAAGTTTATTTTAGGAGAGTGCATTAGGGTGCAGCTGTCATGTCAGGGCTTGTCAAATGTGTTATCTTTAAATGTCGTCCTGGTTCCATATCCTTCCTCTATATGAGTGGATGTTCATGGTAACATTCAATGCACTGTCTGTTTTCATTGGGGCTACTGTTCTGCTGCATTAGGCACTGGACAGGCCTTATAGACACTTGTCCTTCCACAAAAGTTACTTATTCATTTAACAGCTCTATTTCTTGTTTTAGTCTGCATTATTGACTCAAACCAGAAAGGATTTAACTTTAACGTAATTAATGTGAAGCTTTCTTTTGCTTGAGTTAATTTTTCCTAAACTTCCCATTATGGCAAGATGTTAGTTCTGCTTTAAACAAATTAACACAAACTGTACTGGACATGACAGGGAAGTTATTACTGGATATTTCAAGAAGCCCATATAAGGCGAGCATGCTTGAATTTGTCATGGAAAGCATTGAAGAATATGTATGAAGAACATTGTGCAAAACTGTATTTTCGTCACTTGCTTTAGATGTGACTGAGTGTGTCTTTTGTGGTACATCCTTTTTTCTGAGGCTCTGTTCTGCCAATAAACTCTCACTGAGGCTCTTTGTCCATCTGTGCAGAGTATTAACAGCATAATTCACATTACACACTTGCAGACTCAATCTCATACTTCCTGTCTTTGAGATAAGACACCTGTGATCTTGCAAAGAAGTGCTTAGTGAGATGTCTGGAAGCACATGAATGAACCTTTCTTGTAACCTGGAGCAGGGGTGGCAAACATGTGGCCCGCAGGCCAAAACCAGCCACTCAAAGATTCCAATCCAGCCTGCGGGATAAATTTACAAAGGGCAAAAATTACACTGAAAATATTAACAGTCAAGGGTGTTGAACTCATTTTAGTTCAGGTTCAACATACAGACCAATGTGATCTCAAGTAAAATAATATCATAATAATCTAGAGATTATGGCTCCAAATTTTCTTCTTGGTTTATTGTAAAAAAATATATTACATTATGCCTATAAATAATGACAACTCCCAGTTTTTCTCTTTGTTTTAGTGCAAAAAAGAAATTAAATTATGACAATATTTACATTAACAAACCATCCTTTAACAATGAAATATGAATGACCTGAGAATGCAATTTTAACAATATTCTGCCTGTTAATGTTTTGTGCCTTTGTAGATCCGATCTTTAATGTTCATCTATAAATAATAAGTCGAGGCATAGTAGTGATAAAATTCAACTTAGTTTTCTTAAGATTTTTTTTTTTTCTTTTCAGGTTATTGACGTCTTCTTTGTTTGGACAGTTTGTTAATGTAAATATTTTCATAATTTAATGTTATTTTGTGCACTAAAACAGAGAGAACAAGTGGTGCCAGGCACAACAAACCCCGCCCCTCCCACATATTGTAGCTTATTCTGGCATCGATCCAGCTGAGAAAAAAAAGATTTTAAAATTTTGTAAAAAATCTGAACTTTGATATATTTTTCCTAAAATGTAACCACATCTGTTCTTGGTCACTGGCAATCTATAAACCCAATTTGGTATGAATTCAACCAATAGTTTTGCTGCTAAAGTGTTAACAAACAAACTAAACCAAAAACAATACCCCTTTCCTCCCCTGTGGGTGGGCGAGGTAAAAAAAAAATTGGAGTTATTTACAGGTAATTATGCTATTATTTTACTGGTCTGATCCCAGATGGCTTGACAGGCTGGACCTAGAACAATGTTTTCTTTCACACTCTATCTTTGCATAAGAAAAAAAAATTATTAAGATCCTCAGGAAGTTAAGTGAAGGCATTTCCTAGATGTGTCCTGAGATGGCGTCTATTTGGACAGCAGGATATAGTTGCCATCACTTATGTCACATTTTGACATGTTTTTGCATCACAAAGGTGAAACTGGTGCAATTTCTGAAGTGTGCAATAGTAATGGTAAAACATCTTTCTTCAGTTTTTTTTTTCACAATCCAGCTGGTTAAATAAAGACACACTGAGAACAAATGGTACAGTTTCAAGTCAGTGGAATTTAAAAAAAAAAAAAAAACTGTGTTAGAACTGATCATACAGAAGAATGTACACATACCACAAACACAAGAAGTATTCACACTTTGAGCAGTTATCAATTCAAGCATCTGTTTACAGAAAATTAAGACAGTATTTGGTCAGTTATCTCAGATCATATAAAAATTCAGTGTGAAAACTGGCATTAATACAGAACATATATTTCCTGCACCAGTCCCATGGCCTCGTTTCTGAGAGAACAGCACACAGTCTGTGTGGGGACATGATAATGGGAGTCATGTGGATCTACTCTTTGCGACAGGGAGGCTAGAAAAACATCATCTGTCCTTAAAGAACATTTCATTTGGTTGGAAAAGAGCTGTGTCCATCAACCTATGAAAACCGGCCTTTTAGACATGTCCACCACGAGCCCTGCGAGGCGTGTACTCATCAGATCACACCACACTGGGATTTGGGTAGAAAACAGACCTGAGACAAGTATTTATCACGAAGTCAGAACAGCCTGCTTCAGTTTCTCACCTGTCTGGAGGATGGTAAGGATGTGATTTAGATTTAATCCTTTAATTCTACTACTGTATGAGTTGCTTATCCACATATTTCATATCCATTATATTTATTTTAGTGGTTTTTATAGTAGTTTTTACTCTATTCTATTGTTCTTATCTATTTTTATCTTTTTTTTTTTTTATCCTGTTCATTCACACGAAACCTGGGAAACTCCGTTTAGCTCTGATCATATCTGTGATCAAATGACAACACTGCAAAAATCTAAATCTTATCACGTGTATTTTTCTCATTTCTAGTCCAAATATCTCATCACACTTAAAAAAAAAGACATAATCACCTAAAGAGTAGCTTTTCAATGAGATATAAAGAACTTATTTTTAGACAATAGATCTAGAAAATCTTTTTTCAAGAAATGTTACAAGGATAATTTTCACTTGTTCCATTGGCAGATTTTTTTTTTTTTTACTTAATTCAAGATTTTTTTATTTTTTTTTGCTTAATTCAAGCAAAAAAATTCTGTCAATGGAACAAGTGAAAATTCTCTTGGTAAGATTTCTTGAAATAAGATTTTCCAGATGTATTGTCTAAAAATAAGTTCTTATATCTCACTGAAAAGTTACTCTGTAGGTGATTAAGTGTAATGAGATATTTGGACTAGAAATGAGAAAAATACACTTGGTAATATTTAGATTTTTTCCAGTGAATAAAGCTGAGTCTGATATTTTCTGATTGCACGCACCAACTATTTTAATCTGTAACTACCCATAGCCAACTCCCTGATAGATGTGTTACTGTTTAAAGGTCAGCTGTCATTAAAATCTCCTGGAGGGTAACTGAGCGTGTGAAAGGCAGGTTTGACAGCTCTTGCTCAAAAATGTATAAGGAAGTTATGAATACCAAAGAGGATAATTAAAGTCTGATGTACAATGTGTGTAGTCACAGTTTGTGCTCAGTTTGCGTGACATTTAGAATTGAACTGAATTCAATTTTTTGTTGTTGATCAACAGTAAGGTAGTAATTGGGTTGCCGCACATACCATCATGTCTTTTCTGAAGAGCGACGATGCAGTCAAGGGTCCTCCTCTCGCTTTCATGACCAGTCCTAAAACATCTGCGCCTCACTCTGTCATGCTCAGCGTGACAACATGTAAGTGACGGCCCACGTCTTCAGTGTTTTTTTTGATGTGCCTCTCCCAAAATGTAAGATAGTGTGTTCATTCTTCTGTCTTTGTGCGCGTTTCAAAGGGTTCATAATGGTTCAGCTCTGCCTCGGTCAACACAGAGCCCTGCTCGGCACAACCCCCAACATTAAACACATTGTGGTCGGAAGGTGCTACAATTACATCACACTGGTTAACGCCACTTTAAGGTATTGTCCTACACCGTGATTTATCTTCAGATTAGCTCATTCCACATCTATCACATGGCCTTCATCAGAGGTGTGGATTCACATGATTTCTATAGCCATTTGTAAATTTAATCAGCCTTGGACAAACACCAAAAATCCTGGCTGGTTTCAGTTGCTTATATCAGTAAAGACAGAGTATAGACAGTATTCAGGTCACTGTTAAAGCCCACATAAAAGACTGTTTTAATGTGGTGCCAAATGAATTAATTTTGTGTTTCTGTATCAAGACAGAAAGTGGGGCAGCATTAAATGAGGACATGCCCTGACATGCTTTAAAAAAACTCTTTTAGTTCTAGTTTTTATTCAAAGTGCTTAACTGTTCGGTCGCATTTCTACGAAAAAAGATCTTATTAGTTCAGTGGAAGTTTTGACATTGGTTTCAAATACAGTAACTGTCTTTTTTCCACGGTTCAGATTGGGCTTGTAACAGAAGAAGCACAAAACCAAAATGCATGGATTAGACTTAGTTTGAAAGTCAACATCTACTAGTTTCTGTGTTTAACATGTGGCTGAAGCATAAATATGGCTCAAATGTAACTAAAATGGTCAAGTATGGATTCAACTTAAGCTCATACATTTTCATCATGACTTATAAAACATTTTTAAAAATTAAAAATCCAGGCTCTGGGACATATTGTCGATGCTGACTTTAACATCTGTGGCGTACGTGCAGGCATGACTGTGAGGAGATCTGGAGACATTTTGAGGAGGCGGTTGTTCGTCAGTCTTCTTGTAATGTGACAGTGGAGGATTATCATCATATGTTTAGTGCAATGACACAAACCTGGCCATGTAACAGGGTGAGTAGGACTGTGATCAGAGCTGCAAAATGAAATGAATCACTTTCTGTGTCCATTATGACAGCTAACCTGCTTTTGTCTACTCCTTCACTGTGATCAGTTCCTCTTCTGGAGTAAAACCAGAGCACTGATGCATAGCTACGCTGCAGTGATGCGTCACTTTTGGACCCTCGAGGACACGCTGGTGGGCTACATGTTCAACGACCTCATCTGGTGTGGCAGAGAACGTGATTCCGGTAGGTGTAGGCTTCACAAACCTAAAAACAAACTCACATTAAAGGTTGAGGATGTGAAATGTGGCATCTAGGGGTGAAACTGCAGATGACAACCAAATGATTATCCCACCCCCACCCTCTTTTATTGTAGCTGCAAAAACAGTGACAGGTCCTCTTTAGGGACAGTAGCCACTTTTACACAGAGATCCCGGAAAAAAGGTGAGATAGTGATCCCTAATTTTTTCCACCATTGAGCGATTTCCACAGCCAAAGGAGTAACAGAGATGTGACAGGCTGGACTTTTAAACAGCGGACCTGCATTCCAGAACCAAAGGGGTGGTGATGCAGCGCAGCGTATAGTGTGATGTATAACTTGTGCACCAGAAATACCCTGAGCATAGCAGTGTTGCTAACCTCTCCAGAGCTCTTTCACCGTTCCACAAATGTTAGCATGGCTAGAGTCCTCCATCCAAAGTGATAACAGCTTGCGAATCTCGGCGTCTCCCCAGTTCGACATCTTTCTGGACGGGTTAATATGTTTCTTTACTGTGCACACCCCAGTCATTTTGAAATCCCCCTGGCGCAGGGGTCGCACACACAATACGTCATCAAAACATCACACCTTGGTTGCGGAAGGAGAGGAGGAGATGTGCCTTTCGAAATCATGATTCCACCTTTATCACAGCTCTGTTTCTACCTCCAGAGGCCTTACAGAGCCGTGACAGAGGTGGGACCAAGTGATCCACCATTTCATTTACACAGACATTGTTATGGAATAAAGGTGAAATATTCCCAGAACAGAAGTGCTGTGGAAAAGGGGCTAATGTTTGGTGTGGTCACTCTGGGTCAGGCTTCTCACAGAAACTATTCTCATCACATCTTTTCAGATAAGATTATGGCAAACGTATGTGCTCAAAAAAATTGTACTGTTTGCAATTGTCAGGTTTAACAGCATAAGTGAATTTAGAAAAGTGTGTGTGTGTGTGTGTGTGTGTGTGTGTGTGTGTGTGTGTGTGTGTGTGTGTGTGTGTTGTTATTGGGTATGGTATTTAAAATGTTACATAATATTTAGGAACATAACATGCACATGATTGAATGTAGTTATTATACAATGTGTGTTCTGCGTTAACATTTTTGCATGTGTTATATGCAAAACAAACATATTCACTTGTTCTATATGGAAATTAGCTATGTGAAAAAATGCAAACTAAACAGGAGTAACTCTATGGCATTTTCATTGTGTAACAGTAGCTCACAGAAGATAAAAGGTTGGAGACCACTGCTCTGGGCTTTGTGGTAGTAACTCTAGTCACTTTTACATTGTAATAGTAGTAGTTATGTTGGATGCCACCAGCTACATGTAACAAAAAAGGAGCAGTTATCCACAGACTGTTTAAAGAAGGGACTGAAGATGTTACTATGGCGTCTCCAGTTGAGTTGTGAACCCTTTTTTGAGCCAGGTGTTTTCATTTTGGCCACTGACTTTGCGGTTTTTAGAGCCTTGAATGCAAAGATAATGTGTGAACCTAATGTTAAACACCATCTACCAGTAAAACATGATAATTGCATGATTTGCATGATAAAATCACTCCACATTAATGTAACCTGTCGATCACAACAACCGTAGAGCCGTCTGTAAAGAGAAGAGTATGTTTGAATCATAGGGTAGAAGCTCTTTAAGTGTCTGAGCTGCAAGAGCATAATTGTCAATCAAAGCCTTCTATTGGGTCTAAAATCTTATTAACAGAGCAGTAATTTATAAAAGGGCCAACCAAACTCACATTAGAGAGTCCAAATAGAATCAAAAAGACCTTAATGATTTCTGGAAAAACAATTATTGATATAGTATTTTAGAGAGAAAATCTATCTAAGTTTGGGAAACGACACCTTGTGGCCATCAGTGGTATTACACCTTAAAATGCTTTCATTTTCCTGCAGCAATCAGTAACCTTTGACTTTTAGAGCTGCTGTAGAAACACGACTGATCACTCTAAAATAAAATATTACAGTTTTTAGTTAATTTTAAACTAAGGAAAACATAATTATGAATGTGACCAAGTGATGTTAAACACAGGACCCAGAGACCAGAGCAGAAGGTGATTTGATTATCATTATACTTAAAATGTTTCTTAATTCAATTATATGATCATACAACAGTCCATTACAGGGCCTCTATACTGTCCATATTAAGAAAGAAATAGAATAAACAAGTGGTGCCAGGCACAACAAACCCCGCCCCTCACAAAAATTTTAGCTCTTAATGGACATCTCCCTCTCAAAACATGAGACTATGGGTTTGACCTTTCAAGGTCACTCAAGGTCAA
>JAPQRP010000015.1:15788880-15799318 GCA_037367295.1 Apogon hyalosoma | reverse complement strand
ATCAGATATGACCCATTTGGACGTTCAGAGGCTCCGTAGTTACCATGGAAACACCATCATCTTCTACAACATTGATTTACCAATAAAAACCCATGGATTTTAATAAATGACAGTGGATGGAAATGTTTGGTTTATGTTCAGTTAATGATATATTTGACTGAAAAAGTCACATTTTCTGCAGTTTTCTCTGTTTCTGATATAATAACCCAATTTTAATCTGAGCTTTTATGAACATCCACATGATCAGTAAATTAAATATAGGAAAATATATGATGTATACTGATAAAATACAAAATACAGAGGATTATATTATAAATAAATGTTGATAAATCAGTTAAGAAAGGTTAGATACAGAGAAAATGTTATTTGGGAACTGACATAAAAGTCTTTATGGGTTAACCAATGGAATTCTCTCTTTTGTTCTTTTGTTTCTTGATTTTTTTTTTTTGTTTTAGTCAGTATAATGAACATTTGTTTTTTATTTAACACACTAATACTATTAGTCAGCTATAGGATTGTGCAACAAAAAAATGTACAGTATATCAGGTAACAATCGAAAAATATACATCATTTCTTCACATCACACATCCATCGCAATTTTTTTTCCTGTTGGGCACCTATTGTTCTGCAAATGACATCCCATAGTGAACAGTGAACATAGATATAGATCTGAACAGGACTGTATGTGTCCAGTACAGTATCATTATTATCTTTTATTAAATTGTGACAATTTGTGTTGCGATATATACTGTTATAGTGACATAAAATCACATATACTGTGATAGAAGATTTTTAGCCGTATTTTCCACTATGATAATGTCAAAAAATATCGCATTGTTGTGACGGAAAATGCATTCTATCATCACTTGGACCAAAGTTCATGAACACCTCTCTCAGTCTGTGTTTGCAGGCTGCAGCTTTATGAAAAACATGCATGCATCATGTGTATCATGCACACGTTATACTACAACAGTTGCCTTTCAGTTAAAATTACTGTCATATTTCAATGGCTGAAAAATGAAACTTCTTATCTATAAAATACACTATGAGGAGAAAAAAAAACTTCATGTTTTCTGGCAGAATGCATGTGGTAATAAAACCTAATAATAAATACAATGTCTTTGAATGTTATTACTTGTTACAAGTGAAATGAAAACAATACATTTTAACACACTAGCATATGGCTGTATGTTATCTGTGTCATGATCATGGATGTTGTCTGTTCATATGTGATGTCTGTTTCCATCCCTGTCTGTGATTATGTGCTGATGTATTATGTGTGATTATATTGTTTGTGCTGCTTTTGCATGTTTGGATTATATGTGCTGTCTGTATGATTGTACTGATGTGTCACTGTTCTCTTTTATCTTTTCTATCTTTTATCTTTATTGATTTATCTTGTCTCTTGGCTGTCTGAACTCTCTCTTTTTAAATAATGTGCTAAAATATATTGTTTTATTAGGGTGCCTATTATCACCAGGCCTACAGCAGGATACTAGCCATGTTGGCTAAAGCTGCCCTATTTACTGTTATTGATACGGTTAAATAACTGGGATTGTCCATGATATAATAAACCAGGGGTGTCAAACTCATTTTAGTTCAGGGCCCACATACAGCCTAATATGATCTAAAGTGGGTCAGACCGGTAAAGTAATATAAATAATAAGATAAGAACTGATAAATAATGTCAGCTCCAAAGTTTTCTCTGTTTTTGAGTGAAAAAAGTTAAATTCAGTTATGAAAATGTTTACATCTACAAACTGTACTTGAACATAACATGAATGAAGATGAACGACCTGAAAATTCTTAAGAAAAATAAGTACAATTTTAACATTATTATGCCTTAGTTTATCATTTATATGCATCATAACTTACAGTTCACAGCAGATCTACAAATACACAAAACATTTGGTAACAGGCAGAATATTGGTAAAATTCCACAGACTTCTATTATGATAGTTTATGTTGTTCATATTTGTTCAGGTTATTCACATTTTTTGTAAAAGGCTAGACCATTTTACTGATCTGACTCACTTTAGATTGAATTGACCTACAATGATTTTTACATCCTTGATTGTTAATATCTTCAGTGTAATTTCTGCATTTCACAGATTCATCCCACGGGCCGGATTTGGAGCCTTTGGCAGGTCCCCGGGCCAAATATTTGACACCTGTGCAATAAACTAATAAATTAAACTAAATTTTCTCAAAGAAGCACATTTTTCAAATAGGAGGTTTTGCTCCTCAGACACAGATTTGTACTATTATTGAACCACTTGGGGGCGCCAAAGTAAAACTTGTGCAGCTTTAATGAGGCCTGAAGAGCTTGAACTTTGAAAAATGTACAAACAACATGAAGGAAACCAATGATGTGGTAAATGTCAGGAACAAAATCAAAGTCTGATGTCCTTACCAGTAACAAAATAGGCTTGATTTCATTATTTTTCATCCTTTCAAATAAAAGCCACAAGTTTGAAGGCTATTTTTACAACAAAGGCCTTGACTTCCTGATGCTAATGGTGCAGACATGGCTCTGCCACCACAGTCCTGTCCAAGTCAATGTTATTCGTGTCACTTCCTTAATGAAACCAGCAGACCGCTCCTCTTACTCATGTTGAGGTAAGTTCTGCTTTCAGCTAAAGAAAGCCTTTCTTCTCCCACATGGGAGCTAAAGGTTGGCAGAGCTTCTCCCTCTCCTCTAATGATTTTACCAGCTTTAGTGTAAACGGCTGAGGAGGGATGAGGAGATGAATTTTAAGGTAAATCCACATGACGTAAGGTAGCAGCCACTCCTTCATAAAACTTAGTGAGCCCACCTGTAGCTATTATAAGACTGGGATGGATTTGCTGGTTTTTATAGTAGGTAAGAAGTTTAAAATGTGGTGTTTGAGCCGTTGCACTGAAGTGAGGCAGACTGATCCCACCACCAAAAGGTCACTTTAAAAAGCATTTAAGTACGAAAATCAATTATTATTTATATGCAGCTGTCACAGGAATTTAGCCTGTTAAAAAACCTACAGAAATAACTATAGATTTATATATATATATATATATATATATATGAAATATATGTGCCAAAAGTCTGAATCAGTATATAACTTTAAGTACAGTCACTATCCAACATAACAATACACCCAATATATTCTTCAGTTAAGCAATGTGTACAACTCTGACTAGGGCTCAAAAGTATCTGAAGAAAGAAAGAAAGAAAGAAAGAAAGAAAGAAAGAAAGAAAGAAAGAAAGAAAGAAAGAAAGAAAGAAAGAAAAAGAAAGAAAGAAAGAAAGAAAGAAAGAAAGGTACATAATCTTTAAAAACACTTAATGCTCCTAAAATGGCAGCTGAAAATGTTCTGTCTGTTCTTTTAAACTATTAACTTGGTCCACATGTAAACACATTCAGTGATAATGCACAGATGATGAAAAGAACTATAAACGGAAAAAATAGGACTAATGGCCTTGTATCTCATGTATCGCATGTTCTATCACGAATAAATAACAAGTTGAATTTGGGAGGATTCAGGTTCTGTAAGACGTTAGAGTCCTGTAGTCTTAATGCAGGAGATCAATCTCCCAATAGAAGTGGGTGGTACTTTCACTGGAGGAGAACTCAAGTAATTCAATCCAAGTCCATATACGACTTCCTATCAGTGCTCAGTAGTACCACCAATAGTACTGATATCTCTAACATTTTCATGCTATAAGCCATCAAAACATGGACCATTATAAGCAAAGGCACATTTTTAAGATTTAAAAAATTTATCCCAAAAAAAAAAAAAGAATATCAAAATATGTCAAACCTGAACAGATTTTTTAGACATTGTTACTTGGAAGCTACATTAAAAATATGAAATAAATCTGACTGGTAGTTTTGGAAAAGAAGAAATGTAGAACAGCTTGAGAGTCTGGTTTTGACCTGCTCTATATGTAAAATGCCATAAGATAACTTTTATTAAGATTTGGCACTATATAAAGAAAATGTGATTGATCGATTGATTGATTAATTGAAATTTGTGACCTTGAGACCCTTCTAGGTCACTCAAGGTCAAAGGTCATGGACCCAAATGAAAGTCCATATATGACTTCCTATCGGTGCTCACTAGTAACTATACTGATATCTGTAACCATTTCCATGTTATAAGCCATTAAAATATGGACCATAAAAATTCTATTCTATTCTATTCTATTCTATCTCAAATACAGCTCAGGTTTTCTATAGATATTATAAAGACATGAGTGAACATTTTAGTTTTCTATGCTAAAATACTTGTCTAATGGGTTTTTCGTCAGTTTGTACCCACTGAGGTGAGTCTGTACGTATGTCTTTGTCTTTGTGTTTACCTGACAGGTTGAGGTGTTCCAGGTTGGGACAGCGAGACACCACCTCGAACACGGCTTCATTGGAAATGTTGTAACACCCTGCGACCTCCAGGTGACGGAGCTCCGGGCAGCACTGAGCCAGCACGTGCAGCCCGCGGTCGGTGAGCCTCTTACATCCGTTCACCACCACCGTCTCCAGGGTCAGACACACGTTGGGCGTGTCCTGGCAGAGCCGGTGGGTCAGGACCCTGATGGCCCGGTCTGCATGAAGCAGCTCCCCTGTCAGCCGGACGGTGCTCCACAACCGGGGGTCCCACGCCAGGTTGTACCAGCGGCGACATACCCGGGCACAGCGACACAGCTGATTGGTGGGGAGGTGGGAGAAGATCTGCAGGAGGGTGTGGTCGGGGAGGAGGTCTACAGGGGCCAGGTGGTGGCCTTTGGACTGTCGGGACCGTGTGTGAGTGCCGGGTTGAGGGTGAACCACGGCGACGGTCTCAGCCAGGGCTGAGGAGGAGGAGGAGGAGTTGGTCTCGTGGCCGTTGCTGGAGAGCGCCGGTGACGACAGAGACGAAGACTTGGACGGGAGGATGAGACCAGGACTGGGAGTACTGAGGGTCCGGGTGCTGGAGTCTAGACCTGGATTAAAGAAGAAAACTGATGTTAGGAGACTTCAAATTTAATTAACCTTACTGTGTTGAGTCCATTAAATCTATCCAGCAATTCCCAACTTCCACCTATGAGCAGAGATGGAAAACATCAGAGAATATTTAACCCATAAAGACCCAAACAGCCACAGCCGACCAAAAGCATCTACTGATCTAAAAGGCTTAAGAACTTTAGAACTACGCTACCTATCAATACATGTACACAATTCAGGTAAATGCAGTTTGTCAGCCGCATCAGATCTGTCTGTAGAGAACATAGAAACAGCGTCATCTTCTATAACACTGATTCACCAATAAAACACATGGAGTTTGACAAAAGACAGTGGTTGTAGAAAGTAGGTTTTATGTTCAGTTCAGTTTTATGAAAAGCTACATGATCAGTGAATCAAATGTAGGAAAATGCCTGATTTTCACTGAAAAATACAGAGGATGATTTATATTGTAAAAGGGAAATAGACTCTGTGTGTGTGTCTCAGGCATCACACAAAAGAAAAAGCTGACTGCTGCAGTTTGGTATACTTAATGTATTTTTGATCAAGGAAGAGTTGATCCCAGTTGGACCCATATTTTGGGAGATATTAGTCATTTTGGACTACAATAGCCTTACAATCCCATTGCTATGCCCAGAATCATAGAATTATCATTGAAGTAGGTTACCTACCAACAGATAAACAATAGGGCCACGTTGCCATGGTGTCAAATTTCATATGCAGAAACAGACATGCCAGCTGAGAGGTTATTCAACCGAAAGTGCCAGTGGAATTTACCAAGAAAGTAAAGAAAGTAAAGGAATGAACTGGATCAGAGAATCTAGAACCTGTGGTTCCCCACGGGTCAGCGCACTAGTTTGTCTTGTGGGAAAAACAAAAAAAAAAATAATTTGGAAGCAACTTTATACTTCACTAAACTACATTTCATAGGGAGATTGTACTTTTACTTCACCATATTTATATGACAGCTTTAGTTACTGCTTACTTTCAACATTTTACACAATATATAATATAAAAAGCTTTAAACATTAAAGACTAAACCAGTGGTTTCCATCCTTTTTTGGCACTTGACGTCCATTGGCTCATATTTCTGCTGTTTTAGAGGTTTAGAGGTTGTTAACAGCTCCATCAAATTGTGATGTTTTTTTTTCCCCCTCTATAAACTTCTCACATGGTTTCATTTCAATCAACCTTTGAACTTTTTTCATCCAGTATCAGGACAGAAAAATCCCAAAAACTTAAAACAGACTTGCCTCTGGTTTATCTGGGGTCCTTGTTATAAAAACACTGATATAATAATGACAGTTTAGAGTGAGAAAGAACCAAATGCCAGTTCATTTTTGACACTAAAAACCAATTTTGTTTTCTCTACGAAACAGAATAACAGTTAACCTGAATATCTAAGCCAAAGTAATAGTTTGATAAATATATTTGAATCACTGAATATGTAACTGATTAATAATTGTAGAAATGAACATCAACATAACTGTAAAAAATACTGGTGGGAGTGAATTTCCTTTTTTTTCTCTTTCTACTATTTTTACTCCTTTTGAAGCCTACTATCAGCCATTGCCCATTATCAGCACCAACATCTAAATGCTAAATATCCTATCATTTATCTCTAAAATAAAGTACTTAAAACTAGCACCATTTCCAGCAATTTTAACAGTAACATACCCTGAAAAACCTGACGGGAACCTAATAACTGATGAAGATCTGAAGTTTGTCCTCGAGTACCTCAAGCCAGTCGCTAATGCTAATCACTTATGCTAATCGCTAATGCTAATGCTAGGTCCTGTGTGTGTGTATCACATGAGTAAAATACAGACTGCATTTGCTTACAGGGATAATAAAGTGAGTTAAGCTAAACCTTTAACACTGATGCTTCACTAATAATAGGAATAATCACATGCTGTCACATTTAATAATATATCAGTCAGAACAAACCACTATTTTAACTTTAATTAAGATAGATTTTGCAGCAGATCCTTATGAACTTTTACCTATTAAACCCATAAAGACCTAGAACTATTTTTCTCAGCAAGTTCCACATGGCTTTTGTGCGTGTTGTTTTTTACTTGACTGTTTTATATATATATATATATATATATAAATTTATTTATTTATTATTATTATTATTGACTGTCTTATAATTGATGTGTGTATTTTGTTTGAGTGTCTTACAGAACATAAAACCAGATTTCATTGCACTCTACTATTTTGCAATGACAATAAAGCTTATTCTAGTCTATTCTAGTCTATTAATTATGAAATCATCCTTCCTGTTTTTTGCATTTTTTTCCCCCACTGAAAATCAGGTATTTTCCCATACTTAATTTACTGATTATGTAGAGCTTCATAAAAGCAAGTGGAGTAAATTCAAAGGTTATGATATAAAATCAGAGAAAGCTGAAGAAAAACTGACTTTTTCTGCAAAATGTGTCATTAATTGGACATAAAAACACAAATCTACAACCACTGCCATCTGTTACATTACATGGGTTTTATTGGTGAACCATTGTTGCAGAATATAATGGTGTTTCCATGTTCACTGTGGAGCCTCTGATGAGAAAGAAAAGCTGAGAAACTGCATTTTACCTGGATTATTAGGATAAATGGTTGAAAAGTTATTGAATATTTTAGATCAATAGATGCTTTGTGGTCTAAATGAATCCCTTATCGCATAATATATGTATATGTGCTACAACTCAACCAAGAATGATGTTCCAGTTTCCACCTTATAGGGGCCCAAAGAGGCAAAACTCTCCAGTCTTAAGCAATAAAAAAGAAATTATTTGATAACAATAAGATATGTAGCAGAAATGTGTGTTGTTTTTTTTCCATATTTCTTAATTTGTTAATATCTTTGGAGATCCTCTTGTGAGTTACAGGCAGTTTCTCAGGCTGGGAACCTCTAAGTGATTTGTCATCTGAACCTCTCAGCACACAAAGCTCTATTAAAGGAAAAAAATCCACCCTCAGACACGACCGTTTAATACCATCAGTCAGAAACGTTCAATGCATTCCAGGAATAATTTTGCAAGAAGCACCGCAATATAACTTTTTATGCACTTTCCTTAAACCTGACTCATGCACTTTTACTCACAGATTGTAATTCCCTACATTTCTTAGTGTGACTTTTGAGAAGAAGCATGAGTTCAATGATGGTGCTGTGCTCTGCTGAGTTTCCTGATGTGGACAGAGCCTGATACTAACAACTGTGAGAATTTCCATGCAAGAAAAATTATCTTTGCGGAGAAGAACAACACGTGGTTGCGTTTCATGCTGTCCTTACGAGGCCTTTGTCCGGGGAGTCGCCGTCATCCCCTGCTCCTCTTTGATGACTTTCTTCGTTTTGCAGTGACTCATTTTTGTCAGGACTCAAACCAAAACCCCGACCTTTCCAGATGACTATTTTAAGTTACTAAAATAGTTCATTTTCACTGTATCTGCGCTTGAAATGACAAGACGTCACAGTACATTTGTGACTTACCCATGTCAAACGGGGACAATAAAAGGAGTGTAAAAAGCGTAGGTTTGTGAGGACGGTGCCATAACCACACCAGCTTTTATCATCAATGAAGAGGAGTTTCCATGGATGTCGTTATCATGTTTTGGGATGTTTGGGAAAAAATGTGTCACATTTATCTCGCAGACGCTTGGGTAACAGTCACACGGCCTCTTCATCAGATGAACTCTGAGGAGCGCGGTGCTGAGGTTGACATCTTACCATTAGCTCTGTGTAAACACTGAGGCCCTCCTCACAGATGTGCGCCGATTGCCACAACATCTGAGGCCACAGCTGCGAGAAGCAGTGGCTGGATCCCATCACTGTGGCGTGAGACGGCGGAGACCTCTGTCTTCTCTGTTGGATCCGATTCCGGGGTCGACCGATCACACCGGGGCTCTGATGCTATCTGCGTTTCCTCATCATCACTTTAGTTCACCTTGTCCAGACTTCAGTTGGATTGATAATCATCACTAAAAGCATTTCAAGTAGTCACACGACTACACACCCAGATGTCCAACTATAAGTCCTCAGGCTACATAGGAAAAATCCTTATTTTACTGTTTGAGACAATACAACCGGGTCAAACCTACAAAGAAGAGTTTTATTTCAGATCAGTGTTGGGCAGAATTTAACCAATGTATGTTATTTTTACTCCAGATTTGACCCTTTAAGACCCACAACTCTTTATGTCACAACTTCCAAATCATTTTTTTGTCTTTCCCAAGTGATTTATCGCCATTGATTAAAATTTAATCCTCAGCATTTTGTATTTTTCAGTGAAAATCAAGGATTTTCCTATTTTAGTTTACTGCTCAGGTAGATGTTCATAAAAGTGCAGAGTGAATACAAAGGTTATTGGATCAAGCAAAAAAATGAGGAAAAAGGTACTTTTTCAACAAAATATATAACTGACTGAACATAACCCCCCCATTCCTCATATCACACCATGTACATGTGCAGCCATATATGTAAATAATACTTAATTTTTAAATTCTAATTCTTTATTTATACAAATATTTATGTAAATACCAAATTTCTTATCTTTCCTTTTATATTTTCATTTTTCAGTCATTTGTGGTTTTAAAAGCTGTCTTCTCCTCTGAACTTGCTTGTTGTAAGTTGCTGCTGTTAAACTGTGAAATTTCCCCATGACAAGATAAATAAAGTCATATCTTATCTTATAAAATAAGTGTCTACAACCACTGTCACTGATCCAACTCCATGGGTTTTACTGGTGAATCAGTGTTGTAGAAGATGACGGTGTTTCCATGTTCCCTACAGAGCCTCTGAACGTCCAGATGGGTCATATCTGATGACCGTGAAAAGATGATAAACTGTATTTTACACCAATCATTTACATGTGTTGATAGGATTAGTGGATCAACTGTTATTTAACACTTTACATCAGTAGATACTTTTGGTCACCAGTGGATGTTTGGGTCTTTATGGGTTAAAATTAGGCCAATCTCTGCTGGAAATTTTCTATAAAGCCAAGTTTATTGAAAATTGAAATTAGTTCATTGAAGATGGTGCTGCTGGGTTTCCCAAACAGACATAAAAGTATAAACAGACATCAGTATCTAAGAGTTTCACACACTGTTAAGACTTGTACATATGTTATTGTAAGACCCATGTTTTTGTTGATGCTAACACTTTTTAAGCTAATGAGAACCAGTGGTGCATGCAGATGTCATTGCAGAGGAACAGAGTAGAGGCACAAATAAATTTAGAAGTGAGCATGAGCACTTTTGCAGAAAAAATGACCCGAGTCCTCTACATTAAAATCAGTAAACAGGCTTTTATGAAAATAGTTTTAACCTTTTAGCTAGTTAGAGTTAGCTAATGTCACAAAATCATTGGCTTTCATCATAACATGGATTCCATGACGGCAAATCCTACACTTTTAACCATTTTAAATATATATATATATATATATATATATATATGTGTG
>JAPQRP010000015.1:15757930-15769572 GCA_037367295.1 Apogon hyalosoma | reverse complement strand
CCCCCAACCCTGTCAATCACTCCAAGTTCCCTCCTCCTATCAATACCCCCTCCCCTTCCCCCCAAACCACCACTTCCCCAAAGCCTGTACATTCTATGTCATGCCAGTCCAGTTTCAGTAGCTACTATTACAAGAGGAAGTCGAGTTCATGGATGAGCTGTTCTGTCGTTGGATGCACAGAGGAACATTCAACTCTACACCGAACTCCTGCGGTAGAGCCTCTGCGTGGAGGTGGATTGATTTTATTTATGATGGCGGTGTTCCGGAGGAAGTTGGGGAAAAAATATATATATTTGTGCCAACCACTTCTCCAGCGATTGTTTGACAAACTTCGATCAGTTCACTGCAGACTTTGCCTAAAAACTGAGGCTTGTGGCTGGAGCTGAACCCACCATCTGACAAAAACTGAATGAAAATGCAAGTCAAATGTATGTTTGCTTTCTTTGACAGACTGATGTACAAACCAGTACTATACAACTGAAGAGGAAAATGCACAGCTTCAATAACTCTGATGGAGCTAAAAGTGGTCGAATGTAATGAACTGATGCTATCATCAACTTCTAACCAACTCAGTGGAGATGCATTAAACTAATCACGCCATTGGCTGGCCGGGATGTCAATCATTGATTCATGAATATTCATGTTCTGGGGTCCAAAAACGATGCACTGTGGAAAGAGCTCTGTAAAAAGAGTAAGTTTGGTGCATCTATTCCAAAACCTTAAGGTTTTTGGAACATACTCAGTTGCACATAAAGAACCATTTTAAATTGGATAAAAAAAAAGGAATAATAGTTGGGCTTTAATGTAAAATCTATCTACTGTTAATTTAAGTTGAAATTAGTGTATTTACTGTTAAGTTACATATTAGTAAATACATTAGCTTGGTGGTCAGCATGAAGCAGTGATTGAATACCATAGTCATAATAATAATAATATCATAGTGCAAAATGCAGAATGGCATAAAAATAACCAAGTAAAATATGCATCAACATCAAAACACTATTGTATTAATATGAATATATTAGAGCTGAAATGATTAATTGAAAAAAATGCACTAACAGTTTTCTTGAATCAAAGCTTCTTTTCCTTAATTTCGCTGCCACTAAACATTTGTTCCACTGTTGTGTTTCACGTGGACACTAATTGTGACGCACATGACACAAGGATTAAAACAAAATTGTATGTTCATTCCATCTTAAGTTGGCCATAAGTTAATAAGTTGGATACAAATATACAAAGACTGCAGTGCACATACTGTTTGTAGATGTCATTTGACTTTTGTTGTTTATATCTATAGATATTATATACTTTTATATTGTTGTTATTATTTCTATATAGGTGTTTTTTTTATATATATATATTCTTTTACTTTTATACTTTTTGTGGTCGTTGTTTCAGCTGGTTCTGGAATAAAGGAAAAGCTGTTTGTCATTTTCAGACCTGTCTGTTTCCCCTTTTTTAGCCTCTTCAAATAAACATTTAATGGAATAATTGATAACTGTAGCTCTAGAATAAATACCTACATGCACAGAAAGACTATGGCGTTGTTACTACAGTACTTTGTGGTTTGGAAGGACAGAGTGAGCGTTTCCTTGTCGTTGTTATCACTGTTTCTTGGTCCTTGGCAGACAGAAAGGAAGCTGGCATTGTTCCCACATTTGGCCGTTCCTCATCTACCTTCCTGGTTCCATTATAAACGGGTGAAGTATCCGACCCCAAAGCTGCTGCTCTGACATGATCAACACCCCTGTGAGTCTGGATTACATCAGAAGTTAAAGCTTGGCCACAGTTCCAGCTGATAATGCAGCATCAAAAAACACTCTTTCAGATTTACAACACACAGGCCCAAATACGTCAGAGTGTACTCTGTTTTACTCATGCCAGCTCTAAACTGCATTCTGCATTCTTTAGGTACCCTGAGTTTTCTGTATTTGTGCCAAAGCAGACCCTTGAGGCCCAGACGGGGGTCAGAGTTTGACCCCTGCTGGGAGATGCTCAGTTTCATCCCACAGGAAGGATTTACTGGTCCGGACTGTGCCTCTCAGTCTGCAGCTCAGAAGTAACTCAAGTGGGTCAGGCCACCACAAGGCTGTCTAAATAATAAATGAAAACAGAGACACACTGAAAAAAAAAAACAAAAAAAAAAACTTGCCAGATGACTGCTCGAGAAAGAGTGTAGCTTCCTAATGTTGAGTTTGTGGGAATACATGTTGGCTCAGAGAAGGAACACAAGACATTGGCCTACTTTAGATAGATAGATAGATAGATAGATAGATAGATAGATAGATAGATAGATAGATAGATAGATAGATAGATAGATAGATAGCTGTACTGTATATATTTCAATATAATTATTAGAAATATGTGTTTTATGCCAGTCTCACTCATGTTTTCACTTTACACTTGAATCACACAGTAAACATTAAACTCAACTCAAACAGTGGCTGAAAGCAAAACAGTTTCGTGATCATTTTTATATTGTTTTTGGTTCGGATTGCTTGTTTCTTTGCAGCAAAACTATTGGTTGAACTCATACCAAATTGCATTTATAGACTGCCAGTGACCCAGAATAGATCTGATTACTTTTTGAGAAAAGTAGGTCAAAGTTTAAATTTTTATGCATTTTTTAAATCTTTTTTTTTTTTTTCTTCAAATGTCTATCAAAAGCTCAATTTTGTTTCAGTTTACTTCAAACTTGGCACATACATAGAGGCAGTTGATACGCTGACATCAGCACACGCATAGACATGATGACATCAGCTGGATCGATGCCAAAATAAGCTACAATATGTCCAAGGGGCGGGGTTTGTTGTGCCTGGAACCACTTGATTGTTGATTTGTACTTTTACTGTGTTGTTCTTTAACTCTTCTATTTCTTTGTTTTAATGGTAATGTTTTGTGTTACCTGCCCAGAGACTACAGATGCAAATCAGCATTTTCCCTGTAATCTAACATATTTACATCTAGTGTTGTTCAGTACAGATGTTCATTAATGTGAATTGTCTCATTGTTTGTAATTTATCTAATTATACAGATTTAGAAACTAGGTTAATAGCCATAATAGTAGAGCATCAGCATCTAAATGAAGTTACTTGTTCTCCATTTATCTGTACCGTGGTTTATTCATGTAACTTTGAGAACTGCAAGTTACAAACGGCTTTAGGATCATTCACAAACAAAACAAAAAACACACTTAACAGCATCATAGCCTTTAGGAGTTTGAGTGTATTTTGGCCATTTTTGAATAACTGACTTTTGATGTTTCCTCATATTTGTTGTTAAAAAGCTGTCGTCCTATGGCAGCGAGCACAAAGACCATTACAAAATACTGGCTTAAGAGAGAATGTCCACCAGTAACTGTCTTACCAATATTGTAAAACATCTCCATTTACTAGAACAGATGACCTGCACAATATGACTGAAGAAAGAACTGGGTGAAGAACATTGGGAAAAATGGCACGTTTACATAACCTGAGACAAACTTGTAAAGCATTAAGTGTAAAAATTGTGTTATTTGTCTGAAAAATGTGATCTTTGTAACTCCTTCACCTCACGACCTGTTTGTTCCGTTTTTTGTTTTTGTATTTGTTAAAAAAAATTTCAAAAATAAAGAGTTATAACAAAAAAAAAAAAAAAGCTGTCGTCCTCACCTTGTCATCTTTTTTTTTCATCAGCACAACTTCACCTGTGTGGCTTTACAGCTATTTTATTTGATCATACGGTATTAACACTGAACTTAAAATCACACAAAAACATGAAATGCAAGTAGGAAAAAGTTAGATTCTTTACTGTTTTTCACCAAAAACATGTTGAACGAATCATTTTTGTAACTTGGAATGAACATAAATTGAAAACTGACAAAGAAATATACAACTATTTACATGAAAATATAAGCAATGCCTCAGGTGTATATCTATATCCATATACTATAAATCTATATAAAACTATGTACAGGTTCAAAGGAAGACTCGCCGAGGCTCCATCTGCCGCGACATCATCTTAACTTGGTTTGTGATTTGGACACGAGGGTGCGTTCAGGGACTCCTGAGGGTTACTGTGAATGTGTTGAAATCAGTGCTGTCACCAACATCACAGAATCCTGTAAAGACGTTGTTGTGTTGTTCTACTGACACAGCTGTATGTAGTGATAGTAATGATACCACAACTTAATAACAGCGTAATGTAAACCCCCATGACCTTCTCAAGGATTAAGGAAAATGAATGAAATTTAACGTCAGATAAACTAAGCTAACATTAGATTTACGTTAGACTTAAGTACTTCGACTTTATGCTCCATACGATAGGCTGATCTCTGTTGGTTAAGCTGATTCTCATGGCTTATCTTACAAATCCAAATTTGCTCACGGGCCAAAAACGGGACAACACACTTATCCTAAACATTTTAATGGGTCGTTTTGTGTGATGATCCGTCAACTGTCACTGTCTATTCTTTGTCAGTCCTTTAACCCTTTTAAGACTGCCATTATAACAGGCCACCTAGGTGTCTTCATGTTTTCTTTGCAATGAAAGTGTCAGAAAATGTCTTTTTTGCCAATTCTTTTGCACCTTTGTTTTCAGGAAGAGCTTAACTTTCAATATCAGGCCACTAATTATCATTATTATAAAAAATAAATGCTTAAAACAGTATGTTTTAGTAAAAAAAAAAAAAGAAAAAGCAGACTTGAAGTTTTTAGCATATGTATTATCAGAATTTCAGATTGCAAAAATAAACTTTCAACTATTTTCCATCTTCTCAAACATGCTTTTTGGTCTTGAATGTTCAGTTTCATTATTATGGGTTCATATTTTTTGTTATTTCCAGCCTGTGTGGGAGTCTCTGAAACAGTTCTTTTCTACTTGTAATAGAGTAACACAAGGTCAAGATCTCCGCTTCCCGATGCCGTTTGAATTTTGTGGATAGCGCAAACCATTCAGGAGTTACAGCAATTTGAATACTGTAAAATGCAAAATGCAGCGCCGGAGAGATTCCTGTTTAACTCCGTAGCTAAATTTACTGTGTTAGCACACTTCGCTTGCTCCGCCCTTTAGGGTTAGGGTTAGGGTTAGGGTTAGGGCCTCCTTTCTGTCACCGTGCTTTTATTTATTTGTCTCTAAAGGAAAATATTTCTAAATGGCGTTCCTGCTGTTTTCTTTGTCAACCAAAACCAGTCACTGAGACTCTGCACTTGACATTTTTAATGAAGTAGCCATAACAAACCTCACAATATACCACAGCCTGTCATTAGCTATTCACCCAGAGCCAATGAGAACGAGAGGAAACAAGAGAGCGCTGGTCCGTCAAAAGGGTGGAAAATACAGCAGTCAGATATTCAGAAGGCTGTTGTGATGCATTTCATTGGATTTTGTGTATGTTTTTGGGATAGGCTGTTTGAGATATTTTGTTTCTTTCATAATATAGACTTGTCCCGTGGGTCTACGTCTAAGTCGGCGACCTTTACCATCTAAAAAACTGTTTTAGGAGAGAAATAGAAAAAAAAAAAAAACTGTGTGTAGCCAAACACTATCCTTATGTGTTTGACCTCAAAGCGATGATTGTTTTTAAGAAGCTCTGTAGGATTAGTTGGTTGGAATATGTCGATAATAAGTCAACGTTTCGGTGCATTTACAGAGAAACAAAAAAACTGCAGAACTACACTGAAGAAAATGGTGAAAGTGTCATTATTGTGTTGTGCAGCTGGTTTCTTTGTAGTGGAATATACAGATGAATACTTTCAGTGTCATAAAATGAAAAAAGTAGTCTACTTTTACTACTATTAGCCTACTACTTCTATTTTGTGATTCTTTTTTTTTTTTTTTTTTTTTTTTTTTTTTACAACTGCATGACATCAGATTGACTTAAAAAAAGTGATGAGCCACTTGGAAAGCTCCCAAGAGCAAAATGTGAAATGATTCTGAAATGATTAATCGATTAATTGACTTAAATTAATTAAAAAAAAAGAGAAAAATCCATTAGTTGGCATTACACCGCTTACCTATATTTATAAAAGTGGCCTCTGTGTGCGTGTGTGTGTGTGTGTCTCAGGATTCACACAAAATCCATACAGAGCTGACTGCTGCAGTTTGGCAAACTTATGTATTTTTGGTCCAGGAACAGACTAGGGAAAACAGCAAGTTGATAAGACCAATATTTTGGGAGATATTAGTAATTTTGGAATAGAGCAGCCTCACAATCACGTTGCTATGGCCAGAACGCTTTGGCGGTGACTTCTGGACAAATGCGGTACAGCATGAACAAATACACAACAGCATAAAAACTACCACATCTAGAACCCGCGGATCCCCTCGAGTCAAAGAGCTGGTATGTTTTTTAGTCTTGTTGCTTTGTTTTCTTCCTGTTTTGTCTTTTTTTTTTACATTTACTTTTTCACTGGTTTTACATATATTCTGTCTTCTTTGTTGTTCTGGTTGCATCTTTTACATGGTTTTCATTTACATGTTTTACATAGTTTTATCTTGTTGCACCTTTTTTTTTTTGTTATGTTGTTTAAGTATATTTACTTTAGAGGTGAATAACATGCTATGTGTTTGTTCCATACATTTAATGGGAAGTATAATGATGCGAAGGTGCAAAGTGATGCAAAATAGTCAATATTTGTAATGTTTCCAGAAAAATAAGTAGTCTACAGATGCCTAAAAACCCTTCGTTAGCACTGTGATGAAGTATTTGTATGTACAATTCCCCCTAGACTAGAGCTGAAACAACTGACTCAAATCAAATTACAAAATTATTCAGTTACAGTTTTCCTGAATTGAACCTTTGTTTCCTTAATTTCTCTATGTTAGTTCCATTTTAAGTTGTTAGTAAGTAGGATCCAAATGTGTTGAAGACTGCAGTGTACAAATTGTGTGTAGATGTCATCTAATTTGTTTGTTTGTGTTTATGTATATAGATTTTTTCAACATACTTTTATACTGTTGTTGTTATTGTTGTCGTTGTTTCAATATAGATATTTTTTGCATATCCTTTTACTTCTATACTTTTTGTTGTGGTTTCAGTTGGTGCTGGAATAAAGGATAACTTTTTATGTCATTTTTAGACATTTCTTTTTCACATAATTGTTTAATCCAATCACATCAAAGAAAATAATCAATAGATTAATCGGTTACAAGAATAATCAACAGTTCCAGCTCTGCACAGGTTGCCTACCCCTGGTCTGAGTTCACCGTGCATGAAAACCCACTGAGTGGTTCTAATATTAATGCGAGTCACTGTGAGCCCTGTGTACACACTATCAGTGTTCAGTGGGGAAACGGCCCAGACTACTTCCTGATTAGTTTAGTGGACCGCAGGACGGGGGGGGGGGGCACGGACTGTGTGATCTGCCCCCGTGTGTGTAAGCATGTGAACTTGAATCTGTATGCATGTGTGTGTGTTTTTTTTTAAGGAGGGGGGATTTGACTGTGGCTGTGGTGGTTCCAGACCATGTAATTACTCCCACTTAGCATGGAGAAAAAAATAACAATTTCAGTCATAACACAGGAGGAAAATTATGGCTGGGAAGCCACTGGCCATGGTCTATAGTCTCTTTATATATTTTCTATCTGCACAGGTTGTTCTCCAAATGGACACATTCAGTGCAATTATCAATTTCCCTAAAATACCCTGGGTGCGCTCCCAGCAGCTCTTCAGCGAACACATCCAAGTGAATCAGCGTTTCCATGAGTACCAGTAATGTGCCGTCTGGATGCACACTCACGGAGGCGGCGCTCACTCTATACCCACCGAGGTTAATCACTGCATTAACCTCACTTAAACAAACTAATTGACACACATCTTGCATGAAACCAAAAGCGTATCTGATGTCTCGTGACTGCGTTTCTTCTCTCCACAACACCTTTAAGTCTTCAGCTGACTGACAGATCTAAACACAGGCTGAAGCTGCTATTTGTTTTCTTGTGGCGAGCTGCAAACCACAAGAATACTACATTCATCATGCCAGAGCAAATTTAAGATTGGTGATGACAATGCACGAGAGGAACGCAGCGAGTGTTCAGTATATGTGTACGTTACATGCAACATACAAAGGTAAACACAGACACACAAAGACCAGGACATATCCATGTGGAATTCTTATTCAAATCAGGAAAAGTTTTCTATTTTGTTAACAGTCTCGCAAAAACCTCTGAAGTCTCTGTGATTGAGCGTTTCTTAGCACATTAGGAGTTTATGTTTTCATGTCCACAGTGTTGTACCTTTGAATTTGTGTCAGAGAAACTAATACAGTTGTTAATCTCTTGTGTCAGCTTTAGAGACTTTAGGGCCAAAGTCCGCTCCACTGGACAACCGCTCTACAATAAAAGATAAAAACTAATTTCACTTCAGGAACCAGTGGTACATCATGTAATAGTTTCTCCAACTTCTCAACTCCCTGCTGGACTGACACTAATGAGGTGAAAGCAGACTTCTGGAAACTCAACTATTTGCTAGCACATTAGCCAAATCCTCTTTACAAGATGATTAGGAAGGTGTTTTTTGATGACATGAAAGCAATTACAGCTAGAAAATAAAGCGCGTCGTCACAGTAAAAATGGTAACTATGCAGTATAATTTCTGTCAATCGCAAAAATATCAACAGGAGTCATTGAAAAGTAGCAAGGGATCATGGGAGCTGTTGTTTTCATCACGTTAAGTTTTATACACGTAGTATATTTGATATTATTTATGTAATGTGATTTCTTTCAAATGAAACAGATGGAAGCAATGTTAGCTAGGGCAATGTTAAATGCTAATGTTGCCGTAGTTAAGTTGACTTTTAACAAAACATCCTTCAGCAACATTAGCTAACAAAATTTAAAATGCTAACTTGAATCATGTAATTAGATATTTGGGTTTATGTTCTGTCATTTCATTCCACTAACACAACCTCAAGTAATGTTTAATGTTAGCTAACATAATGCTAACATTAAACAAATCAATTTCAATTGAATTTACAGCAACTAATATAAGCTAATGTGATGCCAACTTAATGAGTTAGATGAGTCGATTTTTGTAGAGGTAAGTACATAGTTATATTCAGGATATATTGTTTAATTCTAATGGAAGACCAACCCATGTTAGCTAACATAATGTAAAATACTAACTTAACATTGAATGAGTGACCTTCAATATAAATAGCTGCAAGTAACGTTTATTAATGTAATGTTAAATGCCGAGTTTTCTGTAAAGAAAATATGACACTGCTGAATTCTAATATTATTTGATAAATAATGTTAGGATTCAGCAAAATATTCTATATGGTGTTCTATGTCAACAAAATATATGAGGCGCTGTTATTTTTAAGATATTCCAATTCAGTAATGCTATGATAGAAAGCTGTTTATAGACACTGATGACAACTTAGTGCTTTTGTTGCTAGATCTAACAACTTTTTGGACTACCTATCAAATGTATTTATTTTCAGTTTTTTTAATGGGTTTTTTTTTAATGTTTTTTTTTTTTTTTTTTCAAAAAGCATCAAGCAAAACATCTTGCAACTTTTGAAAATTGTTTGGAAACTTTTAGCAACATAAGTCAAATGCTACAACACATGGATTTTCCCTCTAAACGACACTAAATGATTTTTTTTGTCACAGTCAGAAAAACATGTTCTGTCTTTGTAACTGTAAAAGTAAGTGTTTCCAACTAAGCCTCTCTGTTGGTATATTTAGCGATTTTTCAGACCCCTCAAGTGACTCTGACATGCATTGTTTTTGCCTAAAACAAATGACTGAATATAAATCAGTCCTACTGACATTGACAGTTTTCTCTATTGTTCCTTTTTGGTTCATTTATTAACCATATGTATATATATATTAATGTAGACTGAAAATTTTAAATGTCATGGTTAAAAATGGTCATCTTTTACTGTGACTTGTGTAGGCTTCTAAGTGGACCGTAAGATTAAACATAATGTGCGCACATTTGAAAACTCTCGGCCTGACTTATCAGTGCATGCCAAAGTTTTTGGACAGACGGACGGACGACCATGTGATGACAATATCCTGTGGCCAGTGTGGCCGAGGGTAAAAACCGCACCACACTGAAGAAAATTAAGCTAAAAACCAAACAAACAAATAACTAACCAAAGTAACTCCACCAGTGTCTCTTTTGGGTCTGTTTAGATCAGATAAAGGAGGAGGGTCAGAACTGTGATATTAAATAAAAAAAGAGCTGACAGAGTATAGTTCATTTGTAGTTCTAAACATATTTAGACTGTTTTTATACTCACTCTTTGTATATCATAAGTGTCAAACATATGGCCCGTGGGCCAAAACCGGCCCACCAAAGGGTGCAATCCGGCCCGTGGGATGAATTTGTGAAATGTAAAAATTACACTGAACGTATCAACAATCAAGGGTGTCAATCATTTTAGTTCAGGTTCCACATACAGACCAGTTTGATCTAAAAAGGGTTAGACCAGTAAGATACTTTCATAATAAACTAGAAATAATGGCAGCTACAAATTTTTCTCTGTGTTTTAGTATAAAAAAGTAAAATTACATGAAAATGTTTACATTTAGAAACTATCCTTTCAAAAAAAATGTGAATAATCTGAACAAATTTGAACAACCTGAAATTTCTTAAGAGAAGTAAGAGTAATTTGACCAATATTCTGGCTGTTACTAAATATTTTATGTATTTGTAGATCCACTGTGATCTGTAAGTTGTAATATACATGTGTAAATGATAAACTGAGATATAATATTTTTTAACACTGCACTTATATATTTAAGGCTGTTCATGTTATTCACATTTGTAATGAAACTTGAGAGACGTAAACATTACCATAATGTAATTTTACTTTTTTCCACTGTTATTTATTGGTCATACTGGACTGAATGTAGCCCCTCAACTAAATTGAGTTTGACACCCCTGCCCTATATTATTCATCGCAATTACGTGCACATTTCCAGTTATGCAAATTAGGTGATAATGTCATTTAGGAACTCGTAATGACAATAGCTACTATCATTACTGAGGAGTGGGGAGTTGGACTCAGTGTTTCGACAAAGTACAAGCTCAAAGGTTTGGACGACAGTTGGGATAAATGCAGTAATTCTGAGCCCTGACACTGAATACTTCTGGTTTTATCGTGCACAGTAGAAGAAAAGACTCCGTTTTTGATGGACAGATTGTTAAAACTGTAACAGACTTGTGCTCATTGGAGACAGCTGTCAACGGGGGGGCTTCAAAAGGCATTCATCAGCTGTGAAGGGTTTCTGAACCGTCACAGTGAACATTCAGTTTACATGGGTAACACATCCACTCCTGACAAAGAGGTGCAGGTCCAGACTCTAAATCTGCCAGGTTGGAAGTCTGCCTACCATTCCCATTTTCACTCCCGCACCTTCTCCAATCTCCAGGTCAAATCCCTCTCTCCGTCCTCTCTGGAGCTCACGTACCTCCCTCCCTGGCAGCGCTTTGAGCCTGATACGACTATAGTTTAGATAAGCATTCTTCCACAATGAGAAGCCAGAAGTGTATTTTCTTTTTTTTTTTTTTCCTCCCTCAAACAAAGCCCAAGAAATGCTTTTGGTTTCTGGGCTCTGATGCGAGGCAGTGAGTTTGTTTTCAATTTAGGGTTATCCCAGGAACACGCAGGTTTCTCTCCAAAAATAGGCAGTGCAGAAAGTGGACGAAG
>JAPQRP010000015.1:15699950-15732043 GCA_037367295.1 Apogon hyalosoma | reverse complement strand
ATGAACTGCATGTTTGACTCCTCCCCAAAGTGGATCAATGATACTGAGGTCAGCAGACTCACATGGACACTCCTTCAAATTCACTTTTTTTCTGCTGTTCCGATGACAGGTGGACTCGGCCTTATGTTTTGGGTCACTGTCATGTTGGAACATCCAAGACCGTCCCATGCACCTTCAGTCAGTGTATGTAAACTTATGAGCACAACTACAGACAGCAAAAACAGAATCTAACATCAACAATAGAATACAAGAGCAAACACACTATATATAATAAATTAGAAGTATAAAAAACAGAAATGGTACGACAATAAACTATAATGTGCAGAGTAAAAATTGATTTTTTTTCAGTAATACAGACAGGAAAGTGCTTAGTGGAAATATGTTTATGAACAGATTTATTTTGATACTATCTGCGCTCACATTTGTATCATGTTGCATCTTATTCTGGTCCAAACGAGTTAAAAATCTGGTTGAATGTGGGCTCATCTTTATATAATACCTCTGTGACATCCAGCCCTTTGGCTTTATTTCCTGTTTGCGTGGAGATAACTGTCCTGGCCGACTGCAAAGAGCTAAAGGCCAGAGCAGAGAGACGAGGCATGTAGGCTAAGACGAACAGTCCAAACTCCAGAGAAAAGCCTGGCTCCCACCCTCCATCCCACAAACTTTTCCATAATGTGAACCATCGCTCATTCTCTTGGCTCTGTCACTGCCTCAGACCAGAGATCAGCCCCGTTACCACCCAGTGAGAAACAGGCAGCAGAGTATCTGTAGGGAGACGAGAAGCGTATCGCTTTTGTCGAGTGAAAACCTCCAATTTTGCTTATTTTCTCTCTTAATCCATAAAGACCCAAAAAAACCACCAAGTAAAATGTTTCATACCTGTTGATCCACTAATTCTATCAATACATGTAAATAATTGGCGTGAAATGCAGTTTGTCGTCTTTTCATGGTCATCAGATATGACCCATTTGGACGTTCAGAGGCTCCGTAGTTACCGCAGAAACACCGTCATCTTCCACAACATGGATTCACCAGTAAAACCCATGGAGTCGGATCAATGACAGTGGATGAAGATGCTTGATTTACATTCAGTTATTGATATTTTTGCTGAAAAAGTCACTTTTTCTTCATTTTTCTCCGTTTTTGATATAATAAACTGCAACTTTAATCTGAGCTTTAATGAACATCTACGTAATGCAAATTAAATATAGGAAAATACATGATTTACACTGAAAAAACACAAAATACAGAGGGTAATATTATAAGAGATGGTAATAAATCCCTTAAGAGAAGTTAAATATAGAGGAAAAGGTAGCAATAGGTCTTCATGGGTTAAAATGTAAAGTACCGTTCAGAGGCTCCGTAGTTACCATGGAAACACCGTCATCTTCTACAACATTGATTCACCAGTAAAACCCATGGAGTTGGATCAATGACAATAGATGGAGACACTGGGTTTACGTTCAGTTAATGATATTTTTGCTGAAAAAAGTCACTTATTCTTCAGTTTTCTCTTTTTCTGATAAAATAGCTCAAATTTTAATCTGATTTCGTGAACAGCTACATGATTATTAATTTAAATACAGGAAAGTCAACGTGGTATCATGACTTGCATACAGATAACATGACACTTTTAATTGGCGTGTTATCTGTACGCATTATGAGCTTTCTGCGTGTATGTTCATAAAATAACGATTAGCTGTTAGGGTTAAGTTCAAGGTTAGCGCGATTAGCGGTTAGGGTTAGGATTAATGGCATGGAATAACATGCTAAAGGATGAAAATGCGTATGTATAGCATGACACTTGCCATAAGAACTGACGTGACATACAACGCGATTTCATGAGATCAGTCTGAGGAAAATACCAGATTTTCACTGACAAAAAATTCAAAATATAGAGAACGATATCATGAAAGGTTAAATAGAGAGAATAATTCATTTGAGAACTGACATAAAAGTAGCACTGGGTCTTTATGGGTCAAATATAAATCACAGATATGTGGTTCTTTGTTGAAGAAGGCCATTTAAAACATGCTGGATAAGCGGTACGGCGCCCGTTCTCTGACACCCGAGAACCGTCATCTTTCATCGGTACCTGTCAAGACAGGCACGAGGAGAGTACAGGTGGTTCCACATCCACATCTGCACAAACTGTCAGATGTGCTGCAGGGATGGAGCAAGGAAAAGGCACCGCAAATTCATCCACATCGCAGAGACATTTAGAACTTTAACCCACGAAGACCCAAACCGCCAAAAGCATCTGCTAGTGTAAACTGTTTAATACCTGTTGATCCACTAATCCTATCAGTACATGCGAAATAATTGGTGTTTGTCGTCTTTTCATGGTCATCAGATATGACCCGTTTGGACGTTCAGAGGCTCCGTAGTTACCGTGGAAACACCGTCATCTTCTACAACACTGATTCACCAGTAAAACCCATGGAGTTGGATCAGTGACAGCGGATGGAGACACTTGGTTTATGTTCAGTTATTGGTATATTTGCTGAAAACTTCACTTTTTCTTCAGTTTTCTCTGTTTCTGACATAATAACCCTCAACTGTAATCTGAGCTTTTATGAACATCTACATGATCAGTGAATGAAATATAAGAAAATACCTGATTTTCACTGAAAAATGTTAAAAAAAACAAAAAAATAAATAAAATAGAGAGGATAATATTATAATAAATGGTGATAAATTACTTAAAAAAAACTGTTAAATAGAAACTGCCACATAAATTAGCGCTGGGCCTTTATGGGTTAAAAAATAAATTAACTATCTGTATGTGATGCATTTTTGTTAGTAGGTGTGTTTCCATCCAGCTGGTATTCACATTTAGCATTTAGCATATTACAAAACAGACTAAATGTTGAAAAATAATTAAAACCCTTACAGTATCATAAGGGTTTTTACACCTGGGAGGAGTGGAAAAGTTGGCGCATTAATAAAATAATACAATGAAAACGATTTATGATTATATATGTCTGAATATGTAGGCCGAGGACCTGGAAATATAAATGTGGATCAGCGCCTAAATCAACAGCCTCGGCAGTATAGAGTTGTATGAAATATAGAGTTGTATGAAATATTACATTTAACTGGGAAAGTTTTAGTTCATGAGCCAACTCTTTATATTCATGTATGAGCTCACAGCATTATAACCTTCAGAATGTATAGAGGTGAAGGCCTCATTTATAATATAACTAAGAAAAACAGGCGTTAATAGTAGTGCAAACAGTTAACAGTAAAAACCTAACAAACACAATTAACCCAGTGTGACTTTTGTGGTTGTCTCCAAATGAATTTTCTCTATTTTTAACCTTTCTTAAGTGATTTATCACCATTTACTCTAACATTACGCTCTGTATTCTGCATTTCTAAGTGAAAATCAGGTGTTTTCTTATATTTAATGTACTGATTATGTAGATGTTTATTAAAGCTAAGATTAAAGTTGAGGGTTATTAAATGAAAAACAGAGAAAACTGAAGAAAAAGATAATTTTTCTGCAAAATATATTGTTAACTGAACATAAAATAAGCATCTCCATTCACTGTCATTTATCAGACTATAAGGGTTTTACTCGATGTTGTAGAAGATGGTGTTTCCATGGTAACTACGGAACGTCCAAATAGGTCATATCTGATGACCACGAAAAGATGAGTAACTGCATTTTACACCAATTATTTACACTGATTGATAGAATTAGTGGATCAACAGGTATTAAACATTTTATACCTGTGAATGATTCTGATCGCTGGTGGATGTTTGGGTTAGGTCACAACACTGGTACTCAGTGGGTACTCACTAATGAGCAGGATCGGCCTCATATGTTCAACAGAATCCCACAGCTGTGTCCTAAAACCCACCATCTCCATCACTTTAACCATAATCACTGCTGACAATGATACACAAGGAATTTGGATTCGTCTGTGAAGGAACAGGATTTTGTGAAAGTGAAATAGTTTGTTAGTTGTAAGAAAAATAAACTAAATCTCCTTGTAATGGTTCTATTCTGTGGTTTATAGAGCATAATGATGACTTTGTAGGTATTTCATTCATTTTATAGGTATTTTAATTGAAAAAAAAAACAAAAAAACAGATGAAACCTCTTAAAGGAGTGATATTTTGCTTTTTTAAATGGAATTCTACTTTTTCAAACATTTCCCTGTGGTCTCCATAAACTGTAAATGCTCTGCTTGGCTCTGAATTCTTCATTCATTCAACTCCACACCTCCATCTTCAACCCTATTTCTGAGTAATGACACCAGAAAGGTGCTTTGGAGCGCTGGCCCTTTAAAAATGCACATGAGCCACTTTAGGCTCCGCCCCCTCCTGGTTATTGGCTGTGCTGCTCTGTCCCGTTCAACCAACAACTGAACATTTTAGGTAATCGGCTCAAAGTTTGGATAGATTTTCAGTTTTTACTACAACCGCTGCTGCTGATGAACGATTACGTCGTACTCGGAGAAATGTTTCGTCGGAAGTCTGGACCTTATTTGTGCAAATGTCGTGACGTAACTAGTTATAGATGCAAAAAAATTAAGCAGGAATTAAAACAGGTTGTAGAAACCCACTCGATTTTTGTCAAAATGAATCTAAAGATAGCTTTGCAGCACCTGGAGGGTTCAAATTTAAACTGTATGAACTATTAGGGTCCAAATACGCAAATAAATAAACCAAAAACTAATAAAAGTGGATTTAGTTAAATATGAGCCTTTTAAATATGTCGAGTGTTCTTATACTTTTACACTGTTCATACATTATGATGTTTGTCAATATAAAACATAAGATAGAGATAATTTGCTGCATGGACAGTAAAGTAAGTTTTGTGTAAAATCACTGTATGTGATAAATGTCACTAACACTAATATAACTACAGAAATGTAAAAGTATTGATGTATTGTAAAGTAAAGTGTCCTACTGCAGAAATAACCATCAGTCTGGTCGTGTCGAAGCTGCAGAAACACTGAGGGACACCCTTCCACTGAAGGCACCTCTGCAGTTGACAGTGTGCAGTCTTTCTTCCATTAACTATAACATATGATGCTGCCATTGAAGATAAGCTATAACCAGGAGAAGAGAGGAAGGTGCAAAGTGAAGGATTTCAGCGGAGGGGATCGTCTGCTCGGGTTCTTCTGAGGTGAACAAATGGAACAAAAGAAAAGCTTTCCCACAGCTGCAGGGAAATGTCTCTAAAAACAAAAACTGCCCCAATAAGAGGTGATGCTCTGGGCTTAAGGAGAAGATGGGTGGCCCCGGGCGGATGTTTTATTAAAACTAGCGGTTTTCATCCCTGACGACCTGACCAACATGAGTTTAGTTTGCAGTGCATTCAGTAAAAACCGTGGGTGAACACAACTCAAATGTCCATTTCAATAAATTAAATTGAGGCCACATGTGAACCAAAGGGAGATTTGTTGTCCCACTGGCTCTTATCACATGTAGAGGAATGTGGAAATATAATTCAATTACATTGATTTTTATTGGATTAAATTGTTAGCAGCTGCATGACGACAGTGTGGGAGATGACTTTATTAAAGCAAAGCCCCAATGAAAAACTCAAATATTACATCCTACTTCTGAACTTTTTTCTTGTCAAATTCTGTGATCCAGAACATTGAGGAATTGAGGGTTTTACTCAAATAATAATAATTATAATAATAATAATAATAATACACTACACATTTATGGACGGATGTGGAACACTGAGGACAGACCCGCTGTTTACGTAAACATTATTTTCCTCACATACGTGTCCTTAAACGGCTGCAGAGGAGCTTGAAGAGGATCATGTTCCCACAAAACCCCTCAACATTTTCTAGGAAATGTCATAAATCCTTCTGCAGTAGCTGCACTTTACCTCACCTGATCCTGAAGTGTTTGCAAAAGCCGATACATGATAATGAGCTAAAATAAATGTTTACACATGTATTTTGAATAGCAGTAAAACTTCCTGGTTTATTTAGAGTTTAAGGGGTTAATCTGTGTAAATATAAAAATAGGACCAACGTCCCTGTATCTCACCGGCCTGTTCTATAAAGAATCGACTCCAAATTGAATTTGTGAGGTTGTCAGGTTCTGTCCTGTGGTGTTGATGCAGGAGATCAGTCTGCCAACAGAAGTGGGCGGTACTTTCACTGGAGGAGAACTCAACTAATTCAATCCAAGTCCATATACGGCCTCCTATCAGTGCTCAGTATTAACTATATTGATGCAGTATTGCTCTGTGTTTTGGCCCCCATTCCACAGGTAGCAGGGAGTCTATGAAAAGCAAAAGGTCTATTCTATCAGTATGTTTTGAAATTTTTGCAATTGAGCAAACAGTTGAATTTTCAATATTTAAAATAAGTCATACATTCAGAACACGTCAGGGGTTGAACAGTTAAATCTCAAATTCTGTTTCTACTGTTAGGACAGGTCCAAAATACGCAGTCTGTCAGTTCTCAGTCCCACATCTCATTCTGATTTTTGTTACTTACATTTATGCCTCTATTAACTGTGTAAGAGTGAAAATGGGAAGAGCTAATAAGCAGATATGTGGGGGTAAACATAAGCACAGTAAGAGTAAAGACATGTTTTTTACAATGTTATGCAGACATGGTTTTAATATGTTCTGAGATAATTGCTGTATTATTGTTTACACATAAGTTTACAGTAATGCTAATTTATTATTCCGTTATCAGGTATTCCACCTGGGGGGGGGGTGTTGTTCTTGGAGGGGAGAGAGTTGAGGAGGGAGACAGAGTGGATTTGTCTGTTCTGTGGAGCTCAGTGAATGTTCTAAGACCCGGTACCAACGGCATCATGAGGCACCATGCCCGAAAAAAATTTGCGGGATGGGGGGGTGGGGGGTGTTACATAATTGTAAAACTAACACTATGAACCTTTATATAAAAAGAAAGTTAGCTCTCCCTTCACCTTATCATTGACTACCTGCTATCCAATGGGGGGGGGTCTAGACCAGTGGTTCTCAGCTGGTCTGGCTTCAGGACCCACCATCACCACTGTCAAGATGGTGTGTTTTGAACCTGAAATAATACAGAATATCACAGTATGAAATCACAGAAGACAAGTTTAAAGACAAACCGAACTGACCAGCAGGCGGTGATGCTACATATGGAAATATTCCCTTGAACATTAAATTAACTACATTTAAACCAAAACAAAAAATGTGAACTCACTTAAAAATCAAAAGTGCATTCAGTCACTTATTGAATAATTAAAGACACTGAGGGTTTTTTTTTTTTTTTTTAATCTTCAATGTAGGTAAAACCACATCTGATGTAGTGGTCTCACCTGAGTTTCGTCACGATATGAATAGAAACTTTTGGGTTTTCTTTTGTTCTGTTAAATATCTGGTGTTGATTAGCATTAGAAAAAGCAGCTTTATCGTCATTGTATGATTTGCAATGAAACTTTGTTTAGCAGCAATAATCCCTCTTGCAGCAGCTACTGTTTCAAGTATGCTAAAAATAAAAATGTACGTCTAAAAATATATTTAAAAGTATTAAAGCCAGAAATGTGCAAAAAAAAAAAAAAAGGCAGTTATCGTAAATGTAATCAATAAATATGTAGTGCGCATTACTGCCGCCTGCTGTTGGGCAGTTTGAATGAACAGCACTCACCTCCATAAAAATAAAGTACAAGATTTGTGTCTTAACATTATTTTTTGCCCAATAAAAGGCCTGTGACCCACTGAAAACAGGGTTGCGACCCACCAGTTGAGAATCCCCAGCCAGTTTAGACCGGGTCCACGTGTTTTTGGCTTCTGCTAATCTGGGAGTAAATGTTCATCGGAGATCCCCTAAAGTCCTCCATCATCTGGGGTTCAGTTCTTATCTGCCGTTACCTGCCAGTGTGATTCTGCTACTTTTCCACTGAGCGTCATGACAACCACGAAGCTCTGTTAGATGACTTTAGCGCAGATTAATGTAACACGTCTGTTAAACATACTAAAGAGTCACAAACCATCACTAACAAATTGCTATCGTCTACCAAAAAAGCAGATGGGCACATATTCATACCCACAAATATATGCAGGAAACTGTCAACATTCAACCGCTTGGACTAAAGAAAATTCATCTGTCTTTTCTCTTTCTAAAATATTGGAGATAACCATCATTGCTCAAGAGCCGACATCAATACAGGCACTAAGTAAATCTTGGGACATGGAAAAATATCATGTGTCTTTTGAAGCTGACCATGATGGATTGTACATGTCCGTGAAAGAAAAATAAAACCTGGAACGTTATAAAATAATAATAAGAGGAGGCCACAAACCCACGCACTGCTGCTGAACCAAGACTCTTGTCAAAGTGAGATAAAGTTCTATACTTTTAGGTTAACCCTTTAACCCCTGACGTGTCTGTGGTGAGCGTTCTGTAAAAGTGATTTATGTCAAGCATTCATCAAAATTCAACCGTTTGCTCAGTAAGAAAAAATTCAAAACGTGCCGATAGAACAGACTTTGTTCTTTCTGTGGACATCTGAGCATGCTCAGTACACCCCCCAGCACCTGTGGAATGGGGGTAAAACAGAGCAGTGACTGAGACCAACTTCCTACAAAAATATGTTTTTTTAGTTTTCCTTGTGTTTATTTGTTTTTACTGTTGCAAATAAAATGCAGTTCATCTTTTCCTGGTCATCAGATATGACCCATTTTGACGTTCAGAGGCTCCGTAGTTACCGTGGAAACACCATCTTCTACAACATTGATTCATCGGTAAAACCCATGGAGTTGGATCAGTGACAGTGGATGGACACACTTGATTAATGTTCAGTTGATATTTTTGCTGAAAACTCCGTTTTTCTTCAGTTTTGTTTTTTTCTGATAAAATAACTAAAATTTTAATCAGCTTTTATGAACATCTAGATGATTATTAATGTAAATATAGGAAAACCAACGTGATATCATGAATTGCGTAGAGATAATACGCCATTCTTAATTGGCGTGTTATCTGTACGCATTATAAGCTTCCCGCACGTATGTCCACACCACGTAAAATAATACTCGATTAGCGGTTAGCACGATTAGCAGCTATATATGTGAACCGGAGATCTTGGCGTACATTGACGTGCGATCAAATGGCGCTGAACAACAAGCAAAAGGATGAAAATGCGTTTGTATAGCGCGCCAAATGCCATTAGCACTGGCGTGACATACAACGCAATTTCATGAGATCAGTCTGCGGTAGACATCTGAGCATGCTCAGTACACCCCCCCACCACATGCGTAATGAGGAGCAAATCACAGAGCAGTGAGAGACCGACTTGCTATAAGAATAAATGTTTTGGGCTTTTTTTTTTTTAACCATTTCCCTTGTGTTTTTTTGTTTTTACTGTTTGCAGGGTTGTGGGGATTTTCCTTTATTTTTACCCAGTTTTGATCATCTAACTACTTTCTGGAGTTCAACCAGGTGCTAAAACCTATCTGGACTGATTTAGAAAAAAAAAAAAAAGCCCCAAAACATAAACTACTGAGCCCAAATTCCAGTTCACTAGCGCCTTATTTAGAAAAACCTGTCAAACTTCACTTCCTCTTAGTTTTTCTCTCAAATTCACAGCAGCACGTTTACCTGGGATAACATCTCAGGGCTTAAAGGGTTAACGCCGTTTCACGAGCACTGGGCTGTAAAAGCTGCTCATTGTCGTCACAAAGCCTGGGTTCGTTCCGGGTCAGACTGATTCAGATGAAGTACTCCAGATTTAGAGCAGATCTACACGCTGCATATGCAAGGACATAATTGAGTTCAGGCGGAGAAAGACTCAACCTGAAGTCAGACTAATCGCTCTGCCAAATCCGAGGAACATGAAGGGGAGGGTTAATAGCTTTTTCTGATATTAATTTAATGTACTTATTGTTATTTTCCTGCCGTCTGCGTGGATGCTCCTGCACAAACCCTACAATATCAAAACATACAGATCTCCAAACTGAAAAACAGCATCTGCAATATAAAGTGCATAATCTTGTTTTAGGAATACTGTCATTTATTTATGTTTTCTTTATAAGGCTGACAGTGTAAATTTAGAGCACATAAATATGGAGGCAAACTATTTTCCAAAGCAACATTCACTCAGGAGGGAGGTTTATAAGGACTTTTATTTGACAGGTGGGATTTTTTTTCTACTTGTTCAAACTTTGTTTATTACTGGCCATGAATGTAAATCATAATCATTTCGATTTATACTCAACTGTATTAACACAACTTAATAAAAAGATCTCTTTTTGCCCGGATTTTACAGCCTGATTTGATTTCCAATAACCATTTTCTTTGCAGATGATGCTTTAGTTTGTGTTGGTATTGACGTAACTGGGTTCCATACAATTTCCTCAATTTTGTTTTTTTTTTTTAACAATGCACTTGCAGACAAATAATGACTGAAAAAGATTCCTTTAATTATTTCTCAGACAAAAAAAGTTATTTCTGAAGTACAGTGCAACTCCAAAACACAAACTATGCAATTAATGCATATTTTAAAACACACACACATGGACAAAGACAAAATTCCAGGCGCTCACTGTCAAGTTCTCTGGGTTTAACTTGCGTCATTTCCCCCCCAACTTGAATGAAGGGAACAAACGTCTACTGGAGGTTTGGATAACTGGACTTCACTCGAAAGACTTTCCAGGATGATTTTTTCCTTTCTTTTATTAAAGTTCAGAGGCACAGGTCCACACATGCACTGATGTAGTAGCAGTAACAACTTTATGGTCTTCAGGTGGAAAACCTTTAAAGAAAAAACAAAAAACAAACAGCAATTATCAATTTACTTACAAATGTGCAACTATACAATAATCTTAATGTGCAAAAGTGCCATAAATACACAATCATCCCGTAGTAAAACAGATATTTACATGTGTAGGTAAAATACAGTACAAAAACAGCTTTAAGTTGATTAATAGAAATTTTTAACATCTGAATAAATAGTCCAGTAGATTATGTACTGTAGCAGCTATTTGTCATCAAAATTAAAATCAACGTTAAAGTGACTGAACTTAAGACTTTAACATAACTCAAATAACCACTAGATGAACCATGGGTTTGTGGTTTACGCAGTCAAAAACACAATGTCCATTCCAGAGGTGTATTCCTAGAGGTTTATTCTCAGGATTTTTGCAGGCAAACAACAACCAAGGCCTTTCTGCGGTCTCTCCTGCTCATCCTATCTGACAGTCTGGTTTAAAACACAACAACAACTCAGGTGCATGATGGTGCTACCCATTTATACCCAGGGTCTAGTCTAAACCAATAGGGAAAAACTAAAACAAAAGTGGTGCTAAATACTAAAGAATGAAAGTAATAACCATGAAAATAAAATATTAAAACAAAAATGCAAACAATTAAAAATCTGAAAAAAAAGACTACTAGACAAATAGTAAATTAACTTTGAACAGAGAGCTAAATAGACAGAGCTCCTACAAGTATAAGTATCAAAAAGACATAATTGTACTTAAACCCAACGGAAACTCACTACTAAAAACCACAGTTAACACATGTCATTCAATCCAACAACTGGAAACTGTGCGCAGGTGGTTTCCAAAGTGATATTTACTGTAAAAACACCAACAAACCAAATGCTTAACAAAACCACCCACAGCTGCGTTTACGGACAGGGGCTTTAAATCTTCATGCCTTCATCACCGCTGTGCGCTCACACAGCCAAAGCCAAACACATTAAGTGACACTGCTATGACCAGGCCGACCGCAGTTCCCAGGCACTGCATGAAGCATACGCAGCAGTCTCACCGGCTGCCCCTCTGCAGTTTCCAACCGTCCGTAGTTGCACAGTCCTGGGTAGTTCACATAAGAGCCGCAGCAGAACCAGCTCCATCTTTTAAAGCCTTGTCTCATTGGGACCCCTGCAGCCTGTCTGCACACAGCTGAGGCCAGTGTGGTCCTGATTGAACCCACCTGAGAGGAGGCCTCTGAATTTTACACACCTGTTTCTTTTTTTTTTTTTTTTTTTGTAACCTTTTCCTCCCATGTATTTTTCCCACCGTCAATTTAAAACAGTTTGACTGGTTGGAAAATGTAGAAAATCTAAAAAGCTTTTATTTCATGAGGGCTTGTAGATCAATCCATCGGGGCTGGAGCAAAAAACACACCAATATTCATATTTTTATCTCAGCTGATTTGAATCGTCACATATTAGTATCGATTTTTATCAGTCTTGCAATTATTTTTTTTTTTTTTTACAATTTTACTAATTTTCAGTGGTTTTTCAATGGGGAAAATAGGTTTTCTTGGATTGAATTTCTGGAAAATTGTCCACATTTTACAATTTTTTGAACCAAAAATACATAAGTATGCCTGAATCTATCTGAATGACAGTAAAGTCTTTCTAAGTCACGTTTGTTATGACTTCATATTCAGAGCAGAACTATAGAACCATTCGATATCTTCCAAATAAACTACAACAGGTGGTGCCGGGCACAACAAACCCCGCCCCTCGCAAACGTTTTACCTGATTGGCCCTATCTCTTATCATTGAGAAAACACATTTTTGGTGACCTTGACCTTTGACCTACATTCACTAAATTTAATGGGATCTACTCTGGACCACCTCGCACTTTTCCTGAAAAGTTCCCAGAAATTGGTCCGGTAGTTTTTGAGTAAAGTTGCTGACAAACAAACAAACACAAACACACAAACAGACGAAAAAAACAAACCAAAAACAATACCCTCACCTTCCCTTCGGGGGGCGGGGTAACAAACTAGTCATCTCCTGCTTTAAACGCTAAGAAAATAAGCTGATGTCACTGAGAAGTTCAACATTTAGATTTTTGTGGGAGGCTATTCCCTCCTCTTATAACTCTAGTTATAAAGCGTATAAAGTGACAATCATCACAGAGTTTTTTTCAGCCAACGTCACCGGTGTTGCACAGTTGAGTGTAAGTGATTTAATTGTTTTCATTTATCTTAAAAGTCTTATCCGTCTGATATTTGTGCAGTACTTTGGCCAATGATGTGTTATGATTTTAAATGCACTATATAAATACATCTGACTTGATAATTTCCTGCGCTATCATTGTGTTTCAAATGCTGCGACGGGCGTGCACTGACCGTGAACCGCAACGCCTGATTGTTGTTATTTCCTTTTTTCTCTGCATTAAAAAGAGAAGTGTATTCTCTATCGCTGCGTGAAAAATGCAGTACACAATGCTCATTGATAAAATCCTGCTGCACAAACACACTCATCACATGCTATGCCTCTGCGGTCCATCTGGAACTGAAAAATAAAACACATAAGTCATGAATGAAAACAAGTGTGAAAAGAAAATCAATTCATTCACATTTTGCCTGTATCTTCATATCGATGGTAGTGAACTCCAAGCGCATTGAATGAATTATTATTTGACAATAGCTGAAACTGTGAAAATGTGCCACGGAAACCTTGAAGAATGACTTTCCTGTGAAACACTTATTCAAGTAATATGAAGACAGTGTGTGGGATGATGCAGCAGGAAATATGGACATAAATCAAAGTTTTATTTCAGTGAAGGAAGAGGTTTGACAAGGTTCAGGACACGGCAGCGTTTTGACAAATCAAATCATGAAAAGGATACTGTTTTGGAGCGAAAGAAGCGGTAAAGAACGTCATGTGTGTGTCACTGACGGCGGAGGTGACGTCCACCTCGTGGAAGAAAAAGGCTTTCAGGATCCACTTTTGCAGAAAGTAAAAATAATTCCTCCAACACAGACAAAGAAACCAAGGCACATGAGTAATTCTGTCCATTTGTCATGAAAAAAACGGACGTTCAGTTCATCAATCTTATTTTTTTAGAACATTTATTTATTAGAACAAAGTCCTTGACAGTCTCTCACGTTTCACATCATTTTATGCCTGTTAATATCACAGAGATAAGTGTTATATACAATTACAAAGGTTCATATTCTCATTTCTTTGTCAAATACAATATTCTCTCCTCAACTTGCTACTATATTTTCCATACAGTTCATATGTTTCCTTCTTTGACTCCATTGTTCCACAGTTGGAGGATAACGTTTAACCCATAAAGACCCAAACAGCCACCGTCGACCTAAACCATCGACTGATTTAAATGTTTAATACCTGTTGATCCACTAATCCTATCAATACATGTAAATAATTGGTGTAAAATGCAGTTTGTCGTCTTTTCATGGTCATCAGATGTGACCCATTCGGACGTTCAGAGGCTCCGTGGAAACATCGTCATCTTCTACAACATTGATTCACCAGTAAAACCCATGGAGTTGGATCAGTGACAGTGAATGGAGACGCTGGGTTTATGTTCAGTTAATGATATCTTTACTAAAAAAAAAACAACACTTTTTCTTTAGTTTTCTCTGTTTTTGATATAATGTCCCTCAACTTTAATCTGAGCTTTTATGAACATCCACATGATCAGTAAATTAAACATAGGAAAATACATGATTTTCACTGACAAAATGCAAAGTAGAAAAAGATAATATTTCAAATATTTCAATAAATGGTGACAAATCACATAAGAAAGCTTTAAAATGTTCTGCTTCCACTGCCTGGAACAACTTACAGAAGGAGATTAAACTGGAGGAACTGGTCTGTAAATACATTCAAAGTCATTTTAAATCAAAGGGAAAATGATCAATCTGGATGTAGATGTTTTTCTAATTGACTGAAATGGGTTCTGCTTTGAGATGCTTTTAAGGAACGTTGTCATACTTTTAGTACCTTTTAAAATAGTGGCATTTTATATGCATGCTCTCATTTTAGTTTTTTATGGATGGTTTTAGAGCTGACTTTCATTGTGTTTTGTGTATATTTTTAGTGTGGATGTATGGCTATGATTTCTATTTTGTGTAACTTCTGTTGATGCTGTCTTGGCCAGGACACTCTTGAAAAAGAGATTTTTGATCTCAATGAGCTTTTTTCCTGGTATCAAATACCAAATATACATATCATTAGCCTCATAGTATAATTGCTTATGTCAGTGGTTCTCAAACTTTTTATAGTGAAATATACTTTTTTTTATCCAAGTACCCCCAACTCTCACTTCAGCATTTGTTCCTGTGCCAAAGGTGTCTGTTTATATTTCAAAACTTTGTAAACAAATAACATATATTTAACTGCAATATATAAACAATAAGACATTTTTACAGTAAATTTTGTGTGCAAAATATAAACTGAAAAGTGTCCTTTTTCAGTGATAAGAAAAAGTAATAAATAGGTCATTAATTAATACATGAACCTTTCATCAACAAAAAACAATTACTTATCTACTCAAATACACTAATTTTGAGTAATATAAGATAGACATGTTCTTAAAATGTTACCAAAGCTTAAACAAGATGACTGACAATAAAAGTATTCCATGAATGTACTTATTGTGTTTTATATTTCAGCATTAAATCTCATTATTTTGTATTTGGTACATGATGACTTATGTAATGTATTTTTCCCCAAAAAAATTCAAGTACCCCCTGGGCTTCTTCCAAGTTCCCCTGGGGGTACATGTACCCCACTTTGGGAATTCCTGGATTAAGTCATACTTTTTGCCAAACTGTGATATCTGTGTAAAATGAAGCAGCAGTGTTAGGAGAGCAAAGTTATGAGGATTTCACAATGTGGCCCAAAATACTGTATGACTTAGGCAATTATGTTATGTAATGATATATGATATGTTACATCTAAAAACACTAAAAACAGATGAAGAAAGTAAAGGGACAAAAGTTAAAAGTATGGCAAAAAGGCAGGAGTGACTGCAACAGGCTGCATGCCGGTTGGCGCATTAACAGAGTATTGCAAAAAGTGTGAGAAAAGAACAAGAATACACCATTTACTGAAGTTGGCAGACCTGTAATTTGGCTGAGCTTGTGCACAAAAGCCAGCATCATTGGTATTGGAGGCTGCAGTTTTAACAGGAAGCAGGCAGGCAGTGGCTCACATGGCGTCTGATCCAGAGCTTTGAACACAGGAGAGCTGCCACAGGATGAAGCATGACATTCTGATTCACAGTGGGATCCAAAAAAATCCAAAGTGTCCCGCTGAGTGAGAGATCTAAAAGCACCGTGTTACCCGTGGGCATCCAGCTGTGGAGGCTGTGGGATCACAGATGCCATTTGAAGCTGGTGGGTCTCGTCACGGAGACCCACGGTTACCTGGGCCACCTGGACGAACCGCTCCAGATCTGGTGTTTCTGCGAAATCAGAAGACATGGACATTTATCAGAAGCTTTATGCAGCGTATAGAAGATGTAAAACATTTATGTATGTATGTACAGAAAAAAAAATGTGATAGCAGAAACTCCTTTATTTGTCCTGATTTCACTCTTAAATGCCCTGCCTGTCTGTCTTCTGCACTTTCTGTATTTTGCAACTGTAAACATTGCAATTTCTCCACAGTGGAATCAATAAAGTTTTATCTTATCTCATCTCCCAATAAGAGACTGTCCGACATACAACACTTTTAAAACTCACTTAAAACAGTGGCTCCTAGAAAACCAGAGATGCACTCATTTTTAACTGACATACATTTCATCACCCATACACTTTCGCTGCTTAGTTTGTATATAAGTATAGAGGTGAATGTATAGGCTAATGCCCCTGTGATCATCCTATGTCTATTTCTTTTTTTAGTTTTTTTTATTGTTTTGATGATGTCTACATCATCATTATGTGTATTTTTTTAATATTTTAATTTATAGCAAACGAGTGATGTATTAATGTTGGCTGTTTTATGTCTTGTTTCCGTCCCCTGCCTAGGGACTGCAGATGAAAAATAATTGTTTTTACTAATTCTGGCATATTTACATGGGTGTATTTTTTATACAGCAATGTTCATAAATGTGCACAGTCCCTCTTAAATACACCAATAATAATAATAAAAAAAAATCTCATTTCATCTTATCTTATACGCCTCATCGTACCTGAATCTGATGTTTTCAGTTCAGTGGGTGCCACATAGAACTGGATACTCAAAGGGCAATCTAGAGAAACACAATTTAGATGTGAACAGCCAATTAAAATACAGTTCTGTTTGGATGTAAATGTAAGGATTTTCCAACTAAATGATATGCACCTTCTTTTCCAGCTATTATCATATCTGACTGAGCACTGGAGTTTCTTGATGTCCTAAAACCAGAGGAAAAAATGTCAAACTATGCAACAAAATTTGCCATATTGTCAATATAAGCCACACTCACCGTAACAAATGTGAGATTTGCTGCAAATCTTTCTTAAGACATTGTAGCGACTTGAACAACTTGAATTTTAATTCACTGTAAAAAGAAAAAAAATTATACAAAATTTTAAAAAAATGAAAAACCATCCTCAAACAAAAGAGATGTGAAATCAAGCAGATTTGATGAGGATGTACTTGTCTCCAGGGATGTTGTACTGGTTGAAGAGATCTCCCAGCTTCCTAGAGAAATTAGTAAAATCTTTTGACCTAAATGTGGCCAAAAGGCAGTAAAATCTTCATTAGAACAATGCTACTGACTCGCAAGCAAAATATTCAATCTTAAATACACTGCCCAGCCCCCAAAAAAGTCACACATGCACTATGTGACTGCACCACCTTTGGTTCTGTTAACAGGAGACATTCACTGTCACATTTTTGCCACATAATGCTTATGTAGGGTCACAATAAGGTTCATAATATTTTTTTCCAGCCGTAGTTGCATTAATTTTTGATTATTGATGATGGAGAATTGGACCGCTGCATCAAGTCTTCATCACATCCCAAATTAGAGTCTGGACTTCATGGAGGCGAATCCATGTGTCTCATTCTCCCTGAACCATTCTGTCACAAGCCTGATGATCCTGATCAGTCCTGGCATGGTCCAGTCTGTTTGACATTAAAGAAATGAGAGGCTACTTACTGCAGTTAGAGTTAAATAAACAGACTGGACAGAAAAAGGTTTGATTGGATTTAACTAAGCAAGTAGTTCAGATTCTTCCATTGGTCAGTACTGCAGTGGTTAAAAGTGTTTCATTTGTAACAGGTTATTGAACTCTAACTGATGCAGTAATTAGCCTGTCATTGTTTGCCGGAGGGCAAGCGTATCGGTCAGTTCGTATGTCTGTTTGTGCTCTAACCGTCACATTTCAAGCATTATTGATATGAAACCATGACCAAATGACTTGCCATATTCTCTAGTCGACCTGATTAGTTTTTGCCAATAGTAGGCCAAAGTGCAGCTGAGATATAGGCCAAAGTTCAGAAATGGATGTTTCGCCATAACTTCCGTCAGAATCATCGCGTCAAATTGTGCATTTTTCCGTTCTGCATCCAAACAGACGTAGACTGATCAGCCATAACATTCTGACAGTGACAAAGTGGTATTAACGTTGATCTCATTCCAGTGGGGCCTGTCTGTGGGTGGGGTATTTTGGGCAGCAAGTAAACATGTAGCCCTAGATGTTAATGTGTTAGAAACAGCAAAATGATCAAGGGTCATGTGGTCGTTAGCGCTCCAGGGTAAATATCGGGGGGGTCAGTAAACCCAGTTTTCTAAAATTTCAAATGTCTGTAGAATCGCCAATATTCATCCGATCATACCAAAATTATACATGTAACATCTCTGTGCAAGTGTCTTCTCATATGCTAAATTTTGCAAGTCTAGGTTGTGTGACTTCTGGTTGCTATGGTAACATATGTAAAATTTGTTTGCTGTTAATAACTTCCCTACTGTTTGTCGCAACAAATTCAAATTAATGCCAAATTATAGGAAATTCAATTCTCTATCCAATACCTATCTCATTTGTCAAGCGCGTATATAAAGATTTTGAGTTAAAGGAATCTGAAGTGACCAGGGCTCAAGCGCCTAATTTGCATATTCAGAAAACGGCTCCCATCTTGAAAACTAAGACAGATATTGACTAACTTTGTATTATCGACTCATAGGAAGTCAGATATGGCCTTTCCTGTGGTACCGGGTTTTTTTACCTTAACTCCCTCAATTTTGCAGATAGAGAAAAACAACTAGTATCAGATTATAACGTGTGAAAATGTAGTCCAAAGTTCTCTTTCAAAGACCTCCGGCAAGCACACTACCTATGGCAGTTTCATGTCTTTAATGTCAAAAAGACTGCACAATGCCAGGATTGATCAGGATCATCAGGCTTGTGACAGAATGACTTGATGCAGCGGTCCAGTTCTCTATCATCAACACTCAAATATGAATGCAACTATGGATGGAAAAAATATTATGAACCTTATTGTGACACAACATAAGCATTAATGTGGCAAAAAAGATGTGTCAGTGAATGTCTCCTGTAATTAAAACCAAAGGTGGTCAGTCAAACAGTGCATGTGCGCCTTATTTTTTGGCCGGGCAGTGTATGTACCACTGCACTGCTGCTTACCTTAACAGCTGCAGAAAGGACTCACTGGACTGCAAAACAATTTCATCTCATGAGTGCACAGAATAAAAGGGGACTGTTGTGAACGGCTGTTTTTGGACATTACAGTTCACTTACCACTGGGGGTCCTCCATGCAGGGCTACCTTGACCTCCTCCACCCCACCACACGGCAGCAAAACCGCCTCCAGGTAGAATAAGTCTGCTGTGAGGTAACATGTGGTGTCTGTGATATGAAACCCCAACCTAGATGAGACAAAATAAGCAAATATTGTGGGTTTTTGCACCACTAAATTCATCTGACAGCTCATCTCCAAATGTGTTGATTGTGATTCTTTGTGATAAACTAAAGGATTAAGTGATCCTTGAAACTCAGAGCTAAATATACTCTTTAAAACCCATCTTGAATCAGCTGCCAAATACCAGAAAGCTGGAAACAATGGTGCTCTCCGCTGATGAAAAGTTGGATTTCTATAGGCAGTAATACAACAAATATATGATCATCTTACAGTATATGAAGCATTGCTGTAAATTAAATGACCAAACAGTTTGTAAGTAGGTAAAAAGAGCTCAGTCTTAAACATACAGCAATAAAATGCAACATGGACATCAAAGTGTGGATCCGAAAATAGCACAGATAAAAGTAAAACACTGACAGGAACCCACATGGAACAGAAAATAAATACTTTTACTTAGACTTTTGCACTCGTGCGATTAAAAAAAGATGAATTCAACTCTTTATTACCCTTGCTGTTTGGCAATCATTTCCAGACGAGACCTCATGGTGTTCATAGATGTCACTGACATATTCACATAAAAAAAACAAGATAAAAACAACTATAAGTTACATAAAAAGTGAATTTCCCTGATAACTATGGTAGCTTTCATTGTTTACCATTAAATACTTCCTGGAGCTTTTCCAGGGATCTAACCAGTGGCTGACAGGGTTTGGATTCATCTCTGGATTTGTCCTGTTGAAGAACAAAAGACGGAGAAAAAAAACAACAACAATGGGCCAGTTGTGTGACAATGTTATCCTTGTGTAAACAGTGTCTTTGGTCTCAACCCATCACACTGAGCTACACACTGCATTACAGCCTGTCAAAGAGAAATGTTGACATTTGAACACTTTGCATTGTGGGATGGACTCGTTTCACTTCACTTGCCCTCACAGCTTCATTATTATTACCTGGTTTTTGAGAATCCCACCCAAGAGGGCTTGGGTGGGATTCTCTTATCACATTGGACCACACATTGGTTCAGACCACCAAGTAACCGAGACTCATGAGACTGACCACTGCCAAGTTCCACTTTACAGTAATCCAAGGCATTATTTACTCTGCTGCTCCACCCATGACAAATCTGAAGAAAAATAACCCACCCTCTCTGGACTTATAGTTGGGTTATTAGGGCTACTTTGGTCAGATATATGAGGCAATACATATTTAGACCTTCAACAAAAGATATATACAAGAGGTAGATCTCCATAATTAAACAGAAGGGTCATTTGAAGCCAGATTTTAGGTCAAATAAAGGTGAGCGCTTCTATGAAACTGGTCCCTAAAAGCAGAACAGAGGGGCTAAAAATTCAGACACAATGTAGACTAATGTTATGAAGCAGGTTTGGAAACACTTTGGGTCTATTTTAAAAAAATAAGTGTTTGTGGAAATAAAAGAGAAACTATTTTTCAGATAAAAACACATTTTATTTGACGCGCGCATACAAAAATCTGCATGTAACACAAAGGAAGGACACAAAAATAACGTGCTATTATTTTTTCGAATATCTTTTTATTCTCACACAGGTATATTTTGGGAATTGAACTCATTATACAAGACAGAGTGTTTCACAAAAATGACCGCTGTTGCAAAATCACTCACAATTTATTTGTATTGAAATGGGCAGTTTCTATGTGGAACGCAAGTGGATGTGATGGGTTACACGCGAAACCTGGAATGAGGCTAAGATTGATGAAAAACCTGCATGTCTGGATTAGAAAAACCACTAGGATGATCAAATTTTACACAGTGTCTTCATTTATACCGCTATATAAGACCACTTACAGCCATGTTTTAAGATCAGATGCACTGACACCTAGGCAGTTTTTCATGTCCCAATTTTGGTCCTATTTTTGGCCCCAATATTTTATTACAAATTCATTAATTTTGGGATGGATCAGAGCAAGAGTACATTTTTTTTTTTTTTTTTTTTTGCATTTATCTGAGGTCATCATTATGTACATTCTGGGAGGAAATCTGTCTAAATTTCTCTTTTATTATTGGGTCCAAAAAGCTGGCAAAGTGCCAGATACCAAAATAAACCCAGTTTCATGAAAAAAAACAAACAAAAAAAACAGTTGTATTAGGCTAGTAAAGGAATAAAATCCATCCAAAAGCTCATCCTCAGTCATGAAAATACTGCATTTTGTGTCAAATAATCAACATGTGATAACGGTCAACTGCAGATGAAACAACAAAGACTGGAGTGTTCTGCACAGATGAGCTCATTCTCACTGCATCGCCTACTCCGGCACCCAATGTGAAGCACATCATCATATTACAGGAACTATCTGGTCGTTAAACAGATAGTTTCATGCTTTTAACACTGCATTTCCAAATAAGAGGCAGATTTTCAGCTGACCCCCATAACCAATGTGTTATTTTACTGTATTAAAATGAAAAAGTGATGTAAAAGGCAAGAACTGGTATATTACCATGCATCTTCTGACCAGCTGAAATGTTTCATTCCATGATCTCTCTGCAAATTTCATCTGCAGGCCAGAAATGATGGACTTCATCTCTGCATACAGGGGGGAAAAAAATCATTTTATTATTAACTCATTTAGACACTTGGATTAATGGAGCTGTTTGCAGGCAGCCACGGTCATTTCAGAACACAAACATTACAAATAGATTGTATAACATCACCTGGCTTGTGAAAGTGTATTTCTCTTGCTATCTTGACAGTAATCTCCTCCTGAACAAACGTGTCAACATTTATGCAGATTAGCCAATTAGGCAATTAAGACTGTATCCGCCTCCTGTTATCCGCTTTATTTTAGCCTCAAACACGCACCAGAACAACGGAAAATAAACAGGAACGTGTTAAAATATTATCTTAAACGGCAGATGTTAGTGTTGGATACACAGAAGTAGTAAAAGTCGTAGTGGTCTGGTTTTCCCAGGCGGGCGGGCGTTGTCAGACAGAGCCAAGCCCACAGGACGTGCAGTCAGTCTGCTGCTAGGAGCTACCAGCCCAGTCTCTGGAGTTAGCTGGGGAGCTAGCCATGAGCTAACAAGTAGCAAGCTAAGTCTTTTCATCTGGCCACCCCATTTCAGCCTCCGTCAAACGCCGTGCTGAGGTGAATACCGTTCCATTCTTTCGGTAGGTGATGTTACCTGCAGATACGTGGTTGTTCGAGAGCTTGCGGCCGGACACGCTCCGTCTCTTTTACGTCGCATCATTTAGTTGTGATTAGCTGCTCGTTGTCGCTGTGCTAGCCTTTTTTGCCTGTGTGGCCACCATAGCAGGCTAACGAGGAGGCTGTTGAGTGTGAAAGGGTCGAGCAAACATCTGTTGCTGTGTATCCTATTTCTATGGGTTGCTTTTTAGATTTCGTGTGAGGCTATCTTGATTCTGAAGTCGTGTGTGTACTACTGATAAAGTAGCGTTTTGAAGCGGGGGTAGGTTAGTTAGCTTGTTAGCCGCATCGCCCACTGTAGTCAACCTGCTAGCCGGTTTACCTGCAGTTGGCATGACACCAGCTAAGTTGCCACTAACTCAACATAATTTCTAAATATTTTACATCGTCATTTGTACCATTTAGTTTCCTGCTATCGTATCGGTAAGTCATCTTTTTCACTTGCTTTACTGAGTAGCATCTTTGTGTTCTTGACGTACACATAACAAGTGGCTAATTTCATAATCCGTTGTTGAATTAGTTAATCTGCACAATGCTGCACATTAGCATCATAAAGGTAACATTTGTAGTAGCTTTGTAAAGCTTTTTATAAAGTACAAGACCAGTCAAGTATCCTGATCGCATCAAGAATTTCCAGATTTGCTTTATTAAACCTTGATCTGAAAGTTCCTAATTGAGAATAGTGGTCTACTTATGTGAAGTGCCTTTTCACTTACTAAACAAAACTGCTCCATATGGGAGATTTATTTCCTGACTGAGGAAAATAAGCAAGGTGAAAGGACAGAGCCTTGACTAGCCTACTAAATCTTAATGTTGCCTTCCTGTGCCTAAATGCTTTTTTGTTAATTTGTATAATGAACTTCTGGCCGGATTCCCAACATTATCCCTGATCCCCAGAGGTCTGTGTGGGCCTGTGATGGGAAGAGACAGCAGAAAACACACACTGCTGGACATCATGTTATTCCCACAGCCTCAAACTGTCCAGTGTGGGAAACCGACCACTGGATCACTTCGACATGTGTATAGCATTTATCCAGTCCTGTCAAACTTTGGCGAGCACTGCCAGATGCTACCCAGAAACCGCCATTAGCTTTAAAATGAAGTTTTTATTTCTCTGTATAGATGGCTTTTCCAGGTTCTTTTCTGGGTTAGTGGAATTTGCCTTGGTGGTTTTGTACTGCAGTCGTGATGTGGCTTTGCTTGCATATCCATATGTCATGCAGTGAGCATTGTTTTCCTGCTGGGTGGAGGGTCTATTTGTGTTGGTCTGACTTCAAACACTTGACTAAAATGTGGTATTACATTCACAAGGCAGCTTCTGACAGTTTAGAATTTACTAATTTATCTTAACTTATAAGATTGAACTTGACTGCGCCTCACTTTTTTTTTTTAGATTTTAATCAGTGTTCTTTTACAAGTCAATTTCAAGCTAAAAGAAAGAATATTAACCCCAAAAAACCTTACAAGTTCTCTTGGGTCACACATAGGAGCCTTATTTTTTATGTAATATTAATATCAGGAGTTTTGATGATTGACATGATGAGGTTTCAGAAGTGTAAAAAGATATATTTAATGATTACCTTCATCAGGATCATCAGGATTGATCTTAATCCTGTAGTTATTCGCAGTTTTTCTGTATCATGTTGTGGGACTGTGTGGCTGTAGATGCTTAAATGTATTTTCTCATCAAATTTACTCTTATTATATGCTTGTTTATTTCTTGTGTTAAACCATTTTTATCATGGGTTTTTTTTTTGTTTTTTTTTTTTATCTGACTTTCCAGGAAAAAAATACAGGAAAAAATTTATTTTATCTACTCATTAAAGGTGACTGGCCATTTATAGAACATAAATATGAGGTCATTATTGTCTGTTATGAAACTCATGTTATACATCCTAAAGAAATCATTTAATTTGAAGATAAATCACATGACGTATTTCTAAAGCTATAGCCATTCATTTAGATATCTGTCCACATTTATAGTAATTTATGTGCACATGGTATTTTAAGATGCCTTGTTGAAAATCCATATACATTATGGACCCATTATCAGTTCAATGAATAGAATGTTCCTGTATTTGTGTTTTTTAACTTGACAGTGTGTTCGTTATTGCTGCAGGATGACTTGTCAATATGTCGTTCTTCTGCAGAGGCGTAGAGCTATAAGGAGGGGTGATGATGATAAAGTTGCTTAAGGCAGTGCATTGGTCTCATGCCAATGGTCATTATCACATTTTATTTCCTGTAGTGTCAGCCATGTACAGCAAGTCATACGCCACACTGTATTAATGGGGTAATAGATTCCAGAGCATCGGAAATAATGATGAAACATCTTTGGATTTCTTCTCTCTCGCTCTCTGTCTCTCTCTCTCTGTCTTCATTTCTCCACTGGAATTACCATCCCACCTCTCGTTGCAGCTGGAATCCTGGGACTGATTATCACGGTCGTCATTTCACAATCCTTCCCTCCGCCTCCAGCGCCACCTTGAACTTTCTGCCCTTCACACTCGATTCTCTCAGTACACAGAGCCATGGCAGCTGCGAAGCCGAAAGGGCAGAACTCTCTAGCCCTTCACAAAGTGATTATGGTGGGCAGTGGAGGTGTGGGGAAGTCAGCCCTCACTCTCCAGTTCATGTACGATGAGGTGAGCCCGTGGCTAAATCTGCATTTGCATCAACTTCTATTACACTTACACAGCAGTCATGTGAAGTTTACATGTTGTTTAAAAGGAATGTCGCTGTTTTCTTCCGTATAGTTTGTTGAAGACTACGAGCCCACCAAAGCAGACAGTTACAGGAAGAAAGTAGTGTTGGACGGAGAGGAGGTACAGATCGACATCCTCGACACAGCTGGACAAGAGGACTACGCAGCCATTCGGGATAACTACTTCCGCAGCGGTGAAGGCTTCCTCTGTGTATTTTCCATCACGGAACTGGAATCTTTTGCAGCAACAGTCGACTTCAGGTTGAGTGGAACACACAGTGTCTTTAATGAAATCTGTCCTCATTTATCACAGTGTGACAGAGAGTAATTATCCAAACCTTGTCTGTAAAATTTGAAACAACTTTGCCTACCCTTTTTTGACATTTTGAAGCGTTATCAAAGATAATTGTATTTTTTTTTTTTTTTTTTTTAGCTTAAATGAAATCTGCAATCAGTGATGATCAGGCATCATTGTGCACATCAGGGGGTAATTGAGGGGTTTTAATGTGGATGATGAGGATGATCTTGGATGTTACAAAGGAGTTGAATCTGGCTTCTTGCATCAACAGTATGTAAATAACTGTATACTGTTGTGTACAGGCTCAAGTTTTACATTTTCTAAAGTGCACTATTGGGTAATATTTTAGCAAAACATTGAAATTCACTATGTCATGACGGCAACACTGTTCAGTGAATGCTCTCCATTTGGAAAATGTTTCAACACATTTGTCTGCAGATCCAACTGACCAAATCTTAAGTTACTTGGCTTCATTATGGAGCAGGAGTTTGTTAAAGTACGATGGCGTGATGTGGCACAAATGAAGCAAAATTCCCTTATTCAAAGCAAAATTGCAGACATCCTGTTGGTTTTACATTATGAGTCGAAGAGGCTGTACCGTAGACATTTCATATCGAAGTGAAACCTCATGGGGAATTTTCTAAGCCCGACTAAGTCATTTTACGACTCTAATCCCAAATGTGATTTGCAATTTGTTTGCCTCATAGCGTAATTGCCTAAGCCATATTTTTAGCCTAATTTTGATATCTGCATAACTTTTCTCTCCTAACACTGTTGATTCATTTTATGCAGATGTCACAGTTTGGCTGTAAGTATGACTTAGGCGATTATGCTATGAGGCTAACGATATCAAGTTTCATTAGAAGTGTGCAAATGAGAAAGGAGCATTTAGTATTATAACTGGGTTCCCATGGGGTCTTGAATTTACAAATCTGCATTTAGTACCTTAAAGGGTTTTAAATTTGATATGGTAGGTCTTTAAGTTCTGTTGCCACAAACTTATTTGCCATATTATGTTTAAATGCATCTTTGAAATGTCCAAGCTGCAAAGAAAGCAATGTTAGTCTACTCAGTTCCACCCATTCCAACTTGACAATTTCTATAGAAATTAGGAACAAGTTATCACTAACTTTGCAGCTCCCAGTGAAAATGACTCCAAACAATGGGAATCAAGGCGGAGTAAATAAATATATCAGCCTAAATTCTAGGAGCCATGAAATTGCCAATTTGGCCCTGAAATAGGCTGTGAAATGAGCAATAAATTCTGTTTTAAATAGTCTTAAATTTAATTTGTAGGAACCCTGTATAAGTGTGTTCTGTAATGGAAAGATTGATTTACAAAGGTTGTGGGGGTTAAACACAAAACACAATTATGTTATGAGGCTAACGATACAGCTTTTTGTCAGTTTCAGAAAGGAAATTGGATCAGCAAAAACTAAACTAAATGAGTAAAATAAGACTGTAAGGATTAAGTCCCTTGTGTTCAGTGAACATGATGCCATCTGTCTCTTCAAAGGTGTACATGCCTGATTATTTACATAGTTCATTTCTGAATGACTGTTCCTGCAGAGAGCAGATCCTGCGAGTGAAGGAAGACGAAAACGTGCCCTTCCTCTTGGTCGGCAACAAGTCAGACTTAGACGACCGGCGGCAGGTCAGCGCAGACGAAGCCAAGGCCCGCGCCGAGCAGTGGGGCGTGTGCTACGTGGAGACTTCGGCCAAAACCCGTGCCAACGTCGACAAGGCGAGTTGAACCGGCTAAAAGATGAGCACCTGCCGTTCTGAAACAACAGCGAAAACGATAAACATGAACCTGTCTGTTTTTTCAACAGGTGTTCTTTGACCTGATGAGAGAGATCCGGGCACGGAAAATGGAGGACAGCAAAGAGAAAAACGGGAAGAAGAAGAGTAAAAGTTTGGCCAAGAGAATTAGAGAGAGATGTTGTATTTTATAGTGGTAAAAGAGAGCAGGGTCTCTGCTTCTGTACATATACATTTCTCAGACTTTTGCATTTATTTTGTGCCCATACCTGACCATGACCTTCAGTTCCTGATCAACAGGAGTCCTGATTGTGCATCAGGTAGTAGTAAGACGGCACTCCATACACCATTTATAGCTCTAACTTTTTATGTGCTGACACTCCAAATAATTTATGTACTCTCTCTCTCTTACTCTGACCACATTACAGAGTGTAATACATGGATGGTGTTTTAATTTAGGCCTATGCTTGACATGAGGCTAAGCCTTGAAATGTTACAAAACCTTTCATTGTAAAGTTTGATGTGTATAGTATATTCAGAAAACTGTGCAGTGCAAATTCAAAAAAGACGAGACGGAATGGAAGCATTAGAGCCAAGGTTGAAATGGGGGAAGATGAAACTAGAATTCATTTGTGGAAAGCCCCAGTTCATCTAGCGAAGTCAAGCAGTCTTGTGTCAACCCAGAGTTCATCAAGTGCCACTGGGATGTGTTCATTGCACTGGTGAATCTATCAAACATTTCCCTCCTTCCACAAAGGCTGTCGCGTTACTTAAGCCAGAGCTGAAATTTGTTGCCATTCCTGTTTGTGATTTTACACCTCATTTTACTACATGATATGCTTCTTACGGACACTTTTATCTGTAAAGTCACGTTTGTTCTTGCTTTTCCTGTATCATATCAACCAGTGTAAACGAAGTTCACTAATGTCTGCGTTTTCTCTTCCCCAGAGCCACTTTCTTGAGTCTTCTCAATTGCACAAACAACGCTGAACATTACCCTTAAACCCTAATCTGTGAGGGAATTTACAACACTTGAACTGTCTTCGATTCTAACATTTCAGAAGTTTTACCTCATTTGGCTAAAGACTTTCATTGCCTTTTTTTTTGCGACAAAAGAATCCCTGGTGCTCTGATAAAAGGTGATTCTGTAACACTACATCTTTCACATGCTGTGTTTTAACACATCTTGATAAAATAAATAAGCTTACAGTCATCGAAAGACTTCTTTTGCCAACTTTGCTCACCCTGGCTCAGACTTTTAAATCCGTCACCTGGAATTCCAATCGTATTTATTTTGTTTCCTAATCGGGACATAAGTAGGAATAAATTAATAGGTAGATTAATTTAAAGGTGAAACGCAATGGATAGAAGGTATTTCATGTCCAAAAAGTCGCTCTGTGTCACCAAAGAAAAACGCTCGCTAGTCCATACAAGTGCCCACTGATCAGTTGACGTGAATGACAACTTGTTCTGTAGTCGTGAGCGCTTGACCCCTCTCTGGGTTGTGTTTGAGGAAAATAAAACATTGTAAAACCAAGGCAGGTGAAGGTTAAAAGGGGAAGTGAAAGAATGACTTTTTTAAGCAGCCGGGGCTCCTTCCCTGCGAGGTTCCGAGATTCACGTACAGCGCATCACTGTTGCCTCTGTCCGTTGTGAATGTGATTAACCCTCTTAGCATTCTGCCCGTGATGTAACCTTAGGTCACTGACGACGCGCGTCACCGACATGGATTTGTTCACCTTTGCTCCATTTCGTGGAGTTCTGACGCCGTAGTATCCCCTTAATCAAATACCTATCATGTTCCATTTGATATTGTAAGAAACAAACGACTGACACAGTGTAAGACATTGGCTTAATATTAACCCATAAAGACCCAGAGCTACTTTTGTGGCAGTTCCCAAATGAATTTTTTTTCTATTTAACCTTTAAGTGATTTATCCTCTGTGTTTTGTTTTTTTTTCAGTGAAATCAGGTATTTTCCTGTATTTAATTTACTGATCATGTACCTTAATCATCACACTGAGATTACATTTGAGGGTTATTATATCAAAACTTAGTGACTTTTCAGTAAAATAGTTCATTAACTGAACATAAAACAAGTGTCTCAATCCACTGTCATTTACCAAACCACATGGGTTTTACTGGTGAGTCAATGTTGAAGATGAAACTGCATTTTACACCATTTATTTACATGTATTGATCGGAGTAGTGGATCAACAGGTATTAAACATTTGAGACCAGTAGATGATTTCGGTTGCCAGTGGCTGTTTGGGTCTTCAAGGGTTAATGCTATACATTATTAAATTGGCATTGAACAGTTAAATTGAACAGACCAAAATACACTGTGAAACCATTCTGACATCTCTGTAATAACTGAGCCACTCTTTCATTTCCCCTCGAGTAATGTTTTTTTTTTCAATCATTTTATAGTCTGTCAGCCAGAGGTTGTTTCCACATTTCACTTTGATCCAGTCAAACTTTTATAAAAGTAACTAATGTGAGAGTAAAAGCGGTGCGTGTTGCCAATAGCAATAGCTCACCATTTACATAAGAGGATAAAAGATGCCGTCACTGGAGTCTATGCAAAAACTGATTGTTGTAATTCAAAGAGAAAGACTATACAGATATTTGGATACAACTCAAGAAACCATCATTAGGCTGTAACGGTCATTGAATGTGGTTTGGTGGTGTTTTTTTTTTTTTTTAAGTAAAGCAGGAGCGCTTAAGCGTGAATTCTGTTCGACGTTCTGACCACAACTTAAAAACCCGCTCTCCTTCAAAAGCAGTGGAAATAGTTAACATAAGAACCGATTCTCTGTAGTTACATTCTGAACTGGGAGCCTCTGATTACAGGCTTTGTTTGTCACAGATCAGTGTGCTTCCAACGCTACAAAAAGACAGTGATGCAGAAGAATATTTGTGGTGTTTGTTGTTTACTGAAAACTGCACACACACACACAGCAGAGAGTCGGGTATGCGTCAGGTCGTGAGGCAAACTTTAAAACGGGTGTCAAAGTCAATTTAGTTCAGGGGCCACATTTAGCACAGTACGATCTGAAGTGGGCCGGACCAATAAAATATTAACATAATTTATAAAAGTCAACTCTGAACTTTTGTTTTAGAGTAAAAAAGTAAAATTACATCAAGAAAATGTTTACGTCTACAAACTGTCCTTTAAAAAAAATGTGAATAACATGAACAAACTGAAATTTATTAAGAAAAATAAGTGCAATTTTAACAATATTATGCTGCAGTTTATTGTCTACACATATGCATTGCAACTTACAGATCACAGTGGATTTACAAATACACAAAACTTTTAGTAACAGGGAGAATATTGGTAAAATTACACTTAGGACATTTCAGGTTATTCACATTTTTTGTGAAAGGTTAGTTTGGAAATGCAGACATTTTGATGTGTTTTTACTTTTTTTTTTTTTTTTACGCTAAAATTAAAAATGGAGTTGCCATTATTTATAGGTGATGATAGTATTTTACTGATCGGACCCATTTGAGATTGAATTGGACTGAATTTCTTCCTGAACTAAAATGATTAACATCTTATGTGAAATTTTCGCATTTCGGAAATGTATCCCAGGGGCTGGATTAGACCCTTTGGCAACCTGGTTTTGGTCCACGGGCCGTACGTTTGACACCTGTGATCTAAAACGTCAGGATTGCTTTGGAAATTTGTTTGGATTAATATGTTTTAAGGGCTAATCTCCAATGCACCATAACACGATCGAAGCAAAGAAAATGCGATTTTAGTGTGAGAATCACAGTCTGTTACGTAATCCCTTCCTTCGCTTATGGCCATTAAATCGCAGTGTTTCTATGTTCAGTTCGCTACGATAATCACGCCATGGCGCTTGCTTTTACTAACACTGACATCAAACTCTCTAAACCTATTTCATTGCTTTTCCAGAAACATAAACCAGAACATGATTCATAGTTGCTGGACTTGTTCCTTTGTCCTCATGTATAGTTTAACAGACTTGATGGCCCAGATATTTTCAGCAGGATTTATGGGTGATATTAAAGATGATGTTTGTGTGAAAGCTTTGAGCACTCTCTCCTACTGGGTATTCAAATAACTCGTTTTGCCTTTTATATAAATACCCTTGGAATAAAAAAAAAAGCGATAGATATGTGTCTTTGGTTGGATGGTTGTGTGTATGCCATCGATTTAAATGTTTCCTTCATGTTTACTTCTTTTAAACATAACCACTAATGTAGCCTATCTGTTTGTGAATGCAAGAGGTAAAGCTTACATTTCAATTCATTTTTGTGAGTTATTTGGAAATGGCAAATAAAGTGGATATTACTAATAACATTTAAACTATGTGTATAAATGGTCTTTGACTGTAGATTTGTGCTTTGACTTCTTAGTGCTCAGCAGATGAATCGTTTCCCATTTGAGTGACTGAACTTGTTCTTAATCTGAGGTATTGATTACCCCGACCCCCAAAGGGAAGGCAAGGGGTATGGTTTTTGGTTCGGTTTGTTTCTTTGTTAACACTCTAGCAGCAAAACTATTGGTTGAATTCATACCAGATTTGGTTTATAGATTGCCAGTGACCCAGAA
>JAPQRP010000015.1:15683037-15695142 GCA_037367295.1 Apogon hyalosoma | reverse complement strand
CTTTTCTGTCTGTTTTAGTCACATGATACACACAGGAGTTAGTACTTGATTACATAACCATTGTTTTTGATGACTTGATGGTCTAATATTTTTTTCCGCAACTGTATGTAATAAGACTTTATCAAATACACTGAAAACATCAGCTAACCAGCACTTTTGTCATTTGTTTTCCAAATCGTGCTATTAAAGTATGTAAGATTTAGCACATTTAATCTCAGAGGCAGATCATATAAAAGTTGTACAGTGTTATGTATGCTATGTAGGTTATATTGTGGAGGTAGGGGTTTCCCTTAGCGGTGACGTAACCTCTGATCTGGATTACGCCGACGGACGTCATTGGTTCACACAGACGCACAAGGCCTGTAGTTTGAAAGCAGTCTGGGCCGAGCTGTACCGTTAGCCACATTACGAACAAAGTTACAGTATTTTGGAATAAATTCAAGGAATTACTGAGCCATTTCATCCTGAAAGACGCACGGCGTGTTCTGACAATGCGGAGACCGGCGGGAGCAGCTAGTCGTCGGGATACGTGAAAGAAAACGCATTTTGGACAAGAGTGTTTTTATTACATCTTGATGGAGTTGCCTTGAACTCCATGCAAGGAGAAAGAAAGCTAACTGGCTAACGGCTAACTAGCGGCGGCTACCCCGGCTAACTCGCGTGTTATTCACTTCCTTGTTGCACATTGGAGTGTAATGGAAGGCAAGAAGAAGTTTGTGAGAAGAAGGAGTTTTTACTTGAACTTTAACGCTATCTGATGAATGGATTTACATGTTCACACGAACTACAACATTCCGGAAGAAGTGGTTTTTGTTTTCGGAAGGTCTCTGGGCCTGAGCTTTGACCATGAAATGGAATGCGACTGTCTAGCTGGACACAGTTAGCTAGTGGCAGCTAGCTGGCTAAACACTAGCATTAGCTAACAAATCATGGAGATGTAATTTATATACATTTCCACTGGACCCACAACGACGAATCGTATTGTGGATTTTCTGCAATAGAATCTGCTGACATCAGGTCTCATGAACTGCCGTCTGGGGTCACTCATTTATCTGAAACCTGAATCAAGCTGGCTTTGGTATGCTAGCCTCAGGCTCGTGATTTAGCTAGTTAGCTGGCTTTCTAATTGTGAATTTGCTAGACCGTTAGCTAGTTAGCCTGTTACCCAGCTAGCCAAATGTTTTGTTCCACGGCACGAGTGACATTGTTGGAGTAGAGTACAGAACATAAAGACTGTTATCACACGGGGTTGCAGCGTTTATTTTGTATATAAATGCCTAATCCAGAGGTGCTTCGTGAGGGTCGGGGACGTAGCCCCTCTGCTCAGAGAAATGCGAACAGACAGGACAGGCGTAGTAACGCTGGGAGCGGTGCTGCTCAGCGAGATAGACGCCGTGAGAAGAGGCGGTCATCGGCATCCAAGAGAAAAAAACACAGACAGGCCAAGGAAAGAGACTTGTGGCATACAGGTACAACAGAAGACCATAACAATGACCGAAAAGGCGCTTTTGAAAAAGATGTTGAACTTCGGACATTGGTAGAGTATGATGACGTGAGCTCCCAGTCAGAGCGGTTTTCTGGGAGCCCCTCTCCTAAACTTGACCCCCATGCTGACAGTCTGTCGGTGGATAGGCTCAGTGATGTTGACTTTGGTGAGTATAATGGACCAGCATCCCCGGAAAGAAGTTACCCCAGAGGACGGGAGTCAGTTTGTCTCGCTAAGGAGGAGCAAACAAGAGGACCATCTGAAAGGAGCAAACAGGAGAAAGAGCCTGGCAGGAAAAAGGACCGCCAGAGCCGTGAGAGAGACTCCTCTAAAGCCAGGAGTGGAGGAAGCCTTGGTGGCTCTAAAAACCACAGAGACACTACAAGGAGCAATGACCGAAATGGTAAAAGGACATCTTCGTCTCAATCCTCACAATCTGCAGATAAAAGGGATTCAAAAAGGCACAGAAGTAAAACTAGATCTGACAAAGAGCCCCCATCTGCATATAGAGAAGCTCCGCAATCGTACAGAGATGACAGAGAAGACCTCAGGGCATACAGGAGAAGTCCTGGATTCAAAGCAGAAAGTCCCTATGGGACATCATACTCGTATAGCTACCAGTCTCCTGGTGGTTATAACCAGCTGATATCTAGAAGAAGTCCGCCCTATGGGAGCAAAAGACTCTCTCCCAGTGCCACGTATTACAACCGGGATGTGGATGCGTATGGATCTTATGGAATCCAAAAGTCACCAAATTCATATTCAAGCAACAAAAGAAAGCGATCCCCCGCTAGCCCTGTGAGCTGGCGCAGGTCCCCGAGTTATGGCAGGCACAGTCCTTATGAACAAGGAGAGTTTGGTTCAAGTCCTTATGGAAACCGCAGGAGGTCAAGAAGTCCATACCGGAAGTCTCTAAGCCCTAGTCCAGATATCAGGTGAGACCTTGTTAAGTTGCTAAAAGGATAATGCTAGTTTCATGTGTTTGCTGTACTCCATTTATGTTGTGTATTTACTAGACTTGTTAAAATAAGGAAGCATTGCTTCTTCTAAAGCGGCACAATGATTTGCCTCGGGCATAGTAAAACTAATAGTAACACTCGTATGTCATTGGAACTTAATGGTACCTTATATTTTCTCTCCAAATTGCTGGCTTTCCTTAACTTTCTAAAGGCTTTACATTCTGATATGGTCAAGAGGAAAAAAGTCATGATTATGAAATGTCGTCCATGCACCATATTTGTCAAACTTTGAAAGAAAATAACTTATTTGGGAATTGTTTCTTTGAAGGCGATCTGCTAGGTCACGCAGCAGAAGTCCATATTCCTCCTCAAGGCACTCACGGTCACGCAGTCGTCACCGCCACTCACGCTCTCGCAGTCGCCCGTCTAGTCTTTCACCAAGCACACTCACCTTCAAAACTAGTCTTGCTGCTGAACTCAGTAAGCAGAAAAAGGCTAAAGCAGCTGAAGCAGCTGCCAAAGCAAAGAACTCCAGCAACACATCTACTCCAACCAAGGGTCCCTCATCTGCACACCAGCCGAGTCCTAAGTCAAATCACACGTCAAGGAAGGGCCGACCTCCGTCTCCACCTCAGCTAGAGAAAGGCCCCAGGACTCCCACATCGAACCAGCCCCAGTCTCCTTCTGAACGCTTGACCAAGAGGACGGCGGAGCACCAGCCGAGCAGGGACAGGGATGGAAAGGGGAAGGATGACACTTTACAACGAGACAAAAGGAAAGCACCAGCACCTGGACAAGGAAAAGAAAAGGACAGAGGGACTGGTCCACTCATCTCTACTCTGCCACCTCTGCCACTGCCCCAAACAGTTCTTGAGCACATGGATAAAGGAGACAGGTATGAGAATATTGTCGGGTCTTATGACTGTTTTGCATATGTCATTGTTACCTGGCTGTAAAGTCTTACTTTGTATCTATATATTTCTGCTATCAGCTTGAAGGACAGCTCACTCTCAGGGAAGAAAAAGTTAGAGAGAAAAGCCAGACAACTTCTGACTGATTTGCCTCTCCCCCCTGAACTTCCTGGTGGCACATCTTCCCCGCACAGCCCGCCTGAAGATAAAAAGGCACTAACTGTTCGCAGAAGGCCTAAGTATGTAGTGATCCATTGAATACTTCATCTCAAATACCAATCATTTTCACTATTGCTGTCTGCTGTGCAATATTTTTGTGTCACTTAAAAATATTTTTCTTTTAATTCTCAGAATTTGTGGGCCAAGATATGGTGAAATTAAAGAAATTGAAATCGACTGGGGAAAACGCTGTGTGGACAAGTTTGAGATAATTGGAATCACAGGAGAAGGCACCTATGGTCAGGTTTACAAAGCTAAAGACAAAGACACAGGTTGGTATTCTAAATATGTAGTTCTTTGTTAGCTAATGACCATATTCGTGTGGGTACATTCTCGATCATCTTTGAAGACAAGTAGATACGCAATACCCATTTTAATGGTTTGGTTTCTTGACACGTATTACAGCTGAAATGGTAGCTTTGAAGAAGGTTCGACTGGACAATGAAAAGGAAGGATTCCCAATCACAGCCATCAGAGAGATTAAAATATTGCGACAACTCAACCACAAAAGTATCATAAACATGAAGGAGATAGTTACAGACAAAGAGGATGCTGTGGACTTCAAGAATGACAAAGGTTCAGTATGGTTTTGCTCACACATGTAAGATGCAAAGGGACTATAATCAGTTGCAACATAATTTTTTTTGTCTTTTTATTCCAGGTGCTTTTTATCTAGTATTCGAATATATGGATCATGACTTGATGGGTCTGCTCGAGTCGGGTCTAGTCCATTTCAATGAGAGCCATATCAAATCTTTCATGCGACAGTTGTTGGAGGGCCTCGATTACTGCCACAAGAAAAACTTTCTGCACAGGGACATCAAGTGTTCCAATATTCTGCTCAATAACAAGTAAGCTCTTAAAATCCAATGGAAGTGATAATCATGTCCTTTTCCTTACACAGTGATAAAACAGGCACAACCAGTTTTTTTTAAAGTAGGTTTTAATTTGTGTTGTGTTTCTCTTAATCAGAGGTCAAATAAAGCTTGCTGACTTCGGACTGGCTCGGCTGTATAATTCTGAGGAAAGGTGAGCCTCTTCTGAATCTACTTCACCTACTGCGTTGCCTGGTCTTATTAAACTTTAATGTTCATGATTATTTCAACCGTTGGTGTGATTATCATACTACCAACTGTGTTCTTGTTTATAGTCGACCCTACACGAACAAAGTGATTACACTATGGTACCGTCCCCCAGAGTTGCTCCTGGGAGAAGAACGGTACACGCCTGCTATCGATGTCTGGAGCTGCGGGTAAAGACATGACTAACAATGTAGGTACACTACTTTGACACAGTCTTTTTAATTGTCATTGTGTTGTGTTTTGTCTTTCACAGATGCATTCTCGGAGAACTGTTCCAAAAGAAACCTATTTTCCAAGCTAATCAGGAGCTTGCCCAGTTAGAGCTCATCAGGTTAGTTCAAATGTCTGTCAGTTCCCTAAAATAGGTGCAACTGAAACAGATTCCATCTAAAAACACAAAGGCTGCTGATATTTTTTCCACTGTTGTATCTTTTCAATCCATCTTAATGTTTAGCAGCCATAAGACTAGTTTTTTCTTTTACATATGAGGAAAAAGGTGAAGGTAATTATTTTAATTTTGTGTAAGCCTTTGCACATCTGTAGATTTTTTATTTTCCTGCACTTTGGCATTTATGGCAGATAGCATAGAGAAGACAGTTTTCATTTTGTGTACTGTAAAGCAACTTCTCAATTCAGCTTTGAATAATACTGAGAAATTTAAGATCACATAGAACCTCTGTAATGTATTACAAGCCTTAATGTGTTAAATCCTTGTGTATTGTGATTAACATTGCTATAATATGCTGTAATTAATATATTTCTGCCTTCAGTCGAATTTGTGGTAGCCCCTGTCCTGCTGTCTGGCCTGATGTAATAAAGCTTCCCTTCTTCAACACCATGAAACCAAAGAAACAGTACAGGAGACGACTTCGAGAGGAGTTTGCTTTGTAAGTTCTTGTCCATGGTGCATAAAGTTTGAGAAAATAAGAAAGAGCCCTATAGGAAGTACACTGTACTAAGATGCTTTGTTATTGTTTAGTATCCCTCCATCTGCATTGGACCTGTTTGACCACATGTTAAACCTGGATCCCAGCAAACGCTGCACAGCTGAACAAGCATTGAACAGCGAGTTCCTCAAAGACGTCGACCCGGACAAGATGCCCCCACCCGAGTATGTTTTAATCCACTTTGCATCAACATGTCTGTCTCACTGTTTGTTTCCATTATTACGAAGTACTTAGAATTTTCTCTGCTTTCTACTTTTACAGTCTTCCACTGTGGCAGGACTGTCATGAGCTGTGGAGTAAGAAACGTAGACGTCAGAAGCAAATGCCAGAAGAGCTGGCAGCACCTAAGGCGCCCCGCAAAGAGCTGGGTCTAGACGACAGCCGCAGTAACACTCCCCAGGGCTTCCCCGCTCCTGGAGGCATCAAAGCCCAGAATGCAGCTGCTTCTGCACTGCTGGGTGAGTTGGACTTCAGTCACTATACATACTTCATTATTATCAACACAAAGACTTTTTTTTATCACAATAACCTTTGGCACAGAAAACATGTTTAGTTTGTATATTCTTGCATATTTGACTACGGTGTTGGAAAATGCACGTGCAAAAACCAATGGAACAACTTAGAATCCCAAAGAGAGAATTTGTAAACTTTGAAAGAGCAGTGCAACAGACCAGTTGGGTAGATAAGCTAAATTGGAACAATGTGGAAGCAGACTGTAGCCTGTATGCAAGCAAGTTAGGCAATTTAGTCAAAGAGTTCACCAGAAAAGTCAAAAACGGGAAAAAATAAAAACCATGCACTTCCCTGGCTAAATAATGATATATTTAATTTAATGAAATAAACAAACCTCTCACTGAAAAGAGCTCTGAAAACTAAAACCATTATTGATAGGCATAGGTTCACTTCATTACACAACAAAGTTACAGAAACCATTAGAAGGGCCAAAGCCAATTTTTTTATAACAATTATCAGTGAGGCAAAGGGTAATACTAAACTGATTTGGGAACAAATTAAGCATTTAATGGGAATCAACCACAGGCCTAAGAAACAGCTAGAGCTGAAAATAAATGACAAACTAATACAAGATCCAGCACAAATTGCCTCAGCTTTTAATAAATATTTTACTGACTCTGGCTGAGATTGCATAAATTTTCCTTTAGTAACAGAAACTATCATTAAAACTGATAAAGAGTAAGATATCTTTTTGTATTTAACCCATCTCTGAAATAAAAACTAATGCAATAATTAATTCTCTTAGAACTTCAGCAGCTAAGGATGTATATAGGATGGATTCAGCAATGCTCACATTTCTTAAAGACCATTTAACCAGTCCTATTTCACAAATCATAAATCTATCAGTATTGCAGGGAACATTCTCAAGTGCCTTGAAGACTGCAATCGTATCCCCTATTTTTAAATCAGATGACCCCCAGAGCATTGGTAACTATCGCCCAATTAGCATTCTACCTGTAGTATCCAAGGTTGCTGAAAAGTGGATATCAGAACAGCTTGTCTCTTTCTTGAATACTAGTTTAATCTTCATCCCATGCAGTTTGGCTTTAGGGCCAACCATTCCACTGAAACAGCCAACTACCTTTTTATAGAAAAAGTCTGAGCTGTGGTTGACAAAGGAGGTGCTGTTGGTGCAGTATTCTTAGACCTACGTAAAGCCTTCGATACGTTCAACCATAAGGTCTTCCTGGCCAAGCTGTTCACCTTCAACTTCTCCCCATTAGCACTCAGCTGGTTTGAATCATACCTGACTGGTAGATGTCAAAATGTTATTGTTAATAATCAACTTTCTCCAACTCTTGAGCTATACATTGGAGTACCACAAGGGTCAATCCTTGGTCCACTACTGTTTTCTTTATATATCAATGACCCACCAGCTGTCTGTCCCGATGTGGAAACCCAATTATATGCGGATGACACTGTAATATATGTGCATGCCGGGACAAAGCAGTTGGCAGCTGCCAAACTTACTTCAGCATTAGAGCAGATCTCTAAATGGCTAAACTGCTCCTGCCTCCAACTTAACCTAAAAAAGACTGTAGGGATGGTTTTCACTAAAAGGCAATGTAACTTTGTACCAAATATAACAATCTCAGGTGATAATATTAGGATTGTGTCAGAGGTCAAATATCTGGGAGTTATCAACTCCAGTCTAATGTTTAAATCACACATTAAAAAAGTCAGTGAAAGAGTTAGGTTTAGTTTAGCAAATTTTAAATTATATAAGAAACACAATGACTTTTAAATGCTGCCAAATTATATGTGAATGCCATGATCATGTCACGTCTAACATACTGCCTCACAAGCTGGGGACAAACCAACAGCTCAACACTGAAGCCACTGGAAACTCTGTATAAGTTTTGGACCAGAAACCAAACAGCTCACATCATTGTATCATCCTGTATAAACACAAGCTTCTGAGTTGGGACAATCTAATCAAATATAGGAACATCTGTCTGGTCTTCAAAGTTCTACATAGTTTAGGTCCTCCTCCACTTAATTCATTCATAAACCCACATAATAACACTAGTCAGAACACCAGAAGGCTAACTTTTCAGTCCCATTCAGGAAAAGCAAATTTGGCCAGTTATCATTCTCTGTTAAAGCAACACAAAACTGGAATTCTCCAAATCTTTGATCCTCTTATTAAACATCATGCACTGTGTCCTAACTCCCCTGTGATTCAAGCTGTTCTAGTTCATGTCATGGACTTTTTTTTTTTTTTTTTAAATAAAATAGTTATGTGAAAACGACTATTAAGTTTATGAGACCTTGGGGGTGAGGACTTCTACTGCAGAATGATTTGGTTTAATTTCAGCAGTAACTATACTTACTCTTGTGCATTATCCTGCTGGTTTGTTGGATGTGCAGTACACTCAGGCCAATCCACTGAAAAATAAACAACAGCTAAGGCTTAGAATACACATGATCAGAAAGTCCAGAGTTCTGAATCCTGGGAGAGTGGGAATAGAAATTCCTGATATTTGTTAAAAGTCTGTGTAAGGATTTCCCTGCCATTACAAGGCTTAGGTGGAAGACATTTTATGGACCATGTAAACTATAATAATGCAAATTAATGTGGAGACCACTAAAATAAAGTTTTCACAAACTTAGGAAAAACACAGTAATTGTCAAGAACAATGTACAGTTTTTAGTCAAAAACCCCTGAGTGCCAGCACTTCCTCTGGAACAGCTACAGCCCCTTAGACCCCCAGTGAACCTAAGGAAAAACCTTACATATGCTTTGTTGAAATGCTGTTATGCCTTTTATTGTATTTCAGATCCAAAAGGTCCAAATTCCCAGCTGACTCAGGAACAGCTGGCAGTCCTCCTGAATCTCCTAGGTCAACCCAAGAGCGCGGCCAACACCGCCCAGTTTGTCCAGACCATGAGCACAAAGGTCAACCAGGAGACGTTACAGCAGCTTTCCAAAGCCCTGGCTCCCGTTGACCCCGTGGAGCCCCCTCCTCAGCCCACACCCGTAAAGCCTCCCCAGTCTGCCACTACAGCAGGAGTACCACGCACACCCCCCATGCCCAAGCCTCCCTCACCCCCCATGTCAGCTCCATCAGGTATTGCAGAGGGAGAGGCGGCAGCAGCCACGCAGACTGCCATGACCATGCTCCTGGCTCAGCTCCTCCAGGCTCAGCAGGCTCAGCGGCAGGATCCTGGAGACGGGTCAGAGGGGGCTGAAGGTACCAACCCTGCAACAGGAGTATCAGGGGGGCCTCCTCTACCCCCAGATGTTAAACAGCCCCCTGAGCCGAGCCCAGTTTCTCCAGGTAAACCGTTAGACTGGCATCTGACATACCAAAAAATAAACTGTCACTTATTATTTAGAGTCAGGCTGAAGCATCCATTACATGTTTGGTGATGAAAGTTGAATATTGACATTTCAGTAAGGGTTTGGTTTGCCAGACCTTTCTGCACACTTAGCACTGGGCTAATGCTGACAACATTGTTCTAGAATAGGGGTAAAAGTCCTTTGGGTTGTTTGACTAGTTCAAAGGAAGTCAACCTGTGGCTTCTGGGCCACATTTGGATTTTAGGTCCTTTTCAAGTGCCTCAGCACTAATTTTTTTATACCCCTTCCTGCCCCAGAGGGTGGGGATGTATAGAAATACCAGGAATTCCGTCCGTCCGAGATTTTTGTCCATCCTATTTCTTGGACACGGTTCACTTGATTCTTTTCAAATTTCACACATGTTCAACTTAGACAATTTGTCCAGCCAATTTGTCTGACATTTTTCACCCCCCCCCCCCAAATTTCACACACACATGTTCTATACATGTGCCTGTCTCTCAAATTTTTATTTATTTATTTAGTTTTATTATTATTATTATTTTTGTTTGTTTTTTTTGTTTGTTTGTTTGTTGTTTTTTTTTTTACAAATTTTAGGAAAGTTTTTAAAGAGAATGAAAGTTGAGACTCAAAATTAGTCCCTGGTTAGGCAGGGTAATGAGCAGGAAGTCTGCTTACTTTTTCACTTGTTTTACACATTAAGTCATTCTTACGTTATGCATTTGTAAAAATGTAGACAACACTCCAAATGAATCAAAAAAATACAAGAAGTAAAAGTAGACTACTTTTATGACCCTGAAGGTATTCATCTGTGTACTCCACTGCAAAGAAAGCCTTCACATACCAGTCAGTTTCTGCTGCACAGCACAATTGTGACAGTATCCACTGTTTTCTTTCTTTAGTGTTGTAAATGCACCAAAACTTTGATTTATTGTTATTTTCTGTACTGACTAATCCGACAGAGCATCTTAAACAGTCACCACTTAAAGGTAAAACATATAAGGATATCTTTTGGGTCCAGACAGTTTTTTGTTTTTTTTTTTCTATTTCTGTTTCAAAATGCTCTTTATATGATAAAGGATTCCAACCCATGGACTAGTTCTTGGGCAGCACTCAGTACAAGATGCAGTGACAGTTCATTAGCATAACTGTGTCAGGAAAGAAGTTGTTTTGGCGGAATGTGTGCACACGAGGAGGCGCACTGTCATTTTAAAATGACAAGAAAATGGATCCATACAAAAGATGACGGCACTTAAAAAGAAGCACATCTTTGTCAGAACTTGCCATTGCAGGGCGAAGCTATAGCTCGGAGGTTGTTTGACTGAACTAGGTGGACTGTCAAAGCAACAGATGCACAGATAGCGGAGGAAGGAGAATGACAGCCCTGCAGATGTGAAACAGAAATATTCACCCTCATTGTGGTACTTTGACAAGCCATACTAGGTTTTGGCAGTAGAGCTGAAATATTGTAGTCTATGTTTGTAGTTTACAATATTGAATTTAAGGACTGTTTATGTATCGTTGACTAGTCTGGAATATGTTAACACTACACTTAAAATCACATCTTTTCAGTCTGACATTTCCACTGACCTGTGAACTATACATGCAGGGTTGCTGTTCACGTGTCCATCATGTGGTTATATTAGTTTTTTTATCTTACGGGGTGATGGGTCATGAGTGGGAGTGGAAGCGCTGTCTGCCATTGTCTTTATTAACAATTTCTTCAAACATCATCTACCATGAAATTACTGGTGGGATTCATTTAAAATTTTATTTGTAACTTCCTTTGGACAATATCTACAAAGTTTCTTCATAGTTTTGAGAAATTTAGATTTTTTTGTATTTTTATGAATTTTTGAAATATTTACTTTCTGCCTTTACTGATAATGGTCCATGTTTTGATAACTTATAACATGGAAATGGTTACAGATATCAATATAGTTACTATTGAGTAGAGGTCAACCGATATGGCTTTTTCTATGGCCTGTGCCGATTTTTAATAATTTGGTCAACCAATGGCCGATGTCTACAGCCGATTTTTGAGCCCAATATGTATATATTTTAAAAGCACATTGACTGTAAAATACAATTGAAACACTCAGATAATTAAGATTTGTATGCAGCAATATAAATGAAATTATAAATACATATACACATGGTATTCTTTTAACATTTATTGAACTTCAAGTGCTGCCCACACAGGTGCCTGATCAAATATCTTACAACATTTTTACTACTTATCAAATATCAGCTTTCAAAAATAATTAAGGTTGATATCGGAAAAAAATCAATATATTGGTCTACCTTTATTATTGGGCGCTGATAAGAAGTCGTATATAGACTTTCATGTAGATCCATGACCTTTGACCTTGAAGGGTTGACCTCAAGGTCACCAGTGTCTAGGTTTCAACAATTGTCTTCTCTTCAACTACTAGTCAGATTCATTTCAAATTCTTTATGTAACTTACTTGGCACAATATGTAAAAGTTTGTTCACAGTTTTGACAAATATTGATTTTTGAACAATTGGCTTTTACTTAAAATGGTCCATATTTTGATGGTTTATAACATGGAAATGGTTACAGATATCAATATAGTTATTATTAATCAGTGATAGGAAGTCATATATGGACTTTCATTTAATTAGTTGAGTTCTCCTCCAGTGAAAGTACCACCCACTTCTATTGG
>JAPQRP010000015.1:15654791-15671955 GCA_037367295.1 Apogon hyalosoma | reverse complement strand
AGGGTATGTAAACTTATGATCAGGGTCATGTGGATAGTTTCTGTTGTCAGTAGGATTTAAAAAGAGCAAACACATTTATTTGACAATAAATGGATTCACCAAACCACTAGCCACGAGTGAAAGAAAACTTTTTGTATTATCATTCATATTCTCTGAAAAATGGTCAAAGAATCACAAATTCTGCTAGGGTATGCAAGTAGGGCGTGTATGTATGCAACTTATGAGCACAACTGTATGTTTGGATACGTATTTGGTTTTAATTTATTCTTGCACTCAATGGACTGAAAATTAGCTAACGCTAAAGTAGCTGCTGATTATGCGGAACATTTGTGGATAAATTACATTAGAGCGATACCTTGTTTTAATAAATAATTTGCATAAACACCGCATCCATGGGGGCTGCCATTGTGGTTTCACAGGCTATGTGACGTCAGCTTGGAACTAGGAGTATGTCGATCTAGTATAAGTTCACGGGTGGGAAGTCACAGGTTTGACTGCCATTCCAGTGCATTTTTACCAGTAGAAGGTTGGAAAAACACAGGTTACGGGTGGCCTGGAACATAGCATTAACTTCCAGCATAAACCTTATGTAAACACTCAAGAATGTACAAATCTTCCATGTTATAGCTGAACTTCAAATGGCCTCTGTTACATTTATAAAGTGAATATTAGACTTTAAGCCCAGTTAAGAACAGCCCTAGATGTAGGCCTACGTTTCTCTTTTCTTTTATATCAGGGGGTGTCAAACTCATTTTAGGCCTCGTACTGTTGACCTCAAGTGAGCCGGACCAGTAAAATAATAGTATGGTAACATAAATAATGACGACTCCAAAATCTGTGTTTTAGTGCAAAAAGTAAGATTAAATTCTAAAAATGTTTACATCCACAAACTATCACAAAAAATGTGAATAACCTGAAAAACCTGACATTTCTTAAGGATTTTTTCCCCCCCAGATATCTTTATTAATTTTTAAATTTAGAACATTAAGAAACACAAACAGACCGAGGGAAAAAAAAAAGGAAAAAACAGAAAACAAACCAAACAAAACAGGACTTAAGGAAAATTTAAAAAATAATGAGCCTCAACTTATCATTTCCATGTGTGTATTACAACTTACAAATCACAGTTAATCTACAAATGCTCAAAACATTTAGTAGCAGACATTCTGTTCTTAAAATGTTGGAGTTCAGAACATGTAGTTTGGAACTAAAATGAGTTGGACCCCCTTCACTGTTAATATTCATCCTGTGGGCTGGATTGGAACCTTTGGCGGGCCGGTTTAAGCCTGCAGCCCGTATGTTTGACACCCCTGTTTTGGATGTAAATGAAGTGACAGACTTAAGCTCTGCATGGTAAACATTATTACTCTCCAGTGTAAAGATGCTATATATGAAGAAATGGTTGCATTCTTTTATTTTGTGTTTGTTTTGTGCTGAAAGCCATTTGTTTACTGATGTTAGCTAACTCCATTTTTAAGCGAACAGTTGTTTAGGTTGTTGATATTCATTCACTTTTAATGGTGTTAACATCTACATCTGACTAAAATGTATTGAACCTTGATTATTTATGACTGTTTTTTATGTGTTTTACATACATAATGGTGTCATGTGTGTTGTGTTTGTTTTTTTTTCTGTCTTACTATGAAGCACTTTCAAAATTCATTATTCTTTATTATCATTCAACATATGACATGACCCACAGGACTGACAGTGAAGCAAGACAGACATTTCCAAAGAACCACATATATTTAAACAGACAAAAACATGCAATTCATTTATTTTTTTTTCAAAATAGAAAAATATCAAAAGCACAGTGCAGATAGTAATAATAAATAAATAGGCATAGTGGGTGAGGAGAAAGTGACTAGAAAATGTAAACATATTGTATATTGTAATTGTGATAAGATTGCAGGAATATTGCACTGTGTTATTGTATTGCACATGAATGAAACGGCACTGTTGTCTGTGAAAAGTGCTATAGAAATAACATTTGACTGACTTGGCTTTGAGAATAATGTATTATTGGTTATACAGGGTGTCCCAAAACATTTGACATCATTTCATCACCTAATAATTTGTTTGGTCTTTTTGCTCAAAAAAAGTGTAATGATTTTTATTGTCGTGTTTTCAGGAATAGACATGCCGTTTACTGCAACAGAAAAGAGGTTCTTTGTATTGAAGTACGCCCAAACTCAGTCAGATGTGAATGGGCAACGTGAATTTGTTAGAAAATTTCATAAACAAGCGCCAACAGGAAAGCAGATTTGGACGTGGTTTAAGAAGTTTCAAGAGGAAGGCTGTTTGTGTCGGGAAAAAAAGGAACTCCGCTACCGACTGGATGTGTGCCGAGTCGCAAGCGGCGCACACATTGAACATTTGGAATAACTTTGGAACATTTTAAAATTACCATTCCCCAGAATTTTTCGTTTGAAATTTGTAGAATAAAACATTTTATGTCCAAAATCAACCCTATTAAGTATCATTTCTCCTGACCAATGTAGTCACACTGATATAGACATCTGAAGTGTCAGTTTTTTGGGACACCCTGTACATGCCACTATGGTAAATTTCTTGATGTATTTGGTGACACCAGCTTCTTTTAGAATCTTGGTTTTTTTTAATATATAATTTTTTATTTTGGAACAGCAGTTTATATTACAGAGCATAAACATTTATAATATCAAGAGCAGTTTTGGACCCACTGCCATGTACATATTTTATAAATGTTAGTAATTATATACATATCGGGAGAGAAAAAGTGTACAAATTGACTAAATAAAATCATGGAAAATAGATTAGATGAGGTTATAAACTATAATATATGCAAAAACAATGAGTCAGTTACAGTTCAGGCTTCCACAAAATCTGGTTGTAAAGGCTGAATATACTCGACCCATTTGGTCCAGAGTTTAATAAAAACAGTTTTCTTGAGACAAAGAGAAAAAGTAATCCTTTTACATGAAATAAATGTCATTCACTATATCTCTCCACTCCTGTATGACGGGGGGTTTGGGAAGCAACCACCATCCGGTGAGTGCTTTTTTTTTGCAGGCCACCATCAAAATATTAAACACATTTTCATCAGATCGCCCTTTGCTAAAGTCAGCATTCCTTAGAAATAATGTGGGGAATTGCAAAGTTAAGTTGCATTTAAATATGTTTTTCAAAGCTTTATGAACCGAATCACAGGGCGTTCCCAGAATATATGCCAGTGGTTTGCTTCCAGACACCCACACTGTCTCCAACATTTGACATCACCTGCAAAGTGTGCGTTCTGCTGGGGTGTAATAAAAAAACGAACAATACATTTCCACCCAAACTCAGAGACATGAGAGTTAGTGCATTTCCACTGTGATTTACAGGCGCCCAACCAAACTCCAGTTGACATTGAAAGATTACCTTCTCTCTCCCATCTACACTACCAGTCCAAAGTTTGGACTCACCTCATTTCAATGGCATGAGACGGACCACAGATGGCCAACAAGTGCTCAGCATCAACTGGGAACTCCTTCTAGACTGTTGGAAAACATTTCAGGTGTCTACCTCATGAAGCTCATCCAGAGAACGCCAAGAATGTGCAAAGCAGTAATAAAAGCAAAATGTGTCTATTTTGAAGAATCTAAAATATAAAACATGCTTTGAGTTATGTCAGATTTTTTTGAACTACGTAATTCCGTATGTGTTCATAGTTTTGATGCCTTCAGTGAGAATCTACAATGGAAATAGTCATGAAAATAAAGAAAAACTGGTAGTGTATCTTTAATATATCCTGTACTGTGACCCTTTTTGTCAACAACCCATTGTAGAATCCAGAAATAACACCTTTATCTCATTTTGGTAGGCATCACAAAATATTTTCAATATAGGATTGTCTAAGTCAGTTTTTAGTTACGTACTTGGAGGTATCTACAAAAATCAGCTTTTTCAAAATGGTGTTCTTTCCTCAGATTCTTAAAGTCTTTTAATTGCCCCTTTTCTGTAAGGGAACAGAACGTTGTTATTGCCTAGGATCTGGTTTTTAACTCTATATAACATGGCTTGTTTCTAGCAGATCTCCACTAAAATCCAGACTAAAAACACAGGAACGACGCTCAACTGGATTTTTTATTTAGCTCGTCTGTTGTTTTGAACCCTCTCAGTGAAACGCCAACTACACTTAACATCACCACATGCTCACTGCGGGACCCACAATGCACCTCACAGCTGCACTACCCGTTCAAAGCACAGAGTGGCACTAAAGGACTGACGAGGAGTGAACCTGGGCTGTAGAGCCGCAGGCATCTCAATCCATCAACTAGATTTTATAAACCTTGCAAAATGTGAAGTTATGACCACGGTACGCGTTTCATCCTTGGACCCCGGCCCATAAATACGGACACATGTCGTTTACAGTGAAGACTGACAGTGGATCTGATAGAATTCATTCTCAACCTAAATAGCTTCAGTGCACGGGGGGACTGGCAGAAGGGGCTGCGCACTCTTCCTTAACTTCTTTAGCGACTGGCTCTTGTTGGAAGTGGAATGCGGCCAATCTCATTACAAGGCACAACCTTATCATATTTGGCCAATCAGAGACTTACATGTACTCAAGCTTGTTTGCTCATTAGACCCGTGCACGGATCCAAGGTGGCTCCAGCACAGGATGAGGCACTACCGAACTGTTGACAGTTAAACAGTAAAGGGAAATAATTAGGGCTTTAGAGTGATTTATGGAAGAATTAATGTGCTGACTTTGAATTAACCTTTGAGATGTGGCAGTAACTGAACCATAATGTGACCCAGAGTGCATGACTGGGCCCCGGGCTACACGGCTCCTTGAAAAGGTGACTCAGCTAAACTAATGGCTCTTTAATGTCCACTGGTCAGGCCTTGTTTTCTGCGCTTGTGTGTGTATATTATATGAGTGTATGTGTGTGCTCGTAAAATTAGACAGAATACCAGCAGAGAAAATGAATGAACGAAGCTGACATTTTTAGGTAGTGTTTTGTTTACACTTTTCAGTTTTAATGATTTCCTCCTGGGGCTGTGTTCAAAGTACTTTTTAATTCAAATGTGAAATCTAAAAGCAGTGGCAGTGTGAAATAATAGTGGTGCAATTTTCCACATGCATGCACGGCAAAATTTTCATGGTGTCAGTAATTTTCACCTGCTTCATTATTTAGCTCTTTTTCCTCACTAGGGACATTTTTTGGCTTTTTAATTTCTGTTCTCCCATCATTTTGGCTGTTATAATGCATATGGCATAAATTTTCTTAGGGGTGTTTTCTGAATTTTGGAGGTTCAGCCTCAGCTTCCATAATAAGTGCATAATAAACTGTTCAGCCATAGTAATAAGCCCATTTAAACCCATTATAACTGCAATTTCTGAACACACACAGGCATTACAGCAGAGTATTATTAATTCTATTATAGCTTTCAATCCAGAAAACTAACTACAAAACTGTAGTTGTACTATTTTCAAGTATACTGAGGTACTGTCTCACATTTGTACATATTATTTTTTATAGTTTTTACTGGAGCACGATTCCTCTGCAGGCCAGAGTGAAACCGAAAATTATTTATTTATTTATTTATTTATTTATTTATTTTTTAAAGTTTGAAATAGTGGCATCATATTGAAAGTGGCATTTAAAGGTTTATCACATGAATCATATACAAGGGAATACTTGATTACTTTTAAGACTAGTGTTGCTTTAAAGAGAAATATAATATCAACTCAACTTTAATTTATTTATCCTGTGACCTTCAACTTTGACCTTTTGACCCCCAAATTAATTAGTGACCAAAATAAGTCACAATCAACATTAATGCTGAGTTTGATCATCGTACGCAGTAGATAATATGATGATAAATAATTATTTGTCACTTAAAAAAAGATTAGATAAAAAAAAATCATTTGGAAGTCGACACAAAAGTAGTTCTGGGTCTTTAAGGGTTAATTAATAAAGAATATTTTATAGGAATTTTAGGAAAGAAACATTTTGTCCTCTACTGTAACATGTTTTAGTTGTCACTACATGACTTAAATCATCCAAAGGGACAGTAGCATTATGTAAACAAAATAGTATTTAAAGGGTTAAAATTATTAAAATGAATGAGTATTTGGTTGTAATGATGAAGAATGAAGTTTTTAAAAATATTTACAATCGGCTGCTAACTGTCATTTAGGGTTTTTAATAAAAATCAGAAAGTATAAAAAGTGTCACAATGCAAATTAAAAATACAGTTTTTATTATAGAAGTGTTTTTAAACTTTATTATACCAACATAGAGTTCATCAGGGTTAAATCTTTTATTGTTCCAGTTCTGTGTTTTTTCTATGTTGTGATGTTTTCTGTTACCTGCCCAGCGACTACGGATGCAAATTAGCATTTTCACTTTAGCATTAGCATTTTTCACATCTGGTACATTTACATCTAATTATGTTCAATACAGATGTTCATTAATGTGCACTGTCCATACCAAACAAACTAATGAATTAATAAATCAATGAATGAGTGAATGAATAAATAAAGATTTATAAAGAGGTGAAGTCTAATCCTTTCTAATGTGTCCATATGGGACCAAATGTTGGACACATTTTTTACAGTGGTCAATGGTGAGACAAATAATCCTGTTAAAACTGCGCCACCATTTACACATATGATGATTTTCAACATAGAGGATTATTTTAAAAGTCAGGAAACTTGCAGTTTGTGAAAAGACAGAGTGAAGTAACATATAGTTTGGTGTCAAAACAGCCTCTCTTCTGACGGATGTCACCGACACAGAAAACCAGTTTTACCTCGGCATATTTCACCTCGATCTTCAAGTGGGAGGTGAAAATCACAACGGTCTGGTCATGTTGAAGCTGCAGTGACACCTTCAGTGACTGTGGAGAGGGAATGTTCCGGTGGCTTTTGGGTGTGTAGTCTTTGTATTTATGTTTTTTTTTCAGTTTGATACTTCTGCACTTTACAGACTGGATAAATCACCTTTTAACCTGACACATGCAAACAGAAATGCTTGCATAGTTTAAACTACAGAAAAACAAAAATCTCTTGTCTCTCACCAGTAACTGTTTTTGCCCCCGCCCCCAAGTGGAGGCAAGGGGTATTGTTTTTGGTTTGGTTTGTTTAATTGTTAACACTCTAGCAGCAAAACTATTGGTTGAATTCATGCTAAATTTGGTTTATAGATTGCCAGTGACCCAGAATAGATTTGGGGAAAAGTAGGTCAAAGTTTACATTTTTTATTAATTTTTTAAAAAACCTTTTTTCACCATTAACCTATAATGGGCGGAATTTCAAATGTCTGTAGCAGCAAAACTATTGGTTGAATTCAAACTAAATTGGGTTGACAGATCACCAGTGACCCGCAACAGATGTGATCACATTATGGGAAAAATAGATCAAAGTTCAAATTTTTTATGAATTTTTGAAAATCTTTTTTGTCTCCAATTTACTTATAACGGGCGAAATTTCAAATGTCTATGAAAACATCCATTTTGTTTCATTTTATTTCAGACTTGACACATATATCGACGTAATTGGTACGCTGACATCAGCACACACAGACATGACGACATCAGCTGGATCGATGCCAAAATAAGCTACGGTATGTGCGAGGGGCGGGGTTTGTTGTGCCTGGCAACACCTGTTTCCTCCTTTTCTTCCCTGTGAAATCAAGTCATACAGATCTAAATTAATAAGCTCATCTATTCCCGTCCAGCTAACAATCTGTCTAACTGTCTATGCAGTACAGATTTGTTTTTGTGCTTTTTATGCCATTTCTGAATGATTTAAGTGAAGAGAGACAGGAAATGTGGTTAGAGAAAGTATAAGAGTGACATGCAGCAAATGTCCTCAGGGAGTGTTTTATACACCTCACCTAATGGTGTGTTATCAGACTATGGCGCTATTTAAGGTTATCTAAGAAGCAAATATACACTATATGGACAGAAGTATGTGGACATGTTGAATTCAGGCTTTTCTTTTCTAACGGGTCTGGGATACAAAACAATAATGACAAGTGTATAATATAGTTTTATACTGGGATAAATATCATTGCATTGGTTAGTTTGGTTTAAATTGTAATCTTTGCTTCCAAAATGCCTCAAAGATGATTTTACTCTCAACGTTTTTTTGTTTTTTTTTTTAAATTCATAACTATGATTTTAAATGTTCTACTTGTAAATTTCTAAAATATTTTTCCTGCTCTGACTAAATAATAACCATCCACTGTCTTCACATCTCACTTTGGACAAAAAAAAAAAAAAATCTCCCATTAATCTTTGATGAAATACTGATGTTTATAAACTATCTGGACAAACATTTTGGGACACATCATGTCTACAACTGTAAGATGTCCTGTTCATGCTGATTTAAGACAAAAGCATCAATATTTCCTGAACATTTAATGGTAGATTTTTCCCTCCTAAGTGAGATGCGAAGAAAGTAGATGGTTCATTGTGGTAGAAAATTAATTATTTACAGTCAGAGCGTGAAAGTTCGTTTAGAAATTTAGAGGTAGGACATTTAAAATCACAGTCGTGGATTAAAACAAAACAAAACAAAAAAAAATCAATGTTGAGAGAAGTGAAGTTAAAACCATCTCTGAGGCATTTTGGAAGCAAAGATAAACAAATCCAACCAATGCAATGATATTTATCACAATATAAAACGATATTATTATATTTGTTAGAAAAGAAACACCTCAAGTCGACGTGTCCGAACACTTTTGTCCATATAGTGTATTTACATTAAAGATGGTGTAACAAACAATACTAGTGAATGAGAAGTTGAACTTAAGTATCACATGTGCATTTAACTAGGCTCATCTCCACAGGGAATAATAAACAAATGAATAAATATGTATGTATATTTTAAGGCAGGTTTGTACCATGGACGACATCAGAAGTAAAATGAGGCTCAGAGGTTAAGGTGAAGGTGATGTAAACCAGCAGCGAGTAACATGACGACATTATAAGGTTTTAATCTATGCTAATGGAAGTTTCCTTTTAAAGACGCTGCATGTACTGTGTAATTTCACAGTGATTTGCTTAATATTCACTGATTGAGGCGAGTGAAGCCCCATGGGGGCAGATCAGTCACGACGCAGTGTTAAAGGTCAGTGTGTTTTTCATCCTGACACTCGGTATCAGATCTGTGTTCGGCAGTAAGGTGACACTGCTGGAAGGTTACGCTGCGTTGACCTTTACGGGCGCCGTGTCGCACACAGTGGCCGGTGGTTAGTGAAACCATCACGTCACCCAAAGGTCACGTGTTTGATCTCCATGACGATCAACGCTCTGACACCAGCCGCATGTGCTGTCAGGCTGCTGATCCGCCACTTTCACCGCCACGTTTCACACACGTTATAACCAACGTGTCGTTAGCTTCATAGCATAATTACCTGACTCGTACACAAATGGACAAAAGTACTGGCGAATTCAGGCGTTTCTTTTCTAACAGGGGTCTGGGATACTAAACAATAATGACAAATGACATAATATAGTGTTATTTTGGGATAAATATCATTAGATTTTATTGGTTAGTTTTGTTTGTTATCTTTGCTTCCAAAATGCCTCAGAGATGGTTTTTACTTTATTTCTCTCAACATTGATTTTTTGTTTTGTTTTGTTTTTATCCATGACTATGATTTTAAATCTTCTATCTCTAAATTTCTAAAAAAATATATTTTTCTTCCTCTGACTGTAAAATAATCATTTTCTACCACAACTAACCACCTACTCTCTTCACATCTGACTTGGGAAGAAAAATCCAGTACAGATTTGTTTTTGTGCTTTTTATGTCATTTCTGGATGATTTAAGTGAAGAGAGACAGGAAATGTGGTTAGAGAAAGTATAAGAGTGACATGCAGCAAATGTCCTCAGGGAGTGTTTTATACACCTCACCTAATGGTGTGTTATCAGACTATGGCTCTATTTAAGGTTATCTAAGAAGCAAATATACACTATATGGACAAATGTATTGGGAAACACTGAATTCAGGTGTTTCTTTTCGAACAGGGGTCTGGGATACTAAACAATAATGACAAATATCATAATATAGTTTTATATTTGGATAAATATCATTGCATTGGTTAGTTTGGTTTAAATTGTTATATTTGCTTCCAAAATGCCTCAGACATTATTTTACTCTCAACATTGTGTTTCCTTTATGCATTAATGTGATTTTAAATGTTCTACCTCTAAATTTCTAAAATATTTTTCCTGCTCTGAATGTAAATAACAATTTTCTACCACAACTAACCATCCACTTTCTTCACATCTCACTTTGGACAAAAAAAATCTCCCATTAATCGTTGATGAAATATTGACATTTATAACCTATATGGACATAAATATTGGGACACATCATGTCTGCAGCTGTAAGGTGTCCCGTTCATGCTGATTTGAGATAGAAACATCAATATTTCTTTAAAGTTTAATGGTAGATTTTTCCTCCTAAGTGAGATGTGAAGAAAGTAGATGGTTAATTGTGGTAGAAAATGATTATTTACTGGAAAATTCTTTTAGAAATTTAGAGGTAGAACATTTAAAATTTGTAGCAAACATACACTATATGGACAAAAGTATTGGGAAACGTTGAAATCAGGCATTTTTTTTCTAACAGGGGTTTGGGATACAAAACAATAATGACAAATATAATATAGTTTTATATTTGGGTAAATATCATTGCATTGGTTAGTTTGGTTTAAATTGTTATATTTGTTTCCAAAATGCCTCAGACATTATTTTACTCTCAACATTGTGTTTTCTTTATGCATTAATGTGATTTTAAATGTTCTACCTCTAAATTTCTAAAATATTTTTTCCTGTTCTGACTGTAAGTAATAATCTTCTACCACAACTAACCATCTACTCTCTTTACATCTGACTTTAGGGGAAACAATCTCTCATTAAACTTTAAGGAAACATTGATGTTTATAAACTATATGGACAGAAATATTGGGACACATCATGTCTGCATCTGTAAAATGTCCTGTTCATGCTGATTTGAGATAAAAAATATCAATATTAATAATCAATATGATATTTATCACAATATAAAACTATATTATGACATTTGTCATTATTGTTTTGTATCCCAGAAACACCTGAATTCAACGTGTCCCAATACTTTTGTCCATTTGTGTATGAGTTAGGTAATTATGCTATGAGGCTAATGATATGTACGATTCTTCATCTGTTTGAATACTGTATGAATAATTGTTCATCTGTCTTTATCTGAATTCTCTCTCTACCTTCCTCCTGACATCCACATCAGCTCCACTGCTGAAGACAAAGGCCACTCCAATATTTTCCAGCAGATACGACCCATAAATGTCACGCTTAACTCCACTCCCACCCTACCTCTGACCTGGCAGACGTTATAGAGGTGACTCTGCTGCAGACGAACACTCCTGCAGTTTCCACACAGCTCGTGGATCCCGTTGTTGTATGTTTGCACTGGAGAGCTGCTTGAGCTTCGCAAGAACACGTAAAGAATTTTAATGAACACAAAGGATGGCGTTGTTGTGCTATGAGATGCTGTCACATGCAATTATCTTCCTGCTTATCTGTCTCTGCCAACACACAAACATACACACATTCTCATGGTTGATCAACACACACACACACGCGCGCACACACACTAAAAATAAATTCAATAAGTTTAAATGCAACAGAGACGCTAATTTCACACTATGCTGATGTTCTGCTTCCGTATATTTTAAGCTGAGATGTCATTTGGATCAGTCATCCACTGAATTTGGAATTCAGACTGATCATTACAGATCTAGTAATTATCGGTGCATTATGTAAATGTAACTAAACAGCGCTGTGACAAACACAGGCTTTTAATTTCTCCACTACTGAGGTTCATCTATGTCAGGGGTGTCAAACGGACTGGGATGAATTTGTGAAATGCAAAACTTACACTGAAGATATTAACAATCGAAGGTGTCAAAATCCTGTTAGTTCAGGTTCCACATACAGAACAATATAATCCCAAGTGGATCGGATCAGTAAAGGGCCATCATAAAAACCTCTAAATAACGACAATTCCAAATATTTAACTTTGCTTTAGTGTGACAAATGTAAAATTAACACGAAGATCCTTTCCTAAAAAATGTGAATAACCTGAACAACTTTGAACAACCTGAAATGTCATAAGAGAAGCCTGTGTCGTTTTAATAATATATTTCCTGTTATTAAATGTTTTGTGTCTTTGTAGAGCCACTGTGGTCTGTAAGTTCTGTTAATAATCAGTTGAGGCATAATATTGTTAAAATTGAACTTATTTCTGTTATGTTGTTCACATTATTTAAAGGATAGTTTGTAGATGTAAACATTTTCATAATGTAATTTTATTTTTACCCCACCCCCAAAGGGGAGGCAAGGGGTGTAATTTTTGGTTCGGTTCGTTTGTTTGTTGGAAAAGGGTAATTAATTGACAATTAATAATTTAATCGAGCAAATTCTTATAGACAATCGATAGTCAATTAATTGTTTACATCTCTAAACTGGGCCTGTTACATACTGTCGCTGTCACTGTTGGAAACCTCTTATATCAAAAATTGTTATTTTTCAGGAAACTGGGAAAACGATATATATTCTAAATAAATGAATGGAGTTAAGAGATGTAGTCACAAGACATTTCATTGGTTGAATATTTGTAAAATTGTCCGGCCAATGTGAAGACTGACCAAAAGAATCGTTTTATGACAAAAAAAAGGACCAAAAATAGACTTAAGAGGTTTCCGGCCGAAAGCGCCAATATGTTGTTGATGTAAATACTTCTACACAGTAAAAAAAATGCAGTGTCAGTGTTTCCGAGTCAAGCTATTTTAACCTAGATAGAGTATTTATAGCTCTGTGGAGAGTAAACCAGCTCTAACAGTAGAGTTAAAAGTCAGTGTAAAGGTCTGCACAGATGCAGTGTTAAATTCAAGTCTACAAGGTGATGATTAGTGCCAGTCTGCAGCATTGCATTGTGGGTACTGGACATTTTACTCATTGTGTTCTATTTTATGTGCGGGGGGGGTTGTGTTAATGTTTATTGAGGTTAATATGTCTGTTTTACAACGTTTATTGGCTTTTTCATTTTTTTTTATTTTTTATTTTTATTAATGTGACACCATTAGTCAAACCTGCAGCAGAACAATGACCAACCTGACTGTCGCTGTGAAGTCATAATTGTATTACAAAAGGAAAGGACTTTGCTCTGTCTAAATAAAAGCTTGTCATAGGATGATTGAAGCCCATAGAGCAAGTTTCTCCCTTTAAATTGTATATGTATCAATAATACATTAAATCTAGCATCATCACCTGAGAACTACTTCAAGAAATTTCTGAAAATCATCTCACAACCTCCACCTTGGAGACTCCTGCAATTCTACAGTGTTTCAGTATTATCACAGGGTGCAAAGTGATGACGAAAATAACACTGCAGAGAAATAAATATGAATACATTCTAGAGTCATTTTTAAACTAAATGTAGAGTAAAAACAGCTCTATAAAGGGTAATTATATTCCTCTCAACAATGTGAAAACACCACAGTTTTAAACATTTTTACACATTTCATTGTTAACTTTGACACTGAACTGAGAAGAGTTAACTCTGAAAATTTGACACTGGCCGTAGAGTAAATTTTACTCTAATTTTGAGTGGGACCAAATGTTATCTGGAACAGAGTTAAATTCAACTCTCTAAGAGTTAAATTGACTCTCTGATTTTTACTGTGTTTTGTCAACAAAACATCAAATGTTTACAGAGAAATCTTCGGTTTTCTTCATTGTAACGAAACAGTAGTTTGTGACTAGTTGGGTTTTACAAGCCAACAAGGTAGTGTAATTATAAAAATAGGTAAAAAATTGTATAAATTTAGTATTAATTCAGCTAATGTTAATTGCAGCTATTCTATTAGGATGAAATACGTCACTAAATGTAATGTAACTATACACAGTCTGGCCAAAAAAAAAAAAAAAAAATTAATTAAAATAAAATTCCCACACCCTAACCTTATTTAACCTTTAACCATTATGACATGAATTCACCGTGGTATTGTTTCAATGTGTTTATTCAATGTCACAACATTTCTGTTATATTTTATATTTTATTTTATTTTAGACTCATAATGTAACTGAACCAAGACCTGAACAACTGAACCAACCCCAGATCATAACACTGCCCCCGCAGGCGTGTGCTGTGGGCACTAAGCATGATGGGAAATCACTTCATCCACCCATCCCTCTGGAAACGGGTCAATCTAGACTCATCAGACCACATGACCGGCATCCATTCAAACACAGTCCAGTTCTCTGATGGTCGTTTAATGAATGAGCAGAAATGTCCTAATCGCTGCAGTAATTCTCCAGTGGAAGGATCTGAACTATTAGCTGAGTTAAATCCAGGTGGAGACTGTGCGCTACCTCGTCTGTAAATGTGATCTCTGCACGAGTCACATCCAGTAGATTATCTGCGGTAACAGTGATGAAAACAACTCCCACAGTCCCACACTACATCCCATTCTATGTGTTAAAATGCATCATTATCTCCGCTAAGGAGGGTTTCATTGCGATAGTTGTTTTTTTTGTTTTTTGTTTTGTTTGTCAGCAGGTTTATGAAAACCCCCAGAACGCTGCTGCACCGACCTCCAGTGTGATCCACGGCACATTTTAACCTGGTGTCAGCTTTTACAGCTTTTGAGTTTGATCTCACAAGAAAACAAGTGTAAAGAAGTTGTATGTGGGAGAGTCTTCATCTCAGTCGGTGACTCCAGCTGTCGTTGTGGGGTGAGTGGAAAAATCCACTGTGTGCAACTTTGGAAATGCCTCTACTGCCTTGTACGCTGTAATATTTAAAGCTGGTATTGTTTGCAGTTTTCTGATAGTGGCTATGATTCTATGCTGTGATTGTAATTATACTTAGTGGTTGCTGCTGTGGCTTAAATGATGCAGAGCCATTAACAAATCATGTAAAACCTTCTGTGCACGCATTTATATTTGGGTGCTTCTATGAAACTGGGCTCATTTTGGTATATGGCAATTTTTCATCTTTTTAGACCCAATAATAAAGGAGAAATGTAGACATATTCCCCCTAGGATGTACTTAATGATGACCTCAGATAAATGCAAAAAAAATTATCCTCTTGTTCTGAGCCATCCCAAAATTAATACATTTTTAATAAAATATTGGGTCCAAAAATAGGACCAAACTTGGGACATGAAAAACTACCTGGGTGTCAGTGCATTAGATCTGAAAACATGGCTGTAAATGGTCTTATATACTGCTATAAATATAGACACTGTGTTAAATTTGAGGATCGTAGTGTTTTTTCTAATCCAGACATGCAGGTTTTTCACGAATCTCAGTCTCATTCTAAGTTTTGTATGTAACCCATCGTGTCCGCTTGCGTTAAATGCAGAACCTGCCCAGATAAACACATATAAATCACAAATGATTTTGCAACAGCGGTCATTTTTGTGAAATACTCTGCCTTGCATAATTAGTTCAATTCCCACAATGTACCTGTGAGAGAATAAAGATATATGTAAAAAAAAAAAATAGTACTGCATAATTTTCGTGTCCTTTTTACCGTGTTACATGCAGATTTTTGAATTAAATATAATGTAAAATAATATAAAAATATGTTTTATCTGAAAAACAGTTTCTCTTTTATCACAGTAAATATTTATTTTTAAAGTAGACCCAAAGTGCTTCCAAACTTGCTTCATAACATTTGTCTACATCTGGTTTGCATTTTTAGCTCCATATCCTGTTTTTAGGACCAGTTTCATAGAAGCACCCATTTAAAGGGATAAAAATAGGGATATGAATAAAAATAAGACATTCATAATTATTGATTTGTTATACATTGACTAAAAGATATACCATGTGATGTAAACACGAGCCAGTCTAAACAGATTACTTATTCATTTCTCATGATCTGACAGCAACACTGAATGTCACTTAAGGAACAACATCTACCATATACATTACTACTGGACATGTAAACTTCAGTGCACAACATCATGTCCTAAAAATGTCCAAATAAGTCACATTTTTAAGAGAGATTCTTACCTTGGCACAGGTTGATTTGGATCAGTAAGTGTCCTTCTTGATGATGTAATTTCCTGTCACATGATCTTCTTTTGCAATCTTAACAAAATGACCTCTCTGAAGGTGCTTACACCATCTTGACTATTCATTGAGTTTGCTTGACTGTGAAGATTCCCCAAATACAGTAAATACTGAAATTTTAATAATTATTCAAAAAATGGTTTCAATTCCTATGACATGAATGTAATAGGAGATTATACCAAACTATATTTTGAGGCATTGTAATCCAAATTTTGCACTTTTTAATCAAGGTAAATTATTTGGTGCATGGTTTTTATGGTTACCCTACTTTGACATTTTCATGCAAAACTCTTAAATACACACCCAAAATAAACTGAATATTTATATTTTCCATTCAAGACAACTTTTAAAAGACATCTTTGTGCATTCTGTAAAGTTATTTTAAACTTTTAAGTCCTTTAAAGGTATATAAGTTGCTGGGATTAAAAAAAAACAAAACAAAAAAGGGCGTCACGTCACTGACCCATATACAAACCATATGAAGAAATTAAATGAATGATGAAGTGAGAAGAACTGTAGCTCATCCTGTAGCACAAGGTGGTTATACAGGGCATCCACAAAGTCTCTTTACTGTTTAAAAAAAGGTAGAGATATGTTTAGATTTGTTCTATGTACTCAAGCAGAATCAGAACACTTTCTTCATCCCAGAGGGAATTTATTGGGTTTTACAGTCGATCCATTCAAGTAGAATAAAAAGTAGCAGGAAAGAAATGATCGATTCAAGAGAAAAAGAAAAATTATATACATGTATAAAGATATAAATGTAGAAATATATATATATATATGTATCTGAATACGTATATACCAAATATACACATTAAAACACAATTAGAGCAGCAGTTTGTTCGCAGTCGAATCATTGGTCCAGTTTTCTTCGATGCCAGATCAGTTACTGTAAAAGTTGACTTTGACCTTTTGACTGAATATGTGTCACCACAGCTGGATGACCTTCAACCAACTGTCATGTTCCAGGTAGATGGTGCTCCACCACATTGGGGACTGCATGTTGGTGGGTTCCTAAATCCAACATTTCCAGA
>JAPQRP010000015.1:15552006-15568551 GCA_037367295.1 Apogon hyalosoma | reverse complement strand
CTCAATGCAGATGCAGACTTATTCAAATAATATTTAGACAGTGATATTTGTCAGCAGTGATGTGGTTCCACATTTTATGGTCACGGTTTCCCTGTGCTGTTGTCCTGCTCTCTGATCCGACTTTATTTTCTTTTCGCAATGGTAGCTGATAGTTTTGATTGTGGTTTAGCACTACAGCAGCTGAAGCTGTGTCTGGAGTTAGCCAGGTTCTGTCCATGTTTGGAATGACATTCAAATCTGCCCACACTCAGAGGAGGGATACGTGCTTGGATTCACTCAGTGTGATCGTGTTATTACATGATTCTGTTTGCGATCATGTCAGCGCCTTTCAAGTGCCCGTGATTTTAGTACACTAGTTCATTGCTAATGTGGCTAACAGTCGTTCTTGAAGTGTGCCTTCCAGCAGGAGTCACATTGATGGCAAACTAATCACGCGATTGGCTGGACGGGATGTCAATCATTGATTCATGTTCTGAGCTCCAAAGAACGATGCGTTCTGGAAAGCGCTCTGTAAACAGACTAAGTTAGATGCGTCTATTCTAAATCCTTGAGGTTTTTGGAACGTACTCAGTTGCACATTGTAACTTTAAATAATAAAGAACCATTTTAAATTGGGTAAAAAAGGAATAATAGTTGGGCTTTAATGTGTGTGTGTGTGTGTGTGTGTGTGTGTGTGTGTGTGTGTGTGTGTGTGTACGTGGTGATACCATGAGGTTGCTATGCTATAAAATATTAAAAAATATTAAAATATTTTTAAACGTGACGTTTAAAAATATTTTGTACAATTTATGTTGGTTTCAACTGATGTATTCTACTAAAAAGCATTTAATTGGTGAATAGGAAATTCATACTGATATATTTCACTAAAATAAGCAATTGTGAATCTTTTACACTGTGAAAAGTCTAGTTCTACATCTCTACATGTGATTGTGGGTTAAAGTAGAGTGCACTTGCACTTGAAAATTGTCCTTTTAAGTTAAATAAAATGGGTAAAAAGCAGCAAAGCTGTGATTTATGTTAGTGTTGTTAATTAAAAACAATGTATTTCATTTCTAATGTTTAAAATCCAAATCTTATGTTAAATAAGGTTAAAAAGAAAGACAATACCCATGAAGAAAAGACAAGTTGTGTTTTTACTTTAAAGGGTAAAGTGTTCTTCATAAAATAAGTGAGTTCATTGGTAAAATGAGATCATATAATTGCATTTCATGTAACTGTAAAGAGTTAAAATGATATATTTTGACACTGTAAGACTTGGATTGTGAAGGTAACTGTAGTAAACAGATAGTTAACTGTACTCAGTTATTTTTCTAATTGATATACAATGTTGTACAACACTTTGAATGAACCTGATTTACTTGATTAGATAATATTGCATCAGGATCTATGCTGTAAGCCTGTTTTGTAAAATACAGGTCAGGTTTTTTTGTGATGTGAGGAAAAAAGGAATCTTCAGTCATTATGGTCCAATGAGGAATACCGTTGATCCAGTTGATGGCGAGCCTTCCAGTCGAACTTTGAGCCTCCACCCTCTTATGCAGCGGATCCTGTGGTAGGATTATATCTGTCTCTGTGACAGACACCAACGGCAGTCCACTTTGGACATTTCCCTGACTTACTGACTTGAACATTTATTAGATCCACAACAGAAACGTTCCTGGAAAGGAGCATCTTTAAAAGGACATTTTACTTCATTTTGTTTTATTTTATTTTATTTTATTTTATTTTATTAGGTTATTGGGCCCATAGGCATTGTATTGTATGGTGTCTTTTGTGAATATTGTTCTAACTAAAAGTTCTCAATAACTTCACTTACCTGTGTGTATTGGTTATTGTTATTACTCTCAGCTCCTACAAATGTAGGTAGCGACGTGTACATACTCAGAAGTGGGTTACAGTATTATTGGGAAATTTTATGTGTCTAGAGTGGAACTTTAAAAGAAAAAAGTACAATAATAGATTTATATAATACTAGTGAAAAACATAGTAAACTCAAACTCATAATAAACTGTTAAACCCTTAAAGCAGCGTATGACTTTCATCACAGATTTTTCTTCAAATCTGTAAAGCCCCAGTGATATCCTAAGTATCACTAATCCATTAGTCTTTCTGTGCAAATGCACCTAAATCACTTCCCTCGTGGTGAACAACTTCGAAGATGACTCCATTACAAACAGTCCATTTGTTTACATATCAAACTGAAACATCACTCTGGCTTTTTAGAAAATTTTGTTGCAAAGTACATTGTAGGAATTGAAAATCCATGTGGCCGCAGTAGCAACAAACATGGAGAAAACAAGCAATGAAACCGTGTCCACTACCAGGTCAAAAGAAATGGAAGGAATCACTGTAAGTCAGCTGTCATTTTATAATACGGGGTGTGGGATTGTGAAAAACAATACTTAGACATCAGTTTCATGGCATTTTTGGAATATGTCATTGTGTTTGGAATATGTGTGGAATATGTCATTGTGTGGCTTATAGACGAACTGTAAGGAGCAAGTGAGCGCTGAGGACCCGGCCTTACCTTGTATGCTAGTGAAGCTGCGTGGAATTCCCATTCCCACAATGCACTTTGTGACAAAATTTCCAAAGTGTGATGTTTGGGTTTGGTATGTAAAACAAACGGACTACTCGTGATGGAGTCATCTTCAAAGTTGTTCATCGTGAGGGAAGTGATTTAGGTGTGTAAGAGCTAGAGCTGCACGATATATTGTTTGAGCGTCATCATCACGATGTATGTGGGAAGAATAGTCACATAGCACATCATCACAATTGTTCTTAATCAGTTTGGAGTGAGTCACTGGTAACAGCATTGAAAAATAAGCAACGGACAAGAGAAAATCACCATAAACAAAGACTTGGTGCTAAAAAGAAAAGCAGTGTCAGTTATCTGGAATTATTTCGGTTACAAGCAGGATGGATCTGAAACTCGTGTTCTGTGTCGACAGTGCCTCGCACCTGTTGCCACAATGAGACGTAACACAGCTAATTTGTTTGACCTTTTACGTCGGCGCCATACAGCTGTTATATCCTCCCGAGTATTTTTTCATATTGCAATATATATCGTAGGGTTAAAACAAAATGCAATGTCAGTTGTTTTTTAATATCGTGCAGCCCTAGTAAATGCAGGAAGACTAATGCAGGGGTCATTAACTCTGGTCCTTGAGATCTACTCTCCTGTATGTTTCCCTCTCCCAGAACACCTGACTGGTCGTTATCAGGCTTCTGCAGAGGTTGATGATAGGTTTATCATTTGAATCAGGTGTGATGGAAGAGGGATACATCGAAAACATGCAGGATAGTGGATCTAGAGGACCGGGGTTGGTGACCCCTAGACTAATGGAGTAGTGATAATTAGGTTCTCACTGGGGTTTTACAAATATGAAGAAAAGTTTGTGATGAAAGACCCACAACTTCCAAATATGTTTTTTTTTTTGTCTTTTCCAAGTGATTTATCACCATTTACTGCAATATAATATAATATAATTAAGCGCTGCATTTTGAATTTTTCAGTGAAAATCAGGCAATTTCTTGTATTTAATTTACTGATCATGTAGATGTTCATAAAAACTTAGAGTATATTCAAAGATTATTAGGTCAAATCAGGGAGAAAAAAAATGGAACGTGACTTTTTCAACAAAATGCATCGTTAGCTGAACATACAAACACGTCTCCATCCATTGTCGTTGATCCAACTCCATGGGTTTTACTGGTGAATCAGTGTTGTAGAAGATGACGGTGTTTCCGCGTTCAATACGGAGCCTTTGAACGTCCAAATGGGTCATATCTGATGACCACGAACAGATGAGAAACTGTATTTTAAACAGGTTACTTCCAGGTATTGATAGGATTAGTGGATCAACAGTTTGGATCAGTAGATGCTTTTGGTCGGCGGTGGCTGTTTAGGTCTTTGTGGGTTAAATCAAGAATGACAGCAAGTTCATGAAAACAATTCTAGATGAAAAACTCTCCACTGATCGAGCCACAATAATACCAGCAAATTAGACTATTGGTGTTATCAGTATATATTTTTGTGTTGTTGTTGTTATTATCATTATCATATTACAACAATTAGTATTTCCCCGCTCACTCCCCTCTCTCTCTTTCTCACTTTCATTCACACTGCCCTCTTCCCCTTTTCCCTATTGTCCCTAATTAATCTATATTGTTTAGCTGCTCATTACATTTATTATCTTTTTCATTGTAATATGATGTTGTCATTGTTGTTGTTTGTCATTACGTTGTTGTTGTTGTTTTTGTTTTGTTTATTTGTTTGATTTTCCCTTTATTTATGTGTTGTTTTTCTGTCCACAGTGTCTTGTTAACTATTACTAATAATAATAATAATAATAAAATATATATATATTTATGACAGCAAGTCCATGAAACAAATTCTAGATGAAAAACTCTCCACTGATCGAGGCGATTTTTATGGCTTCGAATTTAATTTAAAAAAAAACAAAAACATCTTCTTCTCTCATGATTTGAGTAGGGTTGGTAAATTCAGATGGGGGCATATACCCCCATCCACCAGAAACCTGCAGGAACACTTCCATCCAAGAGGCTTTATTGGAAACAACCTTGTACATTTTATTTATTTTGTCCAGGTTAAAGGTTAACTCTCTTTATTATTCCTGTAGGGAAATTCAGACGCTGCATTGGACCCATCCTGATACACACAGCTCCTAGCATTAGCATAATTACATTAGGCCCACCGTCGAAGGCGCTGGGGGACCACCTCCAGATCTTCATCAGTATTATGATGGCAGTGGAAACCAGAGGACCTGGAAAATCACAGAGAACAGGTGTGTTCAACACAAAAGGAACCCGCTCCACCTGGGAATTGAACACCGAGCTATCGATCTGAGAGGCGGAAGCGCTAACAACTATACCACCGCTATGTTGGAATTATAAATATACATCATTTTCAGCAACACCTGCAAATGACATGATTTTTGTGGGTTTTTCCAGAGGTACTTGTGTTTCCTGGACCCCCCCCCCCCAAGGACCTTCCAGTTTTCACACCCTGCAGTTTATAGGAAAATGACAGTCGCTGCTGCTGTGTAATATCATCACAGTTCAAACATTCAGATTTAACATAGGGGGATTTAATGTTTCAGGTGCTGCCTTTGACTAAACGACTTTTCTTTAAAAGGAGTGATATTTTGCTTTTTTTTTTTTTAAATACTGCATTTTAAGACATTTCCCTGTGGTCTACATAGTCTGAATTCTTCATTAATTCAATTCCACCCTATTTCTGAGTGATGGCACCAGAAAGGTCATTTTGAGCGCTGGTCCTTTAAATGCAAATGAGTCACTTCCCCACCCCCTTCAGGTCGTTGACCGTGCTTTCTGTCCCGTTCAACCACTCGTGTTCATTAATACAACCAACGACTGAACATTTTAGGGAACTGGCTCAAAATTTGGGCATATTTTCAGTTTTTACTCCAACCGCTGCTGCTGATAAACGATTATGTCGTACTCGGAGAGATGTTCATCGGAAGTCTCGACCTTATATGTGCAAATGTCGTGACGTAACTAGTTATTGACGTAACAAATTAAGCAGGAATTTAAACGGGTTGTAGAAATCCACTCGATTTTTTTCTGGAATGAATATAAAGATAGCTCTGCAGCACTCGGAGGGTCCAAATTCAAACTTACGAACTATTTGGGTCCAAACAAATGAACCACAGACTAATAAAAGTCGGTTTAACAAAATATGACCCCTTTTTTTGTCTGAAGAAGCAGGAGTTGTTGTTTTCGGCTCAGATTTACTACATTAATTCTTCCTGTTGTCTCAGATGTCGTCCTACACTCCATGCTGTGCGTTCGGTCATATACAAATTGTTATGGGTGCACAGCTTGATGCGTGATTACCAGCACAAGCAGGAGATCGCAGCAATCAAACACCTTGAGGAGACTAACTACAGCTGAGCCACCAGGTAAGCACTTTGGTCTATGCATCAGCCTGTCCAGGGAATAGCGAGAGCTCACTTCGGCTCTAATAATGTGTGCTCCATGTAGCTTAACCTCGCCAGGGTGAAGCATCAAACCCTGCAAAGTCAATTTCTCCCTGCTTATTAAATCACCCACGGCACAATCAGCAGCAGGGTGTTGGAAAATAAACATCTTGCTGATGGTGTGTGATAGAAGGTGTTAGCAGACTCCTGGGGAAAGGATTTTCTGAGTGAGGAAACACATGTTGACTCTTAGCTGCGACACAGGAAAAACTCGTTGCAGAGCTCGGTTTTAGGAGTATTTAGGAAGGTTTTTGTCGGTTTCTGTGAAGTCACAGGGCACATCCTGATTACCAGCATTTGTTCCTAATGGTTTAAAAACGTCCAACATGATTAGAAAGGTTTTACAGACAGAAATCTAATCTACCAAATATAAACCAGTAGTGCCAAATGGATATTTTGGATTGAAAAGAATGCTTTTTTTTTTTTTTTTTTTACCCATAAAGACCCAAACAGCCACTGCCGACTCAAACCATCAACTGATCTAAAATATTTAATACCTGTTGATCCATTAATCTTATCAATCCATGTAAATAATTGGTATAAAATACAGTTTGTTATCTTTTCGTGGTCATCAGATATGACCCATTTGGACATTCAGAGGCTATGTAGTTACCATGGAAACACCGTCATCTTCTATAACATTGATTCACCAGTAAAACCCATAGAGTTGGATCAGTGACAGTGGACGGACACAGTTGTTTTTAATCTTCAGTTAATAATATATTTTACTATAAAGGTAATTTTTCTTCAGTTTTCTCTGTTTTTGAAATAATAATCTTCAACTGTAATCTGAGCTTTTATGAACATCTACATGATCAGTAAATGAAATATAAGAAAATACCAAGATGTATACTTAAAAATGCCAAATACAGAGCATAATATTAGAATAAATGGTGATAAATCAGTTAAGAAAACTTAAAAATAGAGAAAAAATAATTGGGGAACTTCCACAAAAGTAGCACTAGGTCTTTATGGGTTACGTCTACCATCACTACATAAGTATGTACGTACTCCAAAAGAAATCCAATAATGGACTGGAGCGTCTAATCCAGGTTTTTTGTTTAGATTATCACATTTCTTAAGTGCATGTAAACGTGTTAGATCTGATTATTACAATTATCCGATTACTCCCAGATATTGGACTTTTATGGTCATGTCATCAGACTCATTGATTCACCAGTAAAGCCCGTAGAGTTTTATAAATGACAGTTGTTGGAGATGCTTGTTTTTACGTTCAGTTAATGATATAGTTTACTGGAAAAGTCACTTTTTCTCTGTTTTTGATAATAACCCTCAAATGTAACATCAGAAATTACATACACGAAAATACCTGATTTTCACTGAAAAAATGTAAAAATACAGAGAATAATATTATAATAAATGGAGATAAATCACTTAAAAAAGGTTAAATAGAAAGAAAAAATAATTTGGGAACTGGCACTAAAGTAGCACTGGGTCTTTATGGGTTAATCAGGGTTTATTTATGGGTATTTTAGCAAGTTTTAACAACATAACAATAAACCAGTCCCCCCACCAGTATAGCTCCAACAGAGAACAAACATTCTTGCATATTAAAAAAAATCAAAGAAATTTATACATCAAGATTCAAGGTTCAATTTTTATTGTCATCACATGTATGTACATGGAACGAAATCCATAGTCAGGACCAGCAATGTACATCATGAAATTCCTATAAAATTACTCCTATATTAAAACAGTAACAATAAAACCTAATAATAAATAATGAATAAGTAATGCATATATAATGCAGTACAATTGGACACATTTGACATGTTCACATTCAGTTGTTAGACATAAAGAATAATAAGAAAAAAAGCATCGTTTTATTTCCAAAATATCCATTTGGCACTAATGGTTTATATTTGGTGGATTAGATTATTGTCTGGAAAACCTTTCTAATCATGTTAGAGGTTTTAATAATAAAAAGCAAACTAATGGATATGGTTAAATTAAAATAACAGAAAACAAACTATAGATAAATAAGTAAGTCATATGGGTCACGAAAAATTAAATGAGGTTAATTACTGTGTACAGCCCCTTGTAAAACAATGTTTTTTGTTTTTTTTTATTAAAGAAATGAATCAAAATATGAGTACAACACATCCTCTCTCAAACCATGTTGTTGTTGTTTAGCATTCCTCTAAATGTTTTCAACAAAGTTGCCTCAAATTCTGTGAATGCCCCTAACATTTGAAGCATAAAACAAGTAATATTTTGGTGCTGCTTCTATTATAGATCCTTCCTTGGGCAGGAAACTCAATTAAGATGTGCTTTTCACATCAATTTTCTCTCAGAATGCTTCTTCAAGAAAACGCCACGGGCAACTAATCTCGGCGTAATAGCAATATATCTGTTTTCATGATTAATATGCATCAAAAAATCACATATATTTTCATTTGCGGTTGCCAGAGATTACGATTTGATAGGTCAAATATCTAATGGGTTTTGTACAGGCAATCAAGCTAAAGGCTTCATTTCCTGTCTTGGCCGTTCGTGTGATGGCAGCAATTTACATCCGCAAACTAAAACACCATAACATGAAGAAAAAAAAAAAAATTACTTTGACTTAATAGAGGCTGCAGCAGAAATAATTTGATGACACATACCTTTAAAGTCAATGCTTAGTTAACTCTGAACACTAATTGCGATAATAACTTGCACAAATACCTTTATTCTGCATGACTAAATCGCACTGTTTGTCAAATTAACAACTGTAAATATAAACTGTAGTTGTAGTCTCAGGCAACGTCAAGATTACTCTGCAATTAAGATGAGCACGGAACGCACTGAATGTTGGAAACGGCCAAACACGTGTATAATATCATTAATTATGTTACAAATCAACCTCAATTAAAATATGCATGATAGGAGCATATGCTTGGATATACGTAAATATTTCACACATTAAGACGCCTTCGATGGATCTGTTGTTGTGGGAGGTGATTCATGAACTTTTCGCCTTTTTAAATATCGTGACGCTTGAGCACAATCTGATGCACGAATATCGCTAGTTTTCCCTAAATAAAATGTAGCTGAGTCAAAACACAGTATTCGAAATCTCTCTGGCGGGACATTTTAGAGACAATGTGACAGATTAGTGTCGCTAAATGACCCATATTTTTACTCTGAAATTCGTTTTTGCTATAGTCGGACCATAAGGGATTATCCAAAACAAGGAGCTACTTCATATTAAAATAAATGCTGGAATGGCGATGGGGGACATTACTGTGTTTTAACCCAGCTTCATTTAATGTTAGTTTTACCAGTAACGGAATAAATCTTTTAGACAATTTGTCATTAAAATAAAAGCGCACATGTTCTTTTGTAAATTGTGTTTAATATAATATAATGAAACAGAGGATTATTATGATGTTATTATATAACATTAGTCTTCATCTAGTATTTGCATAATATATGGATGTGACTGTATTGTTAGCGTCACCTATTAATCACAAATACAACTGGAGCTGTTTGTGAAGAAAAAAAGTAGTTTTTTTTTTGTTTTATTTATTTTTTTACTTAGTGATACAGTTAACAAGACATAGTGGACAAAGAAACAAAAACAACAGACAAACAAAAGAAAAATCAAGCAAATAAACAAAACAAAAACAACAACAACATCATATTACAATGAAAAAGATAACAAACATAAAGAGCAACTAAACGATACAGCTTGATTAGGGGTGACACAGAAAAGGGGAAGGGGGGAGAACGAATGAAAGTGAGAGAGGGGGAGGGGGGTGAGGGGGAAAATAATAATTATTATAATAACGATAATAACAACAACACATAAATATATAGTAATAATACCAATAGTCTAATGTGCTAGTATTATTATTGTGGTGGTAGCGGCGGAGGCAGTCACAATGCAAAAATGAGTTGAAAAATTCAATAGTTATAATAATTTATAATGTCCTGGTCGGCTGGGGAGTCGGCTTGTGACCGAGGGGTCGCCAGTTCGATTCCCTCGACTGGCGGAGAGTTGTTGGCTGATGTGCCCTTGAGCAAGGCAGTTACCCCCCTCGTTTGCTCCCCGGGTGCCGGACGTGGCGAGCTCACTGCTTCCAGCATGCAGTGTGTGTGATGCATGGTCTAGTGATGGGTTAAAGGCACAAGACACATTTCAGTGTGTGGTGCATGTTTATGTGTGTGACAAACTACTACTGACAAAATAAAGATTCTATTCTATATAATCATTTATATCGGTGTTGTTTTGTCTTGTTATCATTGTCTATTTATTGTGTGTTGGATTTGCACTGTATTTCATTTTATTTGTTTATTGGATTGCATTATATTGGATTTGTACTATATTTTTATTGTTATTCATATTTTTTATTGTGACTATAGTGGAAGAAGATGCTGCTAAATTGTTTCTCATTGTATTGTAACAAAGTTCTATTCTATTCTATTCTATTCTATTCTATAAAATCACTTATTAAAGGATCTAAATAAATCGAATGAGACTAGAGTGAAAAAATTCAGTATTTTTAGAAACAAATTCAGTTTTGAGGTCTTGTTTTTCTGTGATTACTTCACACATCCTTCTATTTTTCAGCACTGTTTACATACGGAGTACTTTCACAAATGCAAACATCAAATGGCAATACAGTGACATTTTATTTTTTCAGAAATCAGTCGTTTCATTGTGTGGATAAAGGCATAAACCAGTAACGTGTGAAATGGAGGTCGTGACTAAACCGATGATGAACCCAGACTTATTTAGTATAAAGCACAGAAATGATGAATAAAACAAAGTGAAGGAGAACACTGGGAACAGCATCGACAGTAACTAGACCAGGACTGTCACACTCATTTTCTTTCAGGCTCCACATTCAGACCAATATAATCTCCAGTGGGCTGCACCAATAAAATAATAGCAAACAAATAATGACAACTCCAAGTTTTTCTGTTTTATTACAAGAAACTTTAAATATTTACATTTACAAACGATCCAAACAAATAAAATGTCAATAACTTGAAAAAAAAGACATTTCTTAAGAAAATTCAGTGCAATTTTAACGGTATTATGCCTCATCTTATCATTTATACCTGGGCGAGGTCAAGGGCGTCACAGATGGACCGCCCACTACTTTTTGATTCATAACTTTTGAACCAGACACGTTTAAGACAAATATTACACATAATTGTAAAGGTCTAAATGTCATCTGAAACATACTCAAAGGGCTACATTTAGTTTCAAATAATTTAAAAAGAAAAATGGCAAAAACTACTGTGTCAGGGATGGACAAAAAATGAACGTCTATTTTTTTTGCCAGAATTACAAAGTTCTCCGAAGTGAAGTTCCTCTGACATTTTCATCCTCAACTGTATTCAGTGTACACCTTAAACCCTCTATTTTATAACTGAATAATTGATTAGAAGAAAAAAAAATTCAATCATACCTAAAGAGCAAGAGTTTTGAAAAATGCAGCATCACAAATGGACAACAAAAGGAAATATCAAATTAAAAATTTTTTATTTCAATTATCAATATCATATTTTTTTTACAATATTTACAACACACAAATAATATTAACATTATATTTAAATGTATTTTGCATAGATATTTGCATTTATGAATTTAAAACATTGTGTTTAGAATATGACAAATAATATAATAGTCAAATATAAATGTATTTGGAAGAAATGTATTTATGAGAGTTTATAAAATGAACCCAGAATGACGGCACAAAACGGTGTCACTTTCCAAACATTCACACTCATAAAACTCCTCAAATTTTTTTCACACATTTTTTTTCTCATTTCAGAATACATTTTCCTGAAAATATAAATAATTACCTACCCAAAAATATAAGTTTAGTGTAAATTATTGTAATTTAATTTTTTGGACCAGATGTTAACCTTCCCTTGACTTCGTCGACGTGCATTTATGGATCAGATCTAAAAAAAGGAACAAAACATTTAGTTAAAGGCAGAATATTGTTAAAATTGCACTTAATTCTCTTTAGATGTTTCAGGTTGTTCACATTTGTTTAGGTTATTCACATTTTATTGTTAAAGGACAGTTTGTTAATGTAAATATTTTCACAATTTTATGGATTTTTGCACTAAAACAAAGAAGAAAAAAAGTGGACTTAGTATTTGTTGGCATAATGTAATTTTTTTTTTTTTTTTTTTACTTTAAACCAAGAAGAAATTTGGAGCATTTTTTTATAGGTTATGATATTATTATTTTACTTGAGATCATATTGGTCTGTATGTGGAACCTGAACTAAAATGCACTTTGCAAATTCATCCCATGGGCTGGACTGGAACTCCTGGCGGGCTGGTTTTGGCCCGCGGGCCATGTGTTTGTCACCCCTGAACTATACTACTGACACCGACCAGAGGAACAGAGGATACTGGATCAGAGGGACAGAGGACACGAGCTGCAGACCGGACTTCACATCATGTTAAATCCATGGCTATTTCTGTTAAATATCCTTGGATTCATGTATTAAAATCTCTTAACTGCTGCTGTTGTGGATAGTTTTGCTATGAAACATTTGTGGGAAAGTTTTTTTATTTTTTTTTTTTACTTTTGTGTCATTTATCCATCACACCTGCAGAAGTCTGTAGTACCCAGGGGTTTTTGAAGGCAACATCTAGTGGCCGTCAGTGGTATTACACTTTAAAATACTTCCACAAATACTTGGCCTCGTTTTGGATTCAGTGTCCTTGCTGCTTGTTCCCAGCACAGCAGAAACTTTACAAATCTTCGACCCTGCAGCAATATCAGGTTATTATTATTTTATTTTATTATAATCATTTTTTTTTTTTTCCCAAAAATGTCCTTCATTATTCCCTAAAACCACAAATAGGAATAAAAGGAAGCTGCCAGTAGCTGGTAAATGATTTTGAATAAATTGTATGTATTATTTTTGGAATAAAACCTTGAACCATGGTAGTTTCTGTTATGTTACATGAGTCATAGATTCTACAAGGCCTGCACTGTGAGGAAACTAAGAAGTAAAGTGATAAATACATCACTAAGTCAAAACTGGACAGCTCCTCCTCACAGGATCCGTAATAAATCACTCACAAGTTCTCCACAAGCACAACTACAGGCCATGAATAAAATGAATGAGTATAGTTTGAGGGCAGAGTCATTATTAAATTGCAATTACTTGATACTAGACAATAATTGATGATTACGTCTTATGAGGGGATTAATGTTGCAGTTACTTCCATTAACAGCCAAATGATTTAAAGGACCACCCATAAACCAATAATTACATTATCATTTTACAACTTTTTCTGATGGCCTCATAGTTTATGTAGTCCTACAAATGGAGCAGTCGTATTCAGAGTGTTATTCAAGGACACTTACAGCAAACCTGTGGCGATTTGAAGCAGGAAGGGTCTTAAAACTATCCGGTCGAGTGTCGTTTAGCTGAGTCTGAATTAAAAAAACGAAATGCCGCACCTTTTCTTTAATATTTTCCAGCTCATATACGTGTTAAGACTCACTCCACTTTCCCCGGCCCTCAAAACCTCATCACGGGCCTCGGCTTCTTCTGTCTACAATAACGCGAGTCCTATTGATGGACACGGCGTATGGCGGCGAATCCCCCGAAGGGACAAAGCTCCTGGCTGGGATTGTGGTGAGCAAGTAGTGGAGCGAGCGAAGCAGCAGAGAGTGGCTAAGCCTCGGCGCTGACTGAACAGAATAGTTTCATTTAGTTACGGTCCATGTGAATGGGGAAAGACCCCAACACAATGACACATTCACAATCATCCGCTTGGTGCAGTGTAGCACGGCAGAGTGGCTTACATGTCTTTAATTTACATTCACGCACCATGCAAATGCAACTGCACATGGATTTGTTTAATACCTGAAAATCAATCAGAGGTTTTAGAGAATAAAGTAAAATAAGTGTTTCAGAGAAACGTACAGAATTACATTCCAGTGTTAGCATGAATTGTATCTGGCATTTCAGAGAGCTATGATGCGCAAGATTTTGGAATTAAAATATTTCCAAATGACCTTGTAGGCATATGTAATCAGAGTTGTGCATGTTACTTCCAAAGTGTAATCCATTACAGATTACCGGTTACTGTTATTTAAAAGTAATTCCTTACCTTACAATATTAATTTCTCAGAACTGTAATGCATTACATGACTCCTGTATTACTTTTAAGTTACATACAAACCCGTCATAAATGGTACGTGCACAGTAGAACCCCCCCCCCCGAATACAAGTGATAGGAGAGTCATGGAATGCATACATTTGTGCCCTGGAGTACATGTGGACGGATAGCTCAGTTAAGTAACGCCACAGTCTGCAATGTTTGAATCCCATCAAGAAATCTTGCATTTTTTTTCAATATTTTACGTGTTCAAACAGGGGGCGGTGCTGAGGACGGTGGTAGACAAATCCACAATTGATAAAGAATTCTAACTAGTCATAGAAACGTTAGCTTACCTTATCATTGCTGATCACAGGGATCATGCTAATGCTAACTAGCTTCTTAAAGCAGGTTAGGGTTAGTACTGAGCATCCGTCCATGTGGACAGTGGACTGTCTTCTGCCGTCTGCACCCGTTGGCTGAACACCAGGAAATAGAACTTTACAGATGCATTTTGATTCCTTAAGGTCTCATAGTCTTGCTGTTTTTTTTTGTTTGTTTGTTTGTTTATCATTTGAGCAATTCAATTATGGGTGAGAAGTGTGTTGTAATGCAAGCACTACTGAACATGTACCAACTAAAATATTACTGAAAATTGATTAGTAATGCCTTATACTATACTTATACTGCATTACAGTAAAAAGTAATCCATTACTGTAATGCATTACTTTTGTACCGTGTTACCCCTAACACTTTATGTAATATACTGCATTTGCTAAGTTGTGTACTTGGTGTTATAACAAATCACTGAACCTCAATGCCAGATCATTTAAAATCTCCTACAAACATTTTAACTTTCAAGGAAGCTCATACACCCTGGTTAATTCAACAACACACCTACACCCATATGTAGTTTTCAAATGTAATCTGCTCCGTGTATATTGGTCAGGTCTCCCTCGAAAAACAGATTTTATCTCAAGGGACTTCCTGGTTAAATAAAGATTAAATTAAAATACAAACACAACAAACAGTGTCATTCTTACATGGGATACCTGGTCTTATTTTACATAAACAGGTCCACCGTAATCATTATTGATTTATGAAAGTATATCAAGTATTCCATACAATGCTCAGATCTGTGATTGAATACAAAATGGCCCATTTCATTTGATGGACTTATCAGTGGGGTTTAATGTTGCTTTATATTGAAGATATACTGAAGATTTCAGTAAATGATCCAAGAACAGTGGTTGTACCTGATTAAATTCATTGGCGTTGTAGATGTCTATAAGGCTAAACTGGTTGCTTTAATCCAGTTTTATACTATGTGAAATTCAGTTGACTAGACTTGTTTTAGTTTGTTACATGTGGTTGTGTCATCTGTATACATACATAATTCCTGCCCTTTTCATCACTGAGGAGAAATCATTATATATATATATGAACAGAAGTGGTTCTAGACATCTACCTTGAGGATCACCACATACTTAGCTGTTACAGTTTGATAGACTCATATTGTAAAGAAGAACAGGGGCCCTCAAAACCTTTTAAGGTCAAGACAGTTCAATTTTTATTACATCTAATTAAAAAAAAAAAAAAACATAATATAAATTCCATCTTCAATATATTTATTGGACCCTCAGCTAAACTATGTTGAATAAATCCACTTTACTGCAGATTCAGATAAGGCCAGTAAATTGGTATTAAATGCCATTTTCTTAAAGAGGAACTTTGCAGGATTTTACCTTTTAGGTTCTTCTTCGCTGGTTTTGGTTCTTCTTCACTGTTTTTCAAACATTTTTCTCAGCGGAGCTCCCCTTACAGTTTCGTCGTACATATTTACTGTCGTAAAACCCACTGTTAACTCTCCCCCTTCAATCATGTGCATTTATTTTCAATGAAGCCGGCGATGAGAAGGGAAAAAATAGTGATCAAATACGCTACTGGAGCGGAGCGGAATGGGAAACTTTAGCCTGACACACTGAAGTTTCGGACATTTGTTTTCACTTCACGCTGCTCTTTGGCACTGCAGCTAACGTTAGCAGCGGCTGCTAACCTCAGACCACCGGTCTCTGAACACACAACCGGTATTGTCATTGTGACCCGTATGTCTGGGAAGCCAGGGGGGAATGTACAGATAGAAACATGAGGCTCGGTCTGCAGCCGCTAGCGCCATGCTGCTAATGTTAGTTCATAAACGAATGGTGATGCCCTGGTGTTCTACTGGATGTCTCAGGAACTCCATTGTTCCTGCTGTTGTGCGTTTTTATAATGAGAACTTTATTTGAAATTGCTCTTGGGCTGCTCCACTGATGTTACAGGGGTCTGTGTCCATAGTGATGTTGTGGTTTTTATACTGTGTGATGAGTGTTATGAGTCCATGGCATTTGAATTTCCCCATTTGGGGATTAATAAAGCGATCTATCTGTCT
>JAPQRP010000015.1:15500176-15511243 GCA_037367295.1 Apogon hyalosoma | reverse complement strand
GTTTCGTTCTTGTTTGTTCAGTATTAATTGTCAGCCTTGTAAATCCAAGCTGGACTGACTGTACATATCCTGACCAATTATCCCTTTGTGCAGTAATCTACACCTGGCTTTACTGCCTCCATCCATAATAATATACATTATATAGACTAAATGTTGTCTATAATTAGCATTTATTTGCAACATAGTATAGCAAACTATTACAGGATCAAAAACACATTAATTTTGTAAAAAAAAAAAAAAAGTCTTCATTCTGGGGAAGCCAGAAATTTGTGATGTTAAAATGGGGTGATGAGCCAAAAAAGGTTGAAAACCACTGGATGAAGCACACCTGTGGAGCCTGATTGCTCTGGAAAACGTAAGTAAAAAAAAGTAAGGAACCATAAAAAAAAAAAAAAGTAAGGAACTGTGACTGAAGGGAAGGGTGGAGAATCTCTAAGCATCTAAGAACAGGGTTGTAGGTTATAAACTAATGATTGAGAGTAAGTGTTGTTTAATCAGCAAGATTAATTAGAGTCATTATTCCACTTATAAATGTAGCAGTACCTACCTTTTCAAAATAAAGTATCCATAATCATATTATACAGGTTAATGTGACCCAAGACAATTAAGTCAAATCCTTTTTTAGAAAATATGTTGAAACACCTTTTGCAAATAAAGTTGGACCCATACATTGCAAAAAAGTCATAGTAACGCCAATACTTTATGTTCACTCAACATACTTACAATTAGTTGATTCAACAAAATTGCGTCTCAGTAAACGAAAGCATTTTAATTAGGTGGAAATTCATTCCATAATTTTATTTCGCTCATCCAAACGAATAGTTTTTTGAGTGTACAAAAAAAAATTAATTTAGGCTCTCCCACAATAGTAGCACTGGGTCCATATGGGTTAATGTGGGGAACAGAAGTAAAAAGTAGAGACTTAGAGACACTTCCATCTCTGAATCTGAGGTTGATTATTCATTTATCTATTTAGGCCTGTTTATTTTAAATTATTTTAGAGTTGGTGAGATTTGAGGCCAGATTTACTCACGATTTGTGGCACCAACACTCTTTTGGCTTTAAAAAGCATTTACTAAAGACATCAATTAAAAATGAATCGAGATGACATGTTTTTATTTTTGCAGCTGGCCTCATTGCTTATGTTTTTGGAGGCATTTTCCTTTTGAGACTGCAACATTTTGGGGACTATTTAAATGAATCGTGTCATGACACCAAGTTTTGCTGTTGTCAGTTTACTGCCATTTGGGTCATTGTTCAGCAACAAAAACAACATGTCTTCTCCCATGTTTTACGCTCGACATGGGTCTGATAGTTGGGAGGAGGCGTCACAGAGAACAGTGAATACGTGGCAGGGAGTGAATTTTCCCTCCTGCTTTCACTGAGATGCCAGAGGAATGCACAGCGACATTTCAATCGTCAGGGCACGTTAATGTTAATTTGCTGGAGGAAATCAAAGGTGACCTGGAACCCCCGACTAGAAAGAGTCACCCCGTGTCATCTGTACTTAAATGCCTGGCAACTCTTCTTTTAGCCTTTGGTTCATTTCTGCGTACTGGGGCTTTTGTAGCTGAGATTTCATATTCCACATTTTCACCACATAGGTAGATACCAGAGGTGAATTTCAAAGGGTTCAAGTCATATAAGAGTCGGTAGGCGTCATGTCATCCATTCATTCATTCAGAAAAACAACAAAGAAAAAAACACCCACATACACTCTTTTTTTTTTTTTCTTCAGGATTCGCTAGTCAACATTTTTTATTATTTAGAATGTATGTACCTCAGACATTAAATGTGCTGATTAGCTGTTTTTCACACTGGTGAGTTTTACTGTACCTACCAGTGGCCTTGGTGACAGCCATGGGGTGTGAATGTACTGTGTGTGCCCCTACTGTGCCATTTCTGATGAGAGTCTAGGTGGTAAAGGGAGTGAAATCTAAGCTGGACTAAAGTCTAATCATAAAGGGACAACTGTCTATTCAAGCAGCATTTGTGAAAAACCAACAGGCAGCCACAGAAGGTATGTAATGGATTACACTGGTCTACAAGTAAAACGCTTCCAGGATAAAATTAGTGAAATTTTAGCATGTGTGAGTCACTGAAAAAGCAATATCAAGTCAAAAATGCTGGTTAGCTGAAGTTTCCAAGATACAGTCTTTGGGTCAGAATGTGAAATTTGAGAATTAACAAGAGAATGGGTTCAACTCAGAAGGAATATTTATCTGAGACCTACCAGATCTACTTCAAAACACTGTCTGCACGTGACAGTACATTCACTTTACAGGTTCTATCTAGTGGAACGTTTATAAATCTGTTGGATAAATGTACGTAAACCAACATATATGAGTAATAACACTTTATCATATACCTTGAAACATCAGCAAATCGGCAGTTTGGTTATTTGTTTTCCAATTAATCTTATTAAAATACATAACATTTAGCACATTTAATCTCTGAGGCAGATAATTTCTAAAAAAAAAAAAAAAAAAAAAAAGAAAAGGTAGACCCATGTAATTACACAGCGGGAACTGTAGAAGTACATGGACTGAATATTAAATATGTTTGAACACAGACAGTGATTGAGTGAATCACACAAAGTGGTCAAACATAGGTCTGTACCTCTACTGTGTCCTGTTGTTCCTCATTTTTATGTATTTAGAATGTAATGGAATTCAAGTCTATAACTGAGTCCAACCTTATTAAAGTGAACTCATTGCTTTGGTTGTGGTCACATTAGTGAGGTTTAATTGTATTCATTTTATGATAATAAAAATATACAGCTTTACGTGGTTTGAAGCATTTATAATGTTTATTTTGTGTTGCTTTGCCCCCTTCGATACCCACTGGGGCTTTGATCCTGGACTCCACCATTCTCTTGCACCCCCCCCCAGTGTTTTTGGATCCGCCACTGTTTCTGTGTATATGATAAATTGTTATTTCACATATATATTGGTTTATATATATATTCATACCATAGATTCCTAAATCTTCCAATGAAAAGCACCTGTAATGTGAATGTACTATAATGTTATGAAATAGAGCCCATTCTTTCATTAATTCTGTAGACCAGTGTTATGGACAGTCCACGATGGGCTCATATTTGCTTGTGTTCCTATTAAAAAAAAAAAAAAAATTCTGCCAACCATATACTGAATAAATGTCATTTGACCAAAAAAATGGTTAAGTGTCATAATTCAGTTCTGTGGCAGTGTACACTTTAGATTTCTCCTCTGTGCATTTTCTTAGGTCATGCCATTTCTTTTCTGTTTTCTATTTTCCTCAATGGACTGTACCTTTGCCCCTACTGCAATTACCTTGCCTACAATAATGTTCCAGATGTCTCTTTTGTGAGGCTAGACATTGTGATTTTCACGTATTTTCCTGAAATGATTACATTCTGCTGCCTCTGGGCTGTGTTGCCAAGACAAACAGATGCATAAACCTACACTTATATTATGTTTGTCAGGTTATATATTCGTGCCTGCTTTGTTAGTAGATTGTCGCTAGTTTGCCACTTCATTATTGGCGTTTCCAAAATTTCCCAAAAATTGGCCTCATTTTGGACCATGAACCTGTTATCATCATGGACAGTAGCCTGTATTAATATTGGATGAACCACTGGTTTGTGAAACACAGTTTTGAAGCCTTGATATGCACAATATGGGTGCTGCCATGTTGGTTTTATGAAAACAAGAGGGTTGTTGTTGTGGAGTTGGAGTAAGTTTAAGATTCAAGATTCCTTTAATGTCCTCGTATACACAGAGCATGCCCAACGCAATTCAGATGCACTTTATGGAGACGGTGGTTGAGAAAAACAATGCACAATATGAAATATAAAATACAGAATGTTTAAATAGTGTTAAAAGAGATAGAATAATTAGTAATAAAAAAAAAAAAAAAAAAAAAAACGCTCCCGTTTAGTCAAGTCACACAGTCACACCTACATACAGTAGTTATTGCACATTGTTGATTATTCATCATTGCACATTGTGGATTTTCAATTATTACACATTATTGATTATTGTTGATTATTGGACATTGTTGACTATTGTTGATTATTACATGTGGCCGGTTATTGCAGAGTTCAGGGTAATGATTGCTCTGGCTTTTAATATGACGTTTTCGATCCTTCTGACCACGCCTACGTAGGAAACAGGATATGAGGCATTTCATAAAATTAGTAAAGTGTACCATGCGACATCTTTGTCTGTAGAAAATCTTCAGTGTAACACACACGGGTACAAACACGATCTACAGAGATTTGTCAACGAAAGCACATGGGTGCAGACTGCATCACGGTGCGTTCAAGTGCACTCAATCAACTCATATCAAATGACCCACTCAAAGCCAAATATCAACCCATAGACCTACATCTGTGACTCATTTGCTGTTCTTTCACTATAGAATTGTTTTTTTTAAAACAATTACACGCTAAAATCATAGCAGTATGCCATTCTACATTGTTTTCACGCCAGGATAGTTCTCATACACCACATCCCCGTTTAACTCTCTGGTCATCTTCATGGTATTTTAGTGCATCAGCCAATTCAATCCAAGTCACGTCCAACATGCACACATTTTAACGTGTAAAGAATATGCATGGCTCATTTAACCTTGGCCAGTGAATTAAAAAGGTTAAGAAGTTAATTCCAAGCACTAGCTCTTATTTTTCGGTGTGTAGAAAGAGATGTACCATTAGTCTGATGTAGTTTCACAAATGAAATACATTTCATATACATTTGAAGCTTTTTTTTTTTTTTATCCATAGTAGTTTGTAAATGTAGATTTAACAGCATTTCACCATGTATTTGAGTAAGTTTGGGTCGTACACCAGGGCCACATCCCAAGTCACCCCTTGGCCCCTCTCCCTTACCCATCCGTTTTGCATGTACACGTAAAGGGGTAGTGGTGTCCCGATTCTCGATTAGAAGGAGGAAAAGGGTGAAGGTGGAGGGCTGTGTAGCCCTCGAAATGGAGATTTTCCAGGACCACATTATGAATAGAGGGGTAGGAGAAATTTCCCATAATTCTGGTCGACTCATTGGCAAGATGGAGGTAAACACAGCAAAAAAGTGCAGCAGTGTGACGAAGAAACACAAATGTACGTATTTTCTTTGTAAACAACTTAATCATTTCATCGACTGTTTACTGCCGTTTCAATCGCATTTCTGTGGTTTATGGTTGAAAACCACAAAAAGATGACCAAAACCCATGGAACAGACAGTTACAGCTGCTGACGGCATGGGGAATACTTTTGGAAACAAAGATGTCGTGTCTGTTAACAGCGGCATCGATGACTGCTGATGACGTAACAGGTTGTGACTGGTTGTCCCATTTCATAGGAGAACGTTTCAACCCCTACCCCTGGCAGCTCCATTTCAAGGGGTAGTGCCAAGTGTAAGGGCCAAGGGGTAGGGGGAAGGGGGAGGGCCAAGGGGTGAATTGGGATTGGGCCCAGATTTACTTTTTGTCTGGGAACCCCTGCCTAACTATAACTTGTAGATTACATTCATCTTTTATTAAAATGACCTGGCTTTATCTGTGCCCATAAATCTGTGCTCTATTGGTCGATTACCCATACAGATGCAAAAACAAACCGTTCTTTCCACCGCTTCAGATTCCTGACAGGGATGTATCCTCCGCCTTATTGCAGGATATCCACGAAGAAACTTTCAGAGAACTCAGCGTGACTTCCCTGCATTTAAACCCTGCTCAACACTCCTTTTCCCCCACGTCTGAGCATGACAAATGAAGAACAACGAGGCCGTATATATATACAGAAACTGGATAAACAAGCTGCACGGCTCAGAGTGCACAGGGATCAGTCAAACGTCATCGCCTTCTGACAGCCCGGTTGGCCAGGTCTCGTGTAATAGTGATGAATGTTTCCACTTCCAGATATGAAGTTTCAAGTTCACAAACCCATCAAAAACACCACTGATTGATTATCACACTGTGCAGATTCTCAAATACCCCCAAAAAAGTGGTGGTCTGGCGGTCGTATTTCTCTTATACTGCTGTTTTGTGTTCGTTTTTTTGAAGGCACCGAGTGAGTCACTTGTGTGATCACAGCTGAGTAAGAGGAGGAAATCCTCTCCGGGCATCTCACTGATGATTTGATGAGACGATCCTGATGTGTGTTTTAGTCACTCAGTGATTCAGATTGCTCTTCAGAAAATGAACAGTATAATGGGCTTAGAACCAGTTCCCAGAGGATGCACATTTATATTAGAGAAATTATCGTCCGTTTTGTATCATCATGACTAAAGATGAACAAAGTTGTTCCTGCTGGGGGACATGTGTTGAAACTCACATCATCAGACTCAGACTCAGCTTTATTGTCATTCGATCACAGACATGATCAGATCTGAACAAAACACTTTTACAGGTCTCTATGTGCAGCATGAACAAACAGAGTAAAAAAAAAAAAAAAAAAAAAAAGAAAACAATAGGTAAAACTAGATTAAAAAATAGGTAAAAACAAAAGAATAAAATCAAAACTACTATAAAAACCACTCAAGTAAACATATTTATATTGAAAAAAACCCTCTAAATATGTACAATATTACACAGTATGCATTATCAGCAACAATATGAGCAAAATAAAGTGGTGAATTTTTAATAGTGACTGTGATCAACAGCATCATCATCTGTGTTAACCCATAAAGAGTCAGTACAACTTTTGTGGCAGTTCCCAAATGAATTTTTCCATATTTTTAAGCTTTTTAAAGTGATTTATCAACATTTATTCCTATATTATGCTCTGTATTTTGTGAAAATCAGGCATTTTCCCCTACATTTAATTTATTGATCATGCAGATGTTCGAAAAAGGTCAAATTAAAGCTGATGATTATTACATCAGAAACAGAGAAAATTGAGTTTTTAAGTCAAATATGTCATTAACTGAACATAAAACCAAGTGTCTCCATCTACTGTCATTGATCCAGCTCTGTGGGTTTTACTGGGAGTAGAGGACTAGTGGATTCTAGATCCTCTGATCCAGTTCATACCTTTACTTTCTTTACTTTCTTGGTAAATTCCACTGGTATTTTCAGTTGAATAACCTCTCAGCTGGCATGTCTGTTTCCGCACATGAAATTTGACACCATGGCAATGTGGCCCTATTGTTTATCTGTTGCTAGGTAACCCACTTCAATGATGATTCTATGATTCTGGGCACATTATTGTAGGACTATTATATTCCAAAATTACTAATATCTCCTAAAATGTTGGTCCTATCAACTTGCTGTTTTCACTAGTCTCTTCCTTGACCAACAATACATAAGTATGCCAAACTGCAGCACTCAGCTCTCTCTGGATTTTGTGTGATGCTCGAGACACACACACACACACACACACACACACACACACACACACACACACACACACACACACACACACACACACACACACACCTAGTCCACTTCCCTTTTCTAATATAGGATGATAGTGTTGCCACAGTAACTACAGAGCCTCTGAACACCCAAATGGGTCATATCTGTTGACCATGAAAAGATGACAAACTGTATTTAACACCACTTATTTACATGGATTGATAGAATTAGTGGATCAACAGGTGATAAACTTTTTATCAAAATCAGTAAATGATTTTGGAGGTTTGGGTCTTTATGGGTTAAGGCAGTGGTTCCCAGCCTTTTTTGGCTCGTGACCCCAGACATTCAAAATAGAGACATTTTTCTCTTGCAGATGTCTTAGCGGGGCCAGCCAGGTGAAGAAATCTTTCCATTCTCTGTTTGGTCCAGTTTTCTGACTGCGACTGTGTTACGACAGGTTGAAGCGTAGTAACGCATGGGGTCACATGATCGGGTCAATCAATATATGCCCTCTCAGATATCATATCCTGCATTTTATCTGAACTTCACTTTTATTAGAAGTAGTGTGCGGCGTTTTAATTATAATGAAATACTGGGTGTCCCAAAAAAATCTGACATCTTTTCATCACCTAATATATATATTTTTTAATTTGTTTGCTCTTTTTGCTCATAAAAGTGTAATAATTTTTATTGTTCCGTTTTCAGGAATAGACATGCCGTTTACTGCGACAGAAAAGGCATTCTGTGTATTGAAGTACGCCCGAAGTCAGTCAAATGTGAATGCGCAACGTGAATTTGTTAGAAAATTTCATGCACAATTGCCAACAGGAAAGCAGATTTGGACATGGTATTTTTCGCTTGAAATTTGTAGAAGAAAACATTTTATGTCCAAAATCAATCCTATTAAGTATCCTGACCATGTAATCACTCCGATTCAGACACCTCAAATGATGTCAATTAAATTGGAACACCCTGTATATAATGAATCATTAAAAAATATTCTTTATTAATATTTTTTTCATATTTTATCAATTACTAGAAATTTCAGGTGACCCCATTCGAACTCCAGGTGACCCCATGTGGGGTCGCGACCCCAAGGTTGAAAATCACTGGGTTAAGGTGTAAGGTGGACAGTACATGGGAACAGTACACGGTGGGGGGAGCAGTTCAGTTGCGTCATACATATCTGTACAGCAAAAAAAAAAAAAAAAAAGCAAAACAAAAAACTCACACGAACTTTGGAGATTGGAAACAGTAGACTGGCTCTTTTATGTCACGGTGAGAACTTTGTAATAGTTGCAGAAATGGGATGGAACATATTGTGGTGTGTTTCTGTCTAGGTGTTTTATCTGCGGAACAAGCCACCTTGTTTTGGTAGACGAGATTAGATCATGATTCACTTCATGGAATCAATTTCACAGTGTATTACAGCAGCATCCCCTGCAAGATCAGTCTGAATGTCATTTTGGGGAATGATTTGTCTCGCTCGGAGGTGCACAAGCATTTCCTGCGTACTGTACCTACACTCTTCAGTTTATCATATTTGCCCTCGGAAAATCTTTATTAGCGTGAAAGGCTTGCACTGGGTCTCATGGGAGAGCGGGCTGGCATTGATGCAGATGACAGCAGCAGTCTCTTTCACACTCTGTAGTGTTGACAGACGTGGAAATAGTACGGATCTGTCAGGAAGCACCGCACAACTCAGCCGTTCGAGCCGTGCCAGCTATAAATATTTCAGGAAATAACAATCAGGGCTGTTTATTCTTTCCGAAGTTACCCATAAGTATGACTGACTTGTTTTGAAGACGGTTGTTGTTTTGACAGATTTCGGGGCTGACAGTGACTGCTCCCTGTCTTTGCGTGCCGACGCTGTGTCTGCCACCTGTGCCGTGATGAAGCTGACAGGATGGCGTTCAGCTGAGGCAGCAGTCACATTACAGCGCTGCCACGTACATGACTCTCCGAAGCGTCTTATTTTTTAAATAAATGTGCCCATTTGCTGTGTCCTTGTATCCTTGCATCAAAGGGGGGTAAATATATGCACATTTGCAGGGTTTCCATGAGATGGATGAAAAACATTTTATATTTATCAGCAAGTTTTAGTTATTGAAGACAGCGAGGTTTTTTTTATTTTTTTTTTATGGAAACTTTTGGTAGGAAGTAGTCCAGACGCACAATAATTACACAGCCTGGCCGAAAAAAAAAAAAAAAAGCCCCACCTATATTTAATAGCTGAATTTATATACATGTATATTAAAAATGTAATTATTTGTGTTTGTCTCCTTTCTGTACCTACCTGGCCCACTTTCATTGACTTAATCAGAAATCTAAGGTCATCATTAGCTACATCCTGGAGGCAAATATGTCTAAATTTCTCATTTATTATTGGGTCTAAAAAGATTAAAATGCTCCAGGTACCAAAATGTACCCAGTTTCATAGAAGCATCCAAATCTAAAATAACATTCTTGCCCACCTTGTAAATTCTATTGCTTGAAATATGTTAAACACTATATTTATACGTAAAATATATCAAGCTTGAGAATCTACAAGGAGGGAAGATGTTCAATTTGAAGGCAAACTAAGAAGGTTTAAAAACTATACATTACATGAAGTAAATATTACATCCCAACTGATCACATAAGCATGTCTTAACAAAATATGAAAAGAATATAGTTGTGTTGCTTAACAAATGTAACATCTACTTTTTGTAGCTATACATGGTCTTATTTCTTAGTATTACAGACATTATCAGGCTAAATGGATCCATTTTGGAGATGTTTGATTTTACTGTTTTGCTTCAGAACTGAGTCATGTTCATGGTCCAAAATGATTTTCTAAACGTAATCATGCATTTGACTGAGCCAGACACACCTATTTCTAAAATAAATCTAAAGTGGGCAAAAGACATAGGATACCAGAACATGTCCTTAAATAGAGATTTTTAATTTGACTGTAGCACATAAAACAGATGGAAATTTGGGAATGATACAACAGCCACAATGATCACAAGTAATGAAAAAGTACTAAAAGGCAAGGCAAATGTATGTGTATAGCACAATTTATACACAGGGTAATTCACAGTGCTTTACAAAAATGGAAAAGAGACAAGTTAAAAACACATGATTAAAACATAATCAATAAAACGTCAATAATAATCAATTAAAATAAGGTAAAACAGAAGAGTGCAGATAGAACCCTTTCAGTTGTTCTATGCACAGAACAACCGAATCCTTGGGATGTGATGGAGAGAAAAAGTCATCAATACAAATGAATGCAACTCTGGTGATGTTGACATATATTGTGACCCTCCATAAGCACTGGTCCTCATCCTTTAAAGGGCTCGTATTTATCTAAACCCACTTTTATTAGTCTGTGGTTCGTTTATTTGTATATTCGGACCCTAATAGTTCATATAGTTTGAATTTGAACCCTTCAGGTGCTGCAAAGCTATTTTTAGATTCATTTTAGCAAAAATCGAGTGGATTTGTACAACCTGTTTGAATTCCTGTTTAATTTGTTATGTCTATAACTAGTTACATCACAACATTTGCACATATAAGGTCCAGACTTCTGACGAACATTTCTCCGAGGATGACATAATTGTTTATCAGCAGCAGTGGTTGTAGTTCATACTGAAAATATGCCCAAACCTGGAGCCCATTACCTAAAATGTTCAGTTGTTGGTTGAACAGGACAGAGCAGCACAGCCAACAACCTGGAGGGGGCGGGGC
>JAPQRP010000015.1:15479935-15490756 GCA_037367295.1 Apogon hyalosoma | reverse complement strand
CAGATTACTGGTTATCTGATAAATCATGTCAGATTATGCTGTTTATATGATCACTTGAATAATATGACTCCACAAATCGGATAATTATTGGAGTATTGTGTGCATGTAAACAGGCTCATTGATTCACCAATAAAACCCAGGATTGTGATAATTGTGCTTGTTTTTCCATGGACTTAATAATCGGCCTATATTTGTTGAAAAAGTTCCTTATCGTTCCAGTTTTATCTATTTTCAATATAATAACTTCTGAATTTACTCTGATTCTATGAATATCTACCTGATCAGTAAATTAAATGTAGGAAACTACCTGATTTTCAGAAATACAGAGGGTAATATCATAATAAATGGCAATAAATCATTTAGAAAGGGTGAGAGGTAGAGGTGAATTCACATAAAAATAATCCTTGGGTTAAAACTGTGAAATACCTTTGCAGGTCTCCAAAAACTTGAAACTAAATAAATCATAGTCTTGATGATACACTCAGACTTCACACAAACAGTTTTTGTTAACAAAAAAAAAAAGATTTGACAGCCTCTGACTTCATCTGTCTTTTTCTGAACATAAGGAAAGCGTTAGAAACAAGTTTAGTTTGTTATAGAGATGATGCGCCGTGACTCCACTGAAGGTTACACTCTGGAAAGATACAAACATTTCTGAAGAGCAAAAATCAGACCAAAGCACCTGCTTGTATCATCTGTCACTGTGGGCTTTTTTAGCTTTATTTTACTGCCCTTAAGGTTCCTTTTTTAGCCAGTGAAACCGTCTCAGTGATCTCTTTCAAGGGATTTCAGCACGACTCCTGCTGTGAACAAGCATGTGCACTGTTTCCTGATGCTCCCATTTCACATTATTTTTCATTTTCCTAATTAGCAACATATTGGGTGATTGCTTTAAATGTCACGTTACAGGTTAATAGACTATTTATGTAGTCTCATAAATAGACTAAAACTTAAAAGGGCCTGTGTGAAATTATAAATGATATGGTGTGATTAATTGCTAGTACCTGACAAAGGAGGGTTTATCTGCAATTCTTAGAAATTAACCAAATTCAATTATAGACTGCTTAAGGTCTAATTAACATATCATCATGAAACATGGCTTAATATCATATTTTTAGCCTGTCAACACTAATTAGTTGTATTATTGTGTACCATTCATTTTGGACAACTCAAGACTGTAAGATAAAGTGTGCTAACCTGCAGTATTTAATCATTTCCAGGAGATTTTTCGCTTCTGTATGAATACTTGGATCCAGTTAAACCTGCCTGAAAAATACGCAGGTGGAAGTAAGTATTATAATTAATATCAAATGCAGCAATTCACGTTGTATTGAAATTCACCAAGAAAACATGTGTTTCAAGGTTCATAGGTGAACTTTGTGGTAAAGTCTGTGATGTGCTGGGAGCTGGTTGTTTGCTAATGATTAGCCGACTCCATTTGTAAGCTAATGGTGTTGCGGTTATTGGTGCTGGAATAGAACAGAAGAGAGTCATTTTAAGAACTCAGGAGCCAATGAGACCACGTTTGCAAAAAACAACAACAAAAAAAGAACTGAGTTCCGTAAATATAAATAAATTTACAGACTGTTAACATAACCATCAGCAATGGAGACAGATGCTAGCTTAGAAATGGAATTAGCTAACATCAGCTAATGACCAGTTCCCAGCAGAAACTACATATGCTTCCATATGTACAGGAAGTTACTTCATATTTTGTGTAGAAGTTAGCGATGTCCCGATACAACTTTTTCACTTCCGATATGATACTGATATTGCAGCCTTGAGTATTGGAGTAGTGTGGAATGAATGGAATGGAATGTCAGAAACGGCTTGATCAAGAGATGTTACTCAGAGAATAGTCAGCAACAGTAGGTATGAGAAAAACAGACCCATTTATTATTAACCAAATGGTTACATACATTTTAACCATAATATCTACAGTATTCTACAACTGAATAAAATAAATAACAAATAAATTAGAAGACCCTGAAAAATAACCTAAATAAATCCAATAAAAACAAATTATACTTTTAAAGTGCAAACAATTCAAGTTCACTTCAGTTATTTTTTTCTGTCAGTATATGGTGGGAACAACTGAGGGCGGGGACAAAAACAACAAAACCAACACAATATCGTCCACTGTCCAACTGCTCAAAGTTAAGAGTTCACAGCTCCAGTTTCAATGACTGTGCCCAAAAAACCCACAAAAATATGCGGGGACAAGTTAAAAAAAATCAGGATGCGTGCACAGGTAAAGTTAAATGAAGTGCGGACGGGCAGCGGGAAAGGAAGTGACAAAATAAAAGCGGATTCATGGATGAAATTGTGGTTGATCCACAGGCGGTTTGTTTTATTTTGAAGTGAGCTTTACATCTGGCCACAGATGTCATTGAGTAGCACTGATGGCGTGTGTTTGAGCCAAAAATAAAGCCCTTAAAAGTGATTTACTAAGTAGACAATGTGATTAATCACGGGTCTGGTTGCGGGTCTAATGTACGTTGGTACGAGTGGGTTTGGAAAGTGGACCGTGCAGGACTCTGTAACCCCGGTACTTCTGTCACATGACTCCGTTAGTCCACCTGTAGTAGAGCCCCTGTCCGGTTGATGGTCAGTCTGCAGAGTAATCACTCATTGTCAACTCCTGTCCTGTTGTTTCACTGACTTAAATCCGTAATCAGATGCTACTTTGCTAACACAAAATGTCAGACAGCCGAGTCTTCTTAGTTCTTTTCAAAAGTCCAGTAAATGTGATGGAATTGAGAAACGCAGTGAAAAAAGAAGGACTGATCTGGTGAGGATGACAATTAACAGCCATCACTGAGATGTTTTTGAACATTAAATAAATACTACCAAATATTACATTTGAAATGATGGATAATAGTGTGTTATGGTGGAATTTTTATGACCCTGTCCGTCAAAATGATGGACAATAAAAATGTCCAGTGCAACCTCTGCCTCCATCTCCACTATCTGCAGTCCGAGCATGATGTGGAGATTTTTTTTTAAGTAGATAAGCATTACGGCCTGTTCTGCTGTCAGCCTGCTCCTGTGCTCCTCAATGATAATTGACGCTGTGCTTAAGAGCCTCTCATACTCGTGCAGGAGTGGAAAATGGACTGCTTATTGTAGCGCTTATATCGGAGATTTTAGATGTGTTTGGCTGATATCGGACTGATATCTGATATCAATATTTGATCGGGACACCCCTGGTAGAAATTAACATAGAAAAAACAATTCAAGTGCTTCGAGGTTCACGAGTGAAATTTGTGGTAAAGTCTGTGTTGTGCTAGGAGCTGGTTGTTTGCTAATGATTAGCCCACTCCTTTTGTAAGCTAATGGCGCTAGTGTTGTGGCTACACTGGTGCTAGAATAGAACAGAAGAGAGTTGTTTTAAGAACTCAGGGGTAAATGTGACGATGTTTGCAAGAAAAACAAAATAAAATTAAGTCCCTAATAAATAACATGGGCTTGTCAACGTCGGCACAGGCAACGGAGACTGATGTTAGCTTAGAAATGACATTAGCTAACATCATCTAACAACCAGTTCCCAGTATGCCTCCGTAAATACAGAAAGTTACTTAATATTTTGTCTAGAAATTCATATAGAAAAAATAACTCAAGTGTTTTGAGGTTCATATGTGAAATGTATTATTATTATTTATATATTTATTATCTGTGTTGTGCTGGGGGTTGCTTACAATAACGATGCTAGTGTAAAAGGCATTTTAAGAACCTGGGAGCAAATATAAGGATATTTGAGGATGTTAAGAGGATGTCATTTAGTTTTGTTTGCATCTTTCATATCATTCTTATCATGTTTTACCTTTCAGGTTGATTTACATCCTTTATGTGGGGACGGCTGTGGCTCAGTTGGTAGAGCGGGTTGTTCAATGACCAAAGGATTGGCGGTTCGAATCCTGGCTCTGACTGTCGAAGTGTCCTTGGGCAAGACACTGAACCCTGAATTGCTTGCTACTGGTGTATGAGTGTGTGTGTGAATGTGAGGAACATGTAAAGCACTTTGGGCATGACGAAGGTGCGTGAAAATTTGCAATACAAGTTCAGTCCATTTGCCATTTATGTGCTTATTTGTGAGTTTTAATCTTTTACGCTACATCTTTCTTATGTCATTTTATTATTATTATTATTATTATTATTATTATTATTATTATTATTATTATTATTAATTCATTATGTCATGTTAGGTCTTTTACAACTGACTTGGCTTCTCTGCATTTCACGTAGTTTTGTTTTGGTCAATAACCTTTTAAAAGTAAAATGAATTCACTCATACTATTAGACCATCATTTTGTGTCCCACCACAAAAGCCTTTTTTTAATAATTCCAGTTTCAGTGAACATCCTTTGAAGGAATTATTGGTTGACATTGCCCAGGTGGGATCTCAGTCCAGTCTTCTACACAAACTGTTTCCAAATCTCGATCTTCAGCGTCTACATCTTCCAGTAACTGACTGAACCATTCCAGGAATTATACATTTTTTCCCTCTGGAACAAGTTAACAGTCTCCTTTACGGTATGTTTCAGAGCTTTATCCTGTTGAAACGTCCGCCCACGCATCGCATACTCATCATTTGTGAAGGATGGCGACAGATTCATCTCCAAGTTTTCCTGCTAGCTACAATAACATGCCAGTACCATGAGAAGAAAAAAAACACATGTATGACGTCTCCATCTCAAAATTCTGCCGTTTGCAAGGTATTTTTAGGGCTACTATTTAAAGAGTATTTTTATGTGTCTGCATATATTTCTTGGAGAACTCTTTGGAGGATAAGGGTAATTCCATGAAAAGATTAAACCCATCGCGTCTGTCTCAGGGAAATGGGATTTATTGACATTATTATGACAATACGATATCAGGAGATTTATCCGTTAAGTGCTACTTTTTAATTTGTAAAGCTTGACATAGAGCAAATCCAGATTGTCTTTCACCACATATTAATTTTAAGCGATCCCTCCGGTTGTAAATGTCTACAAACTCAATATTTTACAATGAATAATTTGCAGTTTTATGTGAAATATTCAATGTGCTATAAGAAACGCCACATGAAATCCAAGTCAAGGGCCTCGAGAGAGACATAGCAGTGGATTTTATAGGGCAGCAGTAGTTATAATTTAGTGAAGGGATTCAAGAGATTTATGTTCCAGGCCTGTCATCATGTGATCGGCTGTCATGTCCTATACCTTTACCTGGATGCTGCCTGAAGGGAAAAGTGGTCTCAGCAGAAGGACACGTCCTTCTATTTATGTCTTGGTGCCTGCAAATGTTAGGAGGCTGTAAAACACTAATATAGATGCACTGTCACCTGCCTGGATGATGTGAAAGCTTCTGATGCTTTACTAACTTATTCCCTTTTATTTATCAGAGGTGATGCCTTTTTGTAAGACAGCTAAGATAAACATGTTTAATACCAATCTCCAAAGATCTTTGATTAAAGAAAGACAATATAAAACAATCAAACTGTCTTGTGCGATCAGAATCATTCCTTCCTTTCCTGTTTATTTGTTCTCTTAATCAAAGTAGATTTTCCATGTTATTATTATTATTATTATTATTATTGTGTTTGTGCATCTGTTGTGTAAAAGGTTTTAGGGAAATATCACGTTTGACTGGTTAACCCTTTAAAACCTGACGTGTCATCGCTGACACACCCTGCGCATATGTAGCTTGGATGGCTGTAACTCTTTCACTGTTTGTCCAATCGGAAAAACGCTAAAGGTTTCTGACCCCTGAGATGTTGCACTTCATAGGTTTTATTGGGTCATTACGGTAATTCCACTAATGCCTGTACTTGAAGCGGGAAAATACGCCATTTTAGCAGAATTATAACGTGCAGTAAATTGTAAATGACTGCTAGATTTTGAAAGATCTGGGAAAAAAAGTGCTCTGGAAAAATGGGCAAATGGACTCAGTCACAGCATATTGTCTAACTTTCTTATAGTCACAATACAATAAAAATTAAAAAAACTACAGGTGGACCATTTTAGGCTTAGGGTTAAAAGGTTACTGAGTTACATTTGGACTATATAGGTATGAAATTACTTAGAGCAGTGGTTCTCAACCTTTTCGAGCAAATGCTGATTAAAACAGCCTCATGTACCTCCTGCCCCCCCCATCCCTGAAAAAAATTAGGATGTCGGGGGGAGGGACATTATTCTAAGATTAATGCATTTGTGGAGGACGTGGTGGGTTATATAACTCTGTAGATAAAGCCTACCTCACCTGCCACCCCAAAGCCAAATTTGCGATGGGGGGCGGGGGTTCTATGTTATATATATGTTATATGTTAGAGCAGGGGTCTCAAACATGTGGCCCAGGGGCCAAATGCAGCCCGCCAAAGGTTCAAATCCAGCCCGTGGGATGAATTTGCAAAGTGTAAAAATTCCACAGTCAAGGCTGTGGAACTCATTTCAGTTCAGGTTCCACATACAGACCAATATGATCTACAGTCAAATAATAACAGCATAATAACCTACAAAAAAGAATTACTCTGTTTTTTCTATGTGAAAAAATCATATTGCATTATGCCTATAAATAATGACAACTTCAAATTTTTGTCTTTGTTTTAGTGCAAAAAAAAACATTAAATTATGGAAGTATTTACAAACTATCCTGCAACAAAATGTGAATAACCTGAACAAATATGAACAACCTGAAATGTCTAAAGAAAATTAAGCACAATTTTAACAATTTCCTGCCTGTTACTAAGAGTTTTGTGTCTTTTTAGAGCCGATCCATAATACACATGTATAAATGACAAGTTGAGGCAGAATATTGTTAAAATTGCACTTATTTTTCTTAAGAAATTTCCGTGTTTTCAGGTTATTCACATCTTTTTTGTTTGTATAGTTTAAAAAAGTAAGTATTTTCATAATTTAATAGGGATTTTTTGCATTAAAACAAAGACAAACATTTGGAATTGTCATTATTTATAGGTTAATATGCTATTATTTGACTGGTCCGGCCCACTTTGAGACCCCTGTGTTAGAGCTTTCTGCTATACGTACTGCCCCCCCTTTAAAAACACTGTAATAGTCTAACCGCTTGCATTTCAACATGGGGAGGGACTGCTGCATTTCCTTTGTACTAATAGCCAGTGAGTCTGTGACCCCCCCCAAAAAAAAGTTGAGAACAAGTGACTTAGATAATATACATATTTCCTTAAATAATGTGGAATTATTGCGCTTTTGTAATATCACTTATAGCTGACACCCACAAACTTACATTTAAATTATCTATAAAAATATTGCATCAGTAACGTTTCTTCACTCAGTCTGTTCTCTTGCATTTTATTTGGAAGCTCTTAAAAGTGTTTGGGTTAATTAGATGTCAGGGCAAATAGGGGGTTTTTATGTTTTTATGTCTGCCGTGTTTGGCTTTGATTGACAGGACGGTCTGACAGCCCATTCGCCCGAAATTTCTTTTACTTAATGAAAAGCATATTTTTCAAAAAATGACTTTGCTCCACAGTTCTTGATGAACGTTATCATTTAGCAGAGTTGACCTCTGACCCCTCACACTCTTAACAGCCTCCAAAAAGCCAAATATGTCAACAGCACAAAACACGGGCTTTACAACAGCTGTTCAGACACAAACGGGTGACGTTACGATTCATCCAGTAAATATATACAATCTATGTTGATTTCAATGAGTACGATGCAATATTGTAAAAAGTAACACTCCTGATTTGTTTTGTTTGCTTTGTTTTGTTTAAGCTGTCTTTTTGTGTGGTTACACTTTAGTTATACTTTATATATTAAATTGGGTTACATTATGTTTTATTGTGATGTTCTTTTTACCCTCCAAGAAATGTTTTACCTTTAGATTTTATCATTTAGCTTTTATGAAGGACCATTAGTTCAACCATAAGACTGAACAAGGAAGATATTTCAAGAAAATAAGCAATACAATTAGAAAAATAAACCCTTAAATGTTCAGGACCAAAATTAGAATGCTATGAGAATCAAGTCGTGCTAATATGAGTAACAGGTTGTATATTTCTGAAAATGATTAAATAAATAAAAATAAATAAATAAATACAGATCTCTGACTATCTTTACATCGTCTAAAATACTTTGCAATTTTTCGGTGTGAAATGTCAGTGACAGATCAATCCTCTGATAATTCCCTTCATTTATGACTTTTTTCTGATAAGATTACTTTTTTTTTTTTTACAAATTCCAGTACCCCATAGCATTCTGAATTTTTCCTCATATTTGGGTTACATTATGCTTTTGAAACACCCCCCCTCCAAGAAATGTTATACCTTTAATCAGCTTTACTAAATTAACTTTTAATACAATTAGCTTTTTTTAAAATTAGTTCAACCATAAGGCTGAATAATGAAAATATTTCAAGAAAATAAGCAATAAAATTAGAAAAATAAACCCCTAAATGTTCAGGACCAAAATTAGAATGCTATGAGAATAAAGTTGGGTTAAGATGAATAACAGGTTGCATGTTTCTGAAAATAAATAAATACAGATCTCTGAATATCTTTATATCAAGTCTAAAACTTAGAATTTTTTATGTGTGAAATGCCAGCAACAGATCGATCCGCTGATATTTCCCTTTATGAGTTTTTTCTTGATTAGATTACTTTTTTGTTTTTTTTTTCAAATGATAATATCTCGTAGCATTCTGAATTTTTCTCATATTTTGACTCCAAATATCATATTTTTTTTATCACCAGTATGGTTATAACCCTCCATCCCACAGGTGGTAATATATTCCAAACTCCCTTTATTTTGTATATTGTAAAGTTTTGCACTTCTTTCACCTCCTGCACATTAATCATCCCTGTCACGTGTAAATATTGTCACCCTCATGACACCCACTGTCCCCATCACCTTCCATTTTAATAACATTACGGTCACATTAGTTTAGATGTTGCACATAACTGAATATTTTTTGTGTGTGTTTTATTAATTTGACCTCAATAAAGCAGAGGGTTTTTATATATTTTGTGTTGCTGATAAGGTGTAAATAAAATCTTTAATCTTGGAAGAAGTCCTTGTCTTTTTGTGCTATTTTGGGTCATCTTAGTGCTTTTCAGGTTATTAAAATTATACAAGCAATATAACAAAAAAATAAAAAATAAAAAACTAAATCAGTGCTACTATTATTGTCAGGAGAGTGGGTTTACTTTGACGTAGTTCTTCAAGGTTTTCTCATTTAAAAGGACTGTAGAGCAGTAAGGTAAAGCACCCAAAATATTCTACAAAATACTTTATTCAATGCATTTTTTTTTTTTAACTTAGCCCTTTTTAACAACGTAAAGCCGTATAAAGACTCATTTCAATCCCTTTCAGACACTCATATGGTTCTACAAGGAGGTGGTTTTTCTGTAGATGTCCCTGAACAACTCCTGTCTTACATCCACACCGTCTCTAAACGACTCAAGTAGCACTTCTCCAGACCATGCAGAGTTAGACTTACAACTAATGACGAGTTACAGCCTAGTCTCAATCTATTTGAAAAGATTTTGCATTATTTAATGAACAGAGTGTCTTCGTTTAATGTTAATCTTAGTTTGTTCCTACTCCCTTGGCTTTGTGGTATTTATAGTAAAAATTATATCAATACGTTTTGATAAAAATGGCAAAAAATCATCTCAGCTGATGGTCAGCTCCACCTTCGGGTTTATGCAGCACATTTTTACCATGACGTTTCGATAAGTTTATTTCCAGTATGTTATGGATCCATAACATTGCAGAACTATCACTGGCCCCACTGGGACTGTAGATACTAGGGCAAAGTCAAGGGAAGGTTAACATCTGGTAAAAAAAAAAAATGAAATTACAATTATCTACACCAAACTTATATTTTTGGGTAGGTAATTGATTATATTTTCAGGAAAATGTATTCTGAAATGAGAAAAAATTGTGAAAAACAACTGTGAGGAGTTTACGAGTGTGAAAGTTTGGAAAGTGGCACCGTTTTGTGGCGTCATTCTGGGTTCATTTTATAAACTCTCATAAATAAACTACATTTATTCCAAATATATTGATATTTGACTATGCCATCAGGCTTTTTTTAAAAAAACTTTTGTGAAGTCTGTCCAAACTGATTTGCAGCAAATAATCACTTCAATCAGGTCCGTTTCCTAAACCCCTAAAAGTAGCTGCCATTAAGCCACTCTTAAAAAAGAGAACACCAGATACTTCCATTTTAACCAACTACAGACCTATCTCTAATCTTTCTTTTATAGCCAAAATCATTGAGAAAGTGTTTTTTTAATCAACTCAGCAATTTCTCAAATTCCAGTGGACTTTTTGACAAATCTCAGTCTGGCTTCTGACCTCATCACAGTCCAGAAACAGCTCTTATTAGAGTGTTGAATGATGTAAGGTTGAACACTGACTCAGGCTGGGTGTCAGTTCTAGTCTTACTGGCTCTCAGTGCTGCCTTTGACACTGTGGATCACACTATACTGTTGAACAGGTTGGGCAATGCTCAATGGAACAGTCCTAGACTGGTTCAGGTCCTACTTGGAGCAGCAGAGTTACTTTGTGACCATTGGAAGTTATGAATCTGATCGAGAGGCTCTGACATGTGGCGTCCCTCAGGGGTCAGTTCTTGGTCCCATTCTGTTCAGCCTAAATATGCTGCCTTTGGGTCTAATCCTGCAGAATTTGAATGTGGACTATCATAGTTATACAGATGATACACATATTTACCTAGCACTGTCCCCAGATGACTGCAGTCCAATAGACTGATTGTGTCACTGTTTAGAGCAAGTAAATAATTGGATGAACCAAAATTTCCTTCAGTTAAATCAGGACAAAACTGAGGTAATTGTTT
>JAPQRP010000015.1:15422315-15434122 GCA_037367295.1 Apogon hyalosoma | reverse complement strand
TCTTTCATAATTCATAGTTTGAGTTAATGTTTGTTCAGTATTAATTGTCAGCCTTGTAAATACAAGCTGGACTGACTTTGTGCAGTAATCTCAATCTGGCTTTTCTGCCTCCGTCCATAATAACATACATTATATAACCTAAATGTCATCTAAAATTAATGCTTATTTGCAACATAATATAGCAAACTATTACATATTACATAAAAAATTCTCCATTTTGAACATCTGGGGTTGCCAGAAATTGGTGATGTTAAAATGGGGTCATGAGTCAAAAAAAAAAGCTGGTTTGTGCGCCTATTTACACTTTCAGTTCCAGCATGCAGGCAAACTACATGAAATGTTGCAACTGTTTTGCCTCATGAGGAATTTGGGTTTTGATTAATATAAATCAGCCACCAGGACAACGTTCAGAGTGCAGAATTTGGATCATTTGCTTGGCTCTGTGGCAATACAAACTGATATTTAGTGCCACAGTACTGTGGCAGTAGCCATTGCCTAGTAATTAATGAGTTTCTCATGAAGTCACTAATTAAGTTGTGAAGTTATTGACAGCGACAGGAAATGCATGTATGAATGCTGAATTAAAATTATGACTGGTGCTCTCTGCCAGTTCAGTGTCAGCGTGGATCTTGATCTATACTGACTTCAGACCAGCGCATCACAGCAGGAGTTCGCTTCACTACATTCAGTTAATATGAGCTGCTGCTTGTAAAACTCCCACTGAAGCTGCTGCCACCATTTGACTGGAAACTGGGAGATAAAAGAGTAGACCTGGGAACAGCAAATTAACGCTGTACAGAAAGGATATATATGGATAAAAAAAAAATGAAATAGTAAATAGAGAGAGTGATGACTGTATCCAAAACAGCTGATTTTACAATAAACATCTACTTAAGTAGAATAAAAACAGTGATGATTCACTTTAAGAGGTTGGCAACGATTCTCCCCGCTGTGGAGTATTACATCAGCTGCTCCACTGCCACAACAAGCGGATCAATGAATGCAGAAGTCAGTTATATTTAGAGGGAGCCTGAACCACCCTGTTGGCCCTGGCTACACTCAGGAATCGAGTCAAAAGGGCAGAGGTAGTTCAGTGAGATTGCATTAAAAGTGAAACTTCTACAATAGTCTCATCTGTATGTAGCCGTGTATCATTTGTCCACACCTTTGCAATTGAATCGCGCTGCTAAAGTGACTCTGCGGTGCCTTGTTGCTGTAGCACTTTCCCATCTGACTTGCAGAGAATGAGCAACGTTATTGCCTGGCCTAGTTCCTCCAGAGGCATGCTAATGGAACCATTTGGCAGCTTGCCTCCGGAGGCAGGAGGGATGGACTTGTTTCACTTGATGTCAGTGTGGGGATCTGGAGGAGAGGGGAGAATTACAGGTTGGCATTGCTTCAATTGGCAGGAATGGAGCAAAATAAAAGACACCGTGCAATGTCTCACCCACCTCACACAGCAAACCCCAGATTATTTGGGGGTTTGTTTCAGTTCAATTATTCTAGGTATCTTAAGGTTTTACCTCCCGTCATACATACTCACACATACTGTTGACTACCCTTGACCAAAAAAAGACACAAACAGCTCGATTTAGATGCAGCTCTGCCATCTGTTACAGGTGAGCCCGGAGTATATATTTTCAGATTTCTCATCCCAATATAGAAACATTTATGATTTGTACAGTAATTAAAACATTGAGCACTAATGGCTTACACATATGGTGTTGGCTTGTTTTTAGTGACACTCTGTGTCTTGTGCAGAGCAAACAGCTGCAGGTGGTGATTACCAGGAACGGCCTTGAAATGCCTTGCCAGGAACTTTTCTTTTTTTTTTTTTTTTTTTTTTTGCTGCTTAGCGGTCACCTCATTACCCAGTTGCCACCTTGTTTCTTCCCTCACATAAATATAATAGATCTATGTTCTGGTGGGGCTTAGTATTATTATCACATCTTCTAAATGTAAGAAATAAGCACATTGTCACCTTGTTAAAATAATTGCCTAAGTCATTTTTTGGCTGAATTGATTTTTTTTTTTTTTGCTTAAATCATCTCCATGTGTTGCTGGCCACCTCTGGTAAAATTGCCCAAATTCTCAGATCATGTTATTCTGCCCCTTTTGTATAATGGTCTATGTCAAGAGTGTCAATTAGGCAAAATTATTTTGTCCAAGTAAAAAGAGAATGTGACCCAGGTGATTTTATCAGTTTTTTAAGATGGTGGCCACTTCAAGAAAAAAGAAAATCTACTCAACCACTGCAGTTATTTCTGTAATTCAGGGCTCCTCTCCTCTTGGTAAGGGATGAGGCTTACTACAGTATAGGCTAGAATGTATATAGTATAGTATAGTTATTTACTATGTATAGTTATTTAGTCTTTTCGCTGAGTTTTTAAGTCAGCATTTTACTCAGCAAAGTAGCCACATGAAGCAAAGAGTGGAAAGGCTCCAGACACTGTGGCTGTTGCAAGTATTTCTGTACAAGTACAAGGATTTGAATACAGAATTGTAATCTAAGAGCAAGAAAAATACTGAAAGGATCCTATTTACTTGCGTTTTTATTTAATGAAAATATGCTTGAAGATGCTATTAGTAATGGAAACCTAATTTGACTGGCATTCTACTCTGCCTGTTGTACAGTGTCTGCACACATCTTTTACTTGTGTACACCATTTTGGTAATAATCCCTGATGTAGCCTCATATAAAGGACCAGGAGGATGTGAAACGTGATGCCCAAGGAGCGTCATCACTTCTTTGACAATTTTCCCCATTAAATGTAATCAGTCAAGTACCCAGTGATGAAGGGCTAAAGAGAAGAGTGATGAGATGGATCTGCCTCCTCAGAACTGTGTTTAGTTACTTTTTTAGTTGAGCTTTTTTGTTCATGGAGTTAAAGATTTGAATTGTTTAAGTCACAAAGACATGTTCACAAATTTGCCAAAGTCCTTTATCCCTCATATGTTACATAACTGCCAGACATTTTTATTAGCATGTCAACAGTCATCTACTGTCATGACCTTTTTGAGTGAAATTATAAACAAATAATTTATATTCAACATTTGGTATAGTTTTTTGTGTTTCTTGGAAAACCTGAAAAAATGACTTAGGCGATTAGTTTAACAAGGTGACGACATGTAAGATTTATGCCGATATACACATAAACATATTGAAATTCATAGTTTTCTCCTGACTGGTTTGGTGATCTGAAGAGTGAAACATGATTCCAAAATGGCAGCAAACACTAGATACTTGAATAGAATGAATATTATGAATATTTAGGTCACCTCTCCACGGAATTCATACAAGTTTTGGGCAATTCTAATTTACATACAGCACTTGTTGTAAAGTCCCTACCAGAGCACCACAATAAAATACACTCTTATTAAGGCTAATTTATTATTTTACATATAAACATATTGTTTACATGTGATATGACCTGCTGGTTAAGTCTGACACCATTGAGGCATAAAAGCCATTTCCGGGTCCATTTTCAGCAGTGCAACACGGCAAACATGGATAAAGAGTTGACAAATATCACATAATGTGAAACACCTAATGCACCTAAATCTTTATCAGACGAATCCACACAGATGCAGCAGGAGCTACATTAGTTAGCTAATACTTTTTTTTTTTTTTTTTTAAATTTGGGTGGCGCAGTGGTGTAGTGGTTAGCATTTCCGCCTAACAACACGAAGGTTCCAGCACCCTCAATGGCAGCTCACTGCTCTTAATGTGCAAAGTGCTAATGCTAATTGCTAATGCTCGGTCCCATGTAAGTACTAGGATGGGTAAAATGCATAGACTGAATGTCCCTACTCATAGGCTATAGTAAAGCGAGTTAACCTTTGTTCATGACTTGTAACTTTACTCTTCAACTTCACACATTCCCTCTGCTGCTTAAAATCACATGCAAAGTGATAGAATGACGACTGGAGGTGTTTTTCTTTGGGCTTAGGGATGCATTAGTGCAGCAGAGTGAACTCAGAGGAATGAACAAAAAGTGACCTGAAAGTAGAAAATAACATCACAACTTACACCCAACCCATCAGATACTAGTTTGCTAGCTTTATTTATCACAGCCACTGTTTTTGTAGTACATCTTGAGCAGATCTTCCATGTTCTCCTTATTCACAAACTCACAGTTAATCACAGCTCCTACAAAATGCCCATGTAGTGTCCTTTATCACATCATGACCTTGTAGTTACATTTCACAGAAGGCCTGTACCACCCAAAACTAAGCATGTAGCCGCTATAGCCTATGCCTGTAGCTGGGTTTCCATTACCCACAGAAATACACAAAATATATATTGCACAATAGAAAACTGGTAATGGAAACATCGAAATGAAAAAACTGTCAAAATTCGCAAATAAGTTTTTACGCTCTCATGAGATGGTTTTTGAGATGTTTCGATATATTAGTACAGCGCAAAAGTGTAATGGAAACACATTTTGTGCACTTTCACACATCTGTGCATGTGGTTTTGCTCAGGCCAAATGTCTCACCTTTGACCCTGGACTCAGAACAGGTGGTTCTAGTTTGTACAAGCCAATAGACACTCGCTTTTGTGTAGGAACTGCCTCTCAAGGGCAAGTCTGGAGCCATGAGAGTTTCAGTCACATCAATAAACGTTGCCTGGGTCATTCGGAAATTCTGGATCCACAACTCATTGTGAATTCCTGATGTCCAATTCTCTCCCAGAAATCCATTCAGCGCAGCCGGTGCCTTAAATAAAGACTTTGCCTTGGGACGATTATGTTCCCTTCTTTTGTTTAAGACAGTCACTGCAATAGCAGTAGATGAACCCACACTACAGTGGCAACTCCGTGGAGGTTTGGCAAGAAACTCCTCCATCTTACTTGAATGAGCGTGTTGCGAGAACTATACAATATTTTACAAGACCGGACTACTAGAATGATGCATCAGAAGCCAAACACTCTTCAATGATAACACCTACAAGTTGTACTTTGTCAAAATTGTAAAAATATCGCTTTTAGTTTGCAGAAAACTGTAATGGAAACCCAGCTACTGACACAGGAGAATAGCCCAGCTTTTATACTGCTGTTGGGATGAAAGACACATTTATATTTTCAGTCCAGATGGATTAATATTGCTATTTTTTTGGGTGGTGATGGACAATATAATGATCATTGATAAAGGTGAGCGCTAATTAGCTACATTTAGCTAGCTAGCTAACAGCCTTGATTTGACAGTTGTTCACTAATTAGTTTTAGTACGTAATTTTAACAAGGCAGAAATATTTCATTGTGTCTTTTAACTTAAAGCTTATCAGAGCTTTTTTCCCCTGTCATGTTAAATAATCCCACAAATGAAGTAAGCCACCGCTGACAGCCTGGGCTGCTGTGGAGAAGACATTGGGGTAGTTGTGGTTGTATGTCAGTATTAGGAGTTTTTAGATGCATATGTATTTTATGTGTCTGGGTTTTCTTTCTGAGATGTGATTCTGTAGAAGCACAACCAGGCTCTTTTCTTATTCAGGTAGTTCATCCTAGCAGCAGCAACAGCAACAACTATCCAGACATTTGGCTAAACAGACCTGGTAGAAACAACTGGTGAACAGTGGAAAAAAGCCTCGCTTTGCCCACTCGGTTGGAATTCCAATGACAACATATGACAACTATGAATATGTGAAATTGTTCCAGCTTTGAAGAGGTTTCATAAACTGATATATTCATACATATTTCCACCTTATATATGACACATTTCACATATGAACATGTGTATAAGGGCTCATAGCATATGAGTGTTGCTTTCCTCTTCTATAATACTTCCAAATCTCATCTTAATCTCAATGATATGAAATACACCGAATATGCAATTCCCCGTAAATGAGCCAAGACTAATGCCCGTTCATAAGACGCTACTGCTGGACACAAGGGTTTTATTTTGGCCTGGCAGTGAGACCCCTTGAATATGACTGGTTATGACAGCCATGATGGGAATATTAATATATTACCTGTCTGTCTTTTCACAGTTCTGGCTCTGTGTCTGAATGCAGCTGAATATATTTCCATTTTAAGTGTACCTTCTGGAAGTGTGTATGTATATGTGTTTCCAAGTACTATCCTCAGTGGTACAAGCTTGTAATGACATTATAATCTCTGAAAATACTGATAGTGCTCCAATAGCTCTCCTCTCTGGCATATCCCAGGGCAGTAGGCATGAGACTGGAGTGAGCTGAGCGTTGATGCTTGGCAGGCCTCGATGCCTGCAGCTCAACCATCTATCAGCTCAGCTTAGGCGGTTTCCACTGCTCAGCACCGTGGTGGAGGCAAATGCAGGCTGTCCTGACGGGAAATTCGAGGGACATACAACAACTCATACCAGTTTTATTACCCAACAGGAAGCATTCTGCTGAAAATGATTCTTTTTTTTTTTTTTTAGAGAAACGACAAGGTAAAATGTTTGGCCAGTGCAATATTTGTTGGTACACTTGTGAATACAATTGCAATTCTCTGTGAAATAACAGTGTTGCAGAACTGCCTGTGTGATTCCAGTCTCATTTTGGAGAGGGTGCATACAATTTCTGTGAACTATTGGGTGACACGATATCATATCGTCAAAATCAAAATTTCTTTCAAATGGTTCGACAATCAATCCTAACTCAGATTGTCGATGTGCCGGAGTAAAAATGCCAAGTTCATTACCACCAGCTGCCACAGCCTGAAGAAAACTAAGCCTTGATATCAGAGGGAGCCGAGATAAGAGAGGAGGATTACTAGCCTGTCGGCGTTCGGAGGAGGAATCAGACAGCCCAGTGAAGCCGTCTACGGCATCAAAGGTCGTCCTTATTAAAGATTATTATGAAAGAGCTGGAAGATACTGTCAGATGAGTGGATTACTACGGAAATACAGTCCAAATATGGCAACCGGAGCCAGGAAGGTCAGGATGACTGGCTGATCAACTAGGAGGAGAGGGTTTCATCTCAGTCTCACACAATACCACTGTCAAAGGTGGCCCAAAGGTGCAGCTGAGTATATTTGTCACTGATGATTAGGAAACGCTGGGATATAGAGTGAGGTTTATGACTGCCAATACCAGCTCCTTAAGGTGCTTCATCACTGTTTACTTAGAATCCAATTTATCATCGACCTGCAATGGGAAAGTCAGCAAAATTGTCCACTTATACAGAAAGTGCTGCATCAGAGAAAGTTTAATGGCTGCGCTAATGCCTGGTGCCAGAAAATGGTCCTATCATTGAACATTGATCACAGCTTATTACATATAGAGAATAGTAAACGATGCTACTTTAATCTAAGAGTTTTTCACCAACAGAAGATCAAAATTGCAGTATAAATATTTGCTTAAAATGCATCTTGACATTTGAATGACTTCTGTATTATGAAAAAAAAAACAAAAAACATATATAGCAGCAAAATATGGTTTGTCTGCTTTGAATATTTCCTCCAGTTGGGAAAAGTATAGAAAAGAGCAAAGTTAATCTGTTAAATTATAGTAGCCAGTGTGAGCAAACCACTGATTCAAATCAACAGTATTTTCCACTCTGCCTCCTGAGAATGCTTCTGAAATGCATTTAAAAAAAAAAAAAAAGGCTGGAGGGTACTGCATGACAGCTCTGGAGAGATTATCTGGGCGGAAATAGGCGATAGAGGATATTTTCCCCCTGTTCTTCTTTAATGGTGCTGTTCTGTGGCTACAAATTGGAGCCTCTGTAATGCAATGCAGAGCAGTGACAAATGGCTTCTTTTACAGTATATAGGCCCATCCTTCTGACTTTGCCTCTGCCCTTGACATTTACTCTTGGAGACTTGATACTTGCTGCAGTTTGACTTATAATGGCATGGTGTTAAAACACTTAAGCTGTTCCTTTTTTCCCTGGACATCTAGAAAAACAGCTTCAATGTTATGCTCGAGACAATTTGCTGCCTCTTTCTCACTTACATGTGTATGTCTGTCACTCTCACAGGTGAATGACTTTCTGGCTGCAGGGTATCATCACTGACAGTCCGACAGGTTTACCCCACAATTTCAATGTACTTTAATTGTTTCCTGCTGTTGTTGCCTCGCAGTATGACTTCAGGTTCTTGTTAGTCTCGCCTTGCCAGTCGTATCACACCACACTTTGTTAGCATCGTGCCAGTGTTGTAGACGCGTGTTCATACACTTTTACTCTGATATAGGGGTAAATAATATCTTGGGTGGTGCTGAGTGCATGATAATAATAGTAGTAATAGAAAATAATAATAATAATAATAATAATAATAATAATAATGGATTAGATTTCTATAGCGCTTTTCAAAGTACCCAAAGCGCTTTACATTATTAATCCAGTATTCATTCATTCTCTGGTGGTGGTAAACTACATCTTTAGCCATAGCTGCCCTGGGGCAGGCTGATGGAAGCGTGGCTGCCATTCTGCACCAGAGGACCCTTCCGACCACCACCGTGGGTGACACTGGAGGCAAGATGGGTGAAGTGTCTTGCCTAAGGACACAATGGCACATGACTAGGACAGAGCGGGATTCGAATCGCCAATCCTTCGGTTATTGGACAACTGGCTTTACCTCCTGAGCCACAGCTACCCCTGATGATGATGCTAAATAGTGTTGAGAAAGTTATTTTGGTGGAACGTGTTCACGAGGAAGTGCATTATTCATTCATTTTCTGAACCCGCTTTATCCTCTCCAGGGTCACAGGGGTCGCTGGAGCCTATCCCAGCTACTTACGGATGAAGGCGGGGTACACCCTGGACGAGTCACCAGTTCATCGCAGGGCTGACATATAGAGATGAACAACCAGTCACTGTCACATTCACACCTATGGGTAATTTAGATTAACCGATTAACCTATCAGTGCATCTTTGGATGGTGAGAGGAAACCGGAGTACCAAGAGAGAATCCACGCAAACACAGGGAGAACATGCAAACGTCACACAGAAAGGTCCCTGGTTGGAATTGAACCCAGGACCTTGTTGCTGTGAGGCAACAGTGCAAAACAGCACGTTAAAAGATGTGTTTTTGTCAAAATGTGCCATTTTTAATGTGAAGGACCAGCCTCCAAGCTGGAACTACACATTAAAAATGGCAAATTTGGTATTTTATTCCAGTACTTCTAATGAACAGGATAGGGTACTCATCAATATCAGAATTTCAGTGTTGATTTGTTGTCAGACCAGAATTGGAAGGAAAGTAATTAAATTTGTCATTAACTCTCAAAGACCTAAAATCATCTGCTGATCTAAAATCTTTAATATCTGTTGATCCACTGATTATATTAATACATATAAATAACTGAGGTAAAATGCAGTTTCTCAGCTTTTCAACAGCATCAGAGGTCTTTTTCAGATGCACTCATAGTCTCTGTAGTGAACATGGAAACACTGTCATCTTCTGCAACGTTGATTTACCAGTAAAACCCATGGAGTTTGACAGATGACAGTGGTTGGAGACACTTGTTTTCTTGTAGAATTAATGATGTATTTTGCTGAAAATGTCATATTCTCTTCAATTTTCTCTGTTCTGACAGTAACCTTTGAATTTACCTCTGGCTTTAATGAACATCTATATGAATATTAAATTAAATAGAGGAACATACCAGATTTTCACTGCAAAAGTACATGGGATACTGTTATAGTATATCGTGATACATCACTTGGTATTGTCTAAATGTATAGAACATTACAAAATATAGTCTGGGTCTTTATGGGTTAAGATGTCAAAACTCTTGTGAAAGTATGTACAGTGGTACCTTGCTTTAATTTGTTCTGTGACTGAGCTCATAACTCAATTTTCTCATATATCAAATCCATTTTCCCCATTGAAATTAATTGAAAGTCCAGTATTCCATTAAAGTCAAAATAGCGTATCCAAAACTTATTTCTAACCTATGTTGTTATTTCATTATTCATATACAAATTAAAAATAAAAAAAAAAAAAAGAGTTTTCATTCTTTCGCTTGTACACACAAATTAAAAATTGAAAATAAGCAAATGGACCAGATGTAGGGTTTCATGTTGACATTTTTAATATCCAAGTTGGTATGACTTGGAAGTTACTGACTTCTTCATGTGTTATGTGAAGTGGCTTCTGCTTAGAATAGCTACCATGGCCACATTGTATTAGGCAAAACAACAATACCTGGAAGATCCTGCTGATTTTTTTACTTGTCATGTCGTCCTCCTTGAGAGTAACACGTTTGCTGCCTCTGTATAGTACGAGATTCTCCATTAGCGCAGAATGCATTAGGCAGAATACTAGCAAACCCACGATTGTCCAGCTCAACACCTGAAGAAGTCAGTAACTTCCAGGTCATACTAAATCGGATATCAAAAATGTCAACATGATACCTGACATTTAGTCCATTTGTTTATTTCCAATTTTTAATTTGTGCGTACAATCGAAAGAATGAAAAACAACTCCTTTTTTTGATTTTTGGTTTGTACATGAATAATGAAATGAGTAATTTTTTTATTTTACGATTGTGGATTCTTAATTGAATAGGAAAGGAACGAATGATACACGAATTGATCTCTTTTCACCTCCTCCAGACAAGCGATGACAAAGCGTTTCAGCACTTCCCCTCTGGACAGTGACCTGGCGTTGTTGTGCAGCAGTAGGAGATAATACCTGTAACACCTAATATCACCATAATCTTCAAATTTAGCATTACTTTTAAAAAACTAACAAACTAAAATAAAATACATTTAAACTAAATATTCATTATTCATTTTCCAAAGCCACAGGGAGCCGCAGCAGAGGGATTACAGAGCCACATGCGACTGTAGACTATATAAAGGTTATATAAACATGAGGTTGACAGGAGGAACCCGCCAGTCCTCTTCAAGATGCCGTGGTAAGCAGAGGCATGGAGGATCCACCACCAGGATACCTTCTAACTGTCCTCCAACATGTTTCTTTTCATTGGTAATGGCATATCTGAAGCTCGCTCGTAATTCGGAAAACTCGTAAGTCAAGGTATCACTGTGTTCCACATTCTACAGCTGTGATGCTGCAGCCTATAGGTGGAAATAGGTCAGACAGATGTTACAGCACTACCGTGGATTCTGTGGGTGAAGCAGGCAGAGTAGCTGGTTGACTCAGGAACACTGTCTGATCTCAAACCAGTTCTTTCGACTGCCAACGACCCTCCTCTTAGCCAGGTTTCGGAGTTACACCAACTCTTTGCTGGTCTATTACCAAGAACCAAGATTAGATAAAAGTATACGATTACCAAAAAATTTAGAGCTATATTAACATGTAATCTGTCAAATCTAAAGAGAAAAAAAAAAACAAAACATCATGGACGTGACATTGAAGCAGCACACAAACCGTCTCCTTGCAGTGTATTATAAAGTAACCTAACATATACTTAAAAAGGACTTAGTGAGATAAGGCTATTCTTGGCTCAGTACCATGAGCCCGGACCACCCAGTGATGCTGACAGTTGGCGAGGCATACGGACTGTGTAATGGGAGCAGCTAGCAGGACCACTCTGAAATGCAGATACTGATCCTGATAAACTGACCACAGATTTTAGGTTTAAACACCCTCTCAGAGCTATATTCCAGGAGCAGAAAACAGGCATGTACATAGAATTAAAATGTATTGCTCACTGCTTTGGCAGAATGACATGGCTCTGTGGTGAAATTGTTTCTTATAAATTCTGCCAGTTAAACCAAACCCAAACGAAACAGCTTTATCACCAGGTTTATTTTGCTGCAAAATGGATGCAAGAGGCCTTTATTCTATATACAATGAAAATTAATCCTTCATGCCCATAAACAGTGAGACAGCAATAAACAAGTATAAATCAAACCTTGAAAAATAGATAT
>JAPQRP010000015.1:15364393-15375799 GCA_037367295.1 Apogon hyalosoma | reverse complement strand
CATAGTAGTTGAATTTCAGAGCTGATATCTATCCATTTTCCATGTTTTCTTGATAATAACCAAAATCACTTCATTTTCTTACATTAATATCTACGGCATTGTACTGACACAAACAGTGCTTTTATTCATTCCGTGTTTCCTTTTCTTTCTGTTTTAGTCACATGATACACACAGGAGTTGGTACTTAATTGCATATTCATTGTTTTTGATGACTTTTGATGGTCTAATAATTTTTTCCACGACTGTAAATATGCCGAAGTGCAGCAGTCAGCTCTTTCTGGATTTTGTGTGATGCCCAAGACACAAACACAAACACAGAGTCCTCTTCCCTTTTATGATACAGATTAAGGATCTCTTTTTTTGTTTTTTTTTATACACTGAAATCAACCCTCAGTTTTTAACCCATCACCAGCTGAACACGTATGAACACACCACCCATTATAACAAGAGCAGGTGACTGCCATGTCAGGTGTCTAGGGAGTAAATGTGTGTCTTGCTCAAGGGCACATAAGAAAACAGTTCTACTCATTTATTGTTTTTCCAGGGGCGCAGCATCTGGGGGCATGTTGGGTCAGTATCAGTGTTTGATCAGTGTCATGCACAAGGACACTTCAGCATGTGTGGAGAGCATTGAAGTGCGATACCTGTTCCACAGCAATGACAGTAATCGTGTTACTGACCTGCCGTGGCTGACAGTGACTGACAGTAAATTCATTAAATGATTAAGAAATGTATTTTACAAAATTAGCATTATATATTACTTGCTTGTCTTTGCATATAGTGCAGGGCTGACACTGTAAACATTAACCAAACATAATAATGCAAATCTTTAACCCATAAAGACCCAGTGTTACTTTTGTGGCAGTTCCAAAAGAGTTTTTTCTCTATATTTAAATTTTTTAAAAGTTATTTAATTTATCACAATCTATTATGACATTATCCCCTGTATTTTGTGTTTTTTCAATGAATATCAGGTATTTTTTCTATATTTAATTTATCGATCATGTAGATGTCCATAAAAGCTCAGATTAAAGTTAATAATAATAATAATAATAATAATAATAATAATAATAATAATGCTTTTTTTGTTTAGTTTATTTCAAATATGCAATGAAAAGTAAATTTACTTAATCCTTAAAATAAACAGATTGTAATAAATTATATTTCTGTAGCACATTTCAAGGCACCCAAAGCACTTTACATTATTGATCCATCATTCATTCACTCTCACATTGACACTCTGGTGGTGGTAAACTACGTTTGTAGTTAGTAGCCACAGCTGCCCTGGGACGAACTGACGAAAGCGTCCCTGCCAGTTCTCACCAAACGGCCCCTCTGACCACCATATGCATTCATACCAGTGTGGGTAACACTGGAGGCAAGGTGGATGAAGTGTCTTGCCCAAGGACACAATGGCCCATGACTAGGACAGAATGGGATTTGAACCCGCACTACCTCCTGAGCCATGGCTGCCCTGAAGCTGAGGATTATTATAACAGATACCGAGGAAAACTGAAGAAAAAGTGAGTTTTTCTGCAAAATCTATCATTAACTGAACATAAACCCAGTGTCTCCATCCACTGTCATTGATCCAACTCCAAGGGTTTGACTGGCGAATCAATATTGTAGAAGATGACAGTGTTTCCATGGTAACTACGGAGCCTCTGAACGTCCAAATGGGTCAAATCTGATGACCATGAAAATATGACAAACTGTATTTACACCAATTATTTACATGGATAGGATTAACGGATTGGAAGTTATTAAACATTACTTTAACCCATAAAGACCAAGTGTTACTTTTGTGGCAATTTTGAAATGAATTTTACTCTAGATTTTACCTTTCTTAAATGATTTATCACCATATATTATAATATTATCCTCTGAATTTTGCATTTTGTTTTGTTTTAGTCAAAATCATACATTTTCCTGTAATTAATTTACTGGTTTGGAGATATTCATTAAAGCTCAGATTATAGTTGATGGGTATTACATCAGAAATAGAGACAAATTAAGAAAATGTGATTTTTTTCAGCAAAATGTATCATTAATTTAACATAAACCCAGTGTGTCCATTCACTGTCATTGCTCCAACTCCATGGGTTTTACTGGTGAATTAATGTTGCAGAAGATGACAGTGTTTCCACGTTCATTATGGAGCCTCTGAACGTCCAAATGGGTCATATCTGATGACCATGAAAAGCTGACAAACTGCATTTTACACCAGTTATTTACATGCATTGATAGAATTAGTGGTTCAGAAGTTATTAAACATTTTAGATCAGTAGATGCTTTTGGTCGTCTGTGGCTGTTTGGGTCTTTATGTGTTAAATCCGCGATACAATAAGTTCTAAGGGCTTTTCACGAAGATAAAAGCATATAGTGCCCCAGTTTATCCACTGCAGAGGACAAAACAGCTCACACAGTGTGAAGACGCTGGATGTCTGTTTTCACAACTGGCATAAATCACCATGCACTTCCTCCATCCAGATGGAAGGATTTTACAAGTATGGGAATGAAATGAAACAAAATAGGGGGAAGACGGTCTTGTCAGTCTTGGAGGGGTGTGATTTCTGGACCGGCAGCTCACTGGCACCGATTTATGATGAACAGGTGTGGCGTAGATAGGACTCAAACATAGAATTATTGAGCTGATGAATAGAAATAGGTCATTTTCGTTCAGATGTGACACACAACAGGGTTTTTCTGTCTCGCATATGTGGAAAGTGTTAATGTGGGGTGCTCAGACGCTCCGATGCCTAATCAAACCCTGACAGGGTGAGGCCTGTTCCTATCTCTATGAAAGACTCTTCGATTCTCACTCAGTGCTATTCCTTCCCCAACTTTCAGCAAATTATTCTGGCAAGTCTGTAGCTAATAAGTGGTCAGGACTACACTGTGCATGGAGCGTATTAGCATGCGGTGCGGTATGTTGTGCAGCCTCATCAGCTTGTCAAACAAAATTACAGGTGCAGAATACACAGTGAATCATTCATCACCTCACACTTTCCTTTCTGGTCTCCAACCGCTTCCTCTTTGTTTAGCCGTGGTGCTCTATTGGAGATTCATCCAATCAATGTAATTGCAGGTGATTGTTTGACTCAATCCAGCGCCTCCTTACAATCACAGCCGCGATCAATGGCTACTGCCCGTGTCTTCCTGCTGTCACCGTGAAGGATTATTGAGGCATGCTACAGGACGAGAAATTATTTTATGTGAAGATTTATCCGATTATTTCTGAAGGATTAAGCATTTCCATACCCTCAGACGACAGTTCCTATCTGCGGTTTAGTACTTTAGTTACCTCTTACTTCCTGTCTGTTATGAATTGACCACATTATTTAACCAGTCATACATAAAAACCCTGACTGAAATTGAAAATCAAGACTCCTCCTTCCTTTTTAATTACCTCCGCCGTCTGTTTTACTTTCAGCCGGCTGAATGAAACCTTTGTCTTTCTTCACAATAAACGCTACATTTGTCTCTTTTTAAAATCACCCTTTTTATTACAGTTGGACATTTACATTAGTTGACATTTGGCGATTAAAAATAAAAGCCGTGACACCTCAGCATTACTCTGAAACTCAGACAAATCATGTGAGATATGTGTAGCTTCTTTTTGCATAATAAGCTTTGTAATATCTCAAGGAAATTAATCACCAGCAGCTATGCTATTTATGGCCGTGCGATTACGATCGGTGAAACTGTCAATTTGTCTGAAATTAAGACAGTTAAATTAAGACAGTAGCCTATCTATTTCTAAATGAGGCTGTGACTCAAAGTTGGATATTTCCTAAGACAAAAATGTATAATATTGTATCTGCTGCATTGACCATATGTGAATAATTAGACGCTGTATTTGCAAAGCCTCTCATTAGATCCGTTAATAAAGATGAACTTTGATGCCACAGACTGCTACATGGGGCTCTGTCTGAATTCTCTTGCAGCTTGCTGACAGCCTGCTAATCCCCCCACCCCACCCCCCATATCAGCTTCTTCTGAAATCAAGGCTTAGTTTTCATCAAGCTGGGCTGGTTGATGGTAATGAGCTTGGCATTTTCACAGCCATATTAAGGGGGGTGTATTACATAGAATGAGAAGCCTGTTTTCTCAAATATCCATTGCATATATTAAACCTGTGCAGCCTCCTAGTACACAGCATGAGTCATTTGTCATGTTATAAATGGTGAATCTTTTCAAGGTATATTTGTGGACGTTTATTTATTGTTTTAAAATGCATTAAATATCTTGGTATAAATTACATTTAATGTCATATTTTATGAACAAAACTATTTTTTCTATTAACACATTAAGGTTAAATAAATGGAAAAGAAATGCACTTCCCCTTCCCGCTGATGTAAAACATTATCACGATAGAAAGAATCATGACAGAAATGTTAATGTGAGTTATTGTCAATAATTATTGAAATGTTAAATGTCACATCAAAATTTGTTTGAAATTTAAGGAAATTTTCTTTCTCAGGGAGCGATGAAGAAACCAGATGTTTTCTTGTGGTTGAAATGATCAGAACACGACAAATACTTCAGAAATCTAAAGGAAGAATTTTCAAAACAATTGTAATGATTAAAAAAAAAAGTTGAGTAAGATCAGTAAAATTAAGTAAAAACAGATTTGGACATTTTGTAACTAAATGTCCAAATCTGTTTTTGAGTAAGATCAGATTTTATTTCTTGTTCTACATTTGCATCTTTAAATTAGATCTCTCTGTGTATGCGCAAACTCCTAATGGATTGAGTAACCGGCTATAAAAGCAACTATTAATCTAAAGAGAAATAAGTAATTGGAGCTATTTTTGGAGCATATTAAAGTGTCAGAATTGAATATGGTTGGCTGTGTCTGTGTATCACTCCCGATCTGACTAAAACATAAATTGATGGCAGAATATTTGCTCTGACTCACTCATCCCAAAGTGAACTGGTAAATGATGTCACATACAGCAGCTGAAACTGTTATGTTCTGTTGAGTGTAAAATTGTTTTCTTTTATTCTTGGTTCATTCTTTAGTTTATATGGTGTTTTATAAGCCTTTTTGGCTTCTACCTCTCCCATGCACATGTTGTTTGATGTTGTTATTATTCTTTTGTTTTTACATGTATTTTGATTGTTTTTTTTTTCTGGTTTGTTTCTTTTATATTTTAAATAAACCCTGTATTGAACTGTTATGTGCAAAACAAAATAAAATTAAAAAAAAAAAAAATAAATAAATAAATAAATAAATAATGGATTGAGTAACCGGCTATAAATTGAGTAAGATACATTGAGTTTGAGTAAGATCTGAGTTGAGTAAGATCAGTAAAATTAACTAAAAACAGATTTGGACATTTTGTAACCAGTGTAACCAAAATTAGAGATAGACAAAATAGAACCATGTATTCCAGTGTAAATATATAGACATTGTATATAAATATTAAATTATATTAAGGCATTTTCATTATTGTTTTGTAGCCTCCTGTTTGGAAGGAAACAGCTAAAATACTTTTGCATAGACTGTAACCGAATATTATGTACAGTTGTCATTCACAAAATAGAAAGCCACGTATTTTCTTCAATTTCAAACAATTCCAAAAAAAAACCATAAGAAAAAAAAAAAAAAAAAAAGCAAAACTGAAATGTGTATGTGTCTTTCCTTATGTTACAAACATTTCTGTGACGTATTTATTTATTTATTTATTTTGTTGTTTTTTTTTGCACATAACAGTTCAATACAGTGTTGATTTAAAATATAAAAGAAACAAACCAGAAAAAAACAAAAAACAAAAAACAAAATACATGTAAAAACAAAAGAATAATAACAACATCAAACATGTGCATGGGAGAGGTAGAAGCCAAAAAGGCTTATAAAACACCATATAAACTAAAGAATGAACTAAGAATAAAAGAAAACAATTTTGCACTCAACAGAACATAACAGTTTCAGCTGCTGTATCTGACATCATTTACCAGTTCACTTTGGGATGAGTGAGTCAGAGCAAATATTCTGCCATCAATTTATGTTTTAGTCTATTCCTATGTATAGTTACTGATGCAGAGTTATCTAAGACTTTTTTCTTAGAAACATGTCTGGTTGTTTCTGTGCATTAATCATAAATTGTGGTTGTAAAATGCAAAATTGCCTCTTCATGGTAATAAGTAACTTTCAATATGAAATGTTCAGTTCCATTTATTTAAAGGGGCAACATATGGAATAACACAGGAAATAAGCAGGTGTTATTTTTGACCAGGTACATGCATTAGAGGGAGAGTGATGCAAAGCAAAGGAAAATGTGAATTATGGGACATATGGAACAGATAAAAGGACATTACTCCAAAGATATAGAAAATGAAAACAGTTGCAACACTTGTGGCCATTAAGGGGTTAAATGTTCCTCCAGACTTCCTTGTTTTATTTCTTGTTCTACATTTGCATCTTTAAATTAGATCTCTCTGTGTATGCGCAAACTCCTAATGGATTGAGTAACCGGCTATAAAAGCAACTATTAATCTAAAGAGAAATAAGTAATTGGAGCTATTTTTGGAGCATATTAAAGTGTCAGAATTGAATATGGTTGGCTGTGTCTGCGTATCACTCCTGATCTGCCTCCGAATGCTGCTCTCAGATAATGAAGCCCAGCGTGTACCGTATAGGTGTGATTTGTGTCTGCATTTTCATCCAGGGCGGTGTTTGAACGTCAGCCCGAGCCTCTTGCACGGTGTTCAGCAGTACCGACGGCCTAAGCTGAGCTGATAAATGGCTTGGATGCAGGCTGTGAAGGGCCGACGCTCGCCTCGAAACCGCTCCCACCGCCACGACGTGACCCCCTTTAGCCCAGGGGTATGGTTTAGAACGCAGCTATGAGAGCCGGCCCCGAAGATTTCACGAGCTCATTAAAGTCAAGTGTGGGAGCAGCACATGCACGGGGTGGATGGATACATGCGTGTGCACACAAACATGGCTGCTGCTTAGGATGCAGGTCCACGGCTGTCGAATCCACCGGCGCATCATAAAAAATCACCTGAGACAGGGAAGTGTCACCCTCACCACTTCTGAACACCTTTATAGGAAATAGTTTGCAATTTCCACAAAACTAAGACCAGGGCCGGCCCTAGCCATTTTGGTGCCCTAGACAAGATATGGATTTGGTGCCCCCCCAACAACCACACACACACCACCACCACCACAGACGAAAAAAGGAATTCTGGAACGCCCATCTTACATATACAAAGAATTAAATAATACAAATGAAAACATTGCTACATGATATGAATTAAAAAGCTGCCATGCTCAACTTCACACCACCTCCTCCTCTCAGCATCTATTAGTGCCATTTCTACTTTGTCTTTTGTTTGTCAATACGTTGAGTATACAGGAATGAAAAGGAAAATCCTGATTTGCCCTATCTCTTATCATTGCGAAAACACATTTTTGGTGATAATAGTAATTAAAGAAATAATAGTACTGACTATTTCTTATGTTCTGTCTTAAAATTGAAGAAATGAGAAATACAAAACACAAGTGGTGCCGGGCACAACAAACCCTGCCCCTCGCAAACATTTTACCTGATTTGCCCTATCTCTTATTATTGCGAAAACTCATTTTTGGTGACCTAGACCTTTGACCTACATCCACCAAAATTTAATGGGATCTATTCTGGACCACCTCGCACCTTTCATGAAAATTTCATTGAAATTGGTCCAGTAGTTTTTGCATAAAGTTGCTGACAATCAAACAAACAGACAGACAAAAAAAAACAAACCAAAAACAATATCCCTTGCCGCCCCTTTGGGGAGCGGGGTAACCAGACAGAAACATATACAAACCAGCTAACCAGCAGTAGACCAGACAGAAACATCAGTCTTTCCCCTGGTCTTACAACCAAAAGTGAAACTTACACTTTGAACGTCCGACTTCCGACCTCTGTTGTAGCACTAGAAAAAATACGCTGGCCAACTTGAAATTCAGGATGGCTGCCATTTTGTCAAGATGGCCACCATGCTGGCATAGAAATTGTCCATTTTACCACAGAATCTCATTACAGTAACTGATTTAGTTGACCTTGGTGTTAAAAAGTAGGTTCTCAAGTATAGGGAAGCCAAACGTACAACTCCGAGATCTATTTGGAGCTTCTTTCTACCATTTCTAGCCCAAAACAGTAAAAAAAAAAATGAACAGGGAACACGGCATTTGCAATTTGAAACAAAATTTTATTAAGAGTGGTACATGTAGCTTACATCTACAGCATGCATTTCCATTTATTCTACATTATTCTACTGTAGATCTTTTAGCTAGAACAGAAAGTATCCTTTCCATGTCCAAACCAAGTGCAGAATCAAACTAGTCCATGGCTATAATTTTGTTAATATATGTGTTAAAGTCTACACACACACTGGTCCTAGAAGTTACTACATGACATTGTGTAGTATGTGGTATTCAGTCTTGTTTGTCCTTCTTTGTCTTCATTGTTTTGAAGTCCAGATGAGTTGGAACTGGGTCTAATCCTCCCATCTGCAGCTACATAATGCTGTACAAGTTAGAGCAAAGCGTTTGAGAGCATTTGCATCTTCCTACATGACATTCTGACTTGCGCCCACATTTGGTCAGCTGTTTATACTCTCTGCAACAGGAGGACGTGTTGTCCAGAAGACCTGCCACAGATCACCCTTCCTTGTCCAGCTCCAGTCAGCAGGTCTCATCTAGAAGGTGCTCCACATTGGCCAGCCATGGATGAGGTCTTGTATTGACTTCATGCACTTTGTGTCAGAGCCTGGCATGCTCCATTACACATAGAAACCCTCTCTGTTTGCTACCCTTACCTAGTTTAGCCTGTGAGCCAACGGGGTACTGGGATGTGCACTAGCAACTTCTTGGAGCCATAGGTGAGAGTTAGGTAAGCAGTGAGGGCTAGTGCCAGGAGTCCATCCATGGTAAAGGATGTGGCTAACTGCTGAAACAAAGGTACTTCCCCTACTACTACACCCTACATCCCAAACTATATACATCTAAGACCTACTGCACTACTCTATGATTACACAGGTTGACCACAGTTCCGTAATTTTGATCCAAAGTCCCAAATAAGGCAAAAGGAAGGTTCTTAGTGGTTCAGAAGTCCAAAAATCAGATTCTGCATGGTCTAAAATGTATTGATATTTTTATGTGATTTGGTACCAGAATCAACCATATTGGGCAAGTCTGTGCATATTTATTGCAAAAAGTAATATTTCACTATAGATTATGGTGGTCATCTTGAAAAAATAGCAACCATCTTCCAAAAAGTAACCCACAAGGAGTATCCATGCCAAGTTTGGTGCTTGTATCACATTTTTAAAGATTACCCTTAAAAAATAAATTGTCTCCTGCACTATAAACTAAACAGTCATGAGCAGTTATCATTCTGCTACATTCTACTTCATCTTTATTGAGCTTAGGGAAAGCACTTCTTCCCAATGTAACTCTTGCTCTGTTGCAGCGGCCACTGGAAAGGTCTCCAGTTAAACTAAAGACCTGCTCAGCAAAGGCTTGGGAAGCTGGCACTGCCAGAAGATCTAATGCCAGAGGTTTCAACATTGGACATGTAGTGGAGCTTTGAGAGGAACCCTTCAGCTTTGCCTAGGAGATTCTGTATGTCACCATTGTCAATGTCAATCAGGGTTTCTGCTGACACACTAGCATCAACGAAACACCAGCTGCGGCAAGAGGAGAAAACTTGCTTGCTGACACATCCAGAAAACAGCTAAAGTATGAATCCATGTTGTTAGAGAAATATAATATTATATTAGACTATTCTCTGTAAACACCTGGTGTCCGGAGCACGAGTCATGGATGGGTCATGATGACATATCTCGTAAGGATGTCTAGACATATCCACCCAGGATATGTCTACCAGTTCTTCTCTATCAGCCTGTTTCCCATCTAGTTCAGGACCAGAGCGGCCTGTTGCCCTTAGGGATGATCAGACCATAGGGTGGGTGGGAGAGGAGTGCAAACGCGATCACTGAACCCATGCATCACTGTGTTTTGGCTACCTAAGCCAATGGTGAACTTGATCGACATCATTATATTTGGACACTTGGACCAATGATTGTATTATCTATATTGTTTTATAAGAACTTAGACTTCCTGGTGTTGGTCAGTCAACTGCTGCATCTTGCTGTATGTACTTGACTCCTTACAAGTAAAACCTTCTGATTCCAGAATCCAGTGACTCCGTCTTTTGTCTCAGTGTGTATCACAGAATTTTTCTACCACATGTTTACCAACATATTCTGTGCCACTGAAGCCACATCCCTGTCTGACTTCTCTCTTGCTCATAGGAGGAGCTACACAACTTGTGTTACAATCCAGCAATTTTGTGTGCTCTGCAAATGGAAGAAGCAAGTCCTTCAGGATGACCACCTTCTGCCACTCACTAGGAAGTAGGCAGTCCCAGCCCATGTTGTTAGCCACCGATATCACATGGTCCTTCACTTCAAATAATAGACAACATCAAAAAAGTGCTGTGTGTGGGTGAGCCATTTTCTTCAGGTTTAAAAGGATGTGTTCTGCTTTACTGTTCTGTGTGTTGAAATAGCAGGCACTAACTGCAAGGACAGAGGCTGTTAGTCCCTTTTTTCTCCAAATATCTATTTCAATGCTTACTTTACAAGCCATCATGGCTATTCTGTTGTTAAATTCGACCTTTTCGTCGAGGTACATTTGGTCTAGCAGGTTGGAAATGTTTGTCTTTTTCGGGGTCTGTCAATCATTTATGGATGTTTTCTCTCATTCTGATGAATTCCTCATCTTCTACTGTCTATGGAAGGTGGCCCATCCAGGCTATCCATTTTGCTATGGCCTCCTCTTCAAGGCATTGTTCTTATGAATCTGCTTTATACATTGTGTGAGAAAAGAATGCACCTGAGACAGATGGGCTCTCTTTGGCTGCTTGCTTGATGACTTCTGAAATCTAGAGTGAGAATAAATATAATGAGTTCTCATAAAATGCTATACAATAATATCTAGTATACAAGTATTAGTAGAAATAAGGATGACAAGCATACAATCAAGACTGCAGGTTGATTTGATTTAAAGTATGTAACTATACATATTGCACACCCTATGATATGATCTGTTGAGCCATCTTTTACATGCAGTTGTTAAATTTGAATACAAATAAATAGTTTTTAAGTCAGTGCATCCTCACGGAAATGTGATTAAAAGAAATAAAACATATAAGTTAAATGTCAATACTGTGTTATTTACTATGTTGGAACTATAACTTGCCATAAAACTTTCCTTATGGCTATGATGGCACTGATAAAGGTTAGCTAGCTGTCAAGATTAGCTCTCTATTTTTACATCTGTGGACATGTTTCATTGCCATATTATCTACTAAAATTATGACATCTTACTGGTATGCCACACGTTACAAA
>JAPQRP010000015.1:15334458-15345275 GCA_037367295.1 Apogon hyalosoma | reverse complement strand
CCAACAACTGAACATTTTAGGTAATCGACTCGAAGTTTGGACATATTTTCAGTATGGACTACAACCACTGCTGCTGATAAACAATTATGTTGTATTCGGAGAAATGTTCGTCGGAAGTCTGGATCTTATATGAGCAAATGTTGTGATATAACTAGATATAGATGCAACAAATCAAGAAGGAATTAAACAGGTTGCAGAAATCCACATAATTTTTACAAAAATGAATCTAAAGATAGCTTTGCAGCACCTGGAGGGTTCAAATTCAAACGTTATGAACTATTAGGGTCCAAATACACAAAGAAATGAACCACAGACTAATAAAAGTGGGTTTAGCTAAATATGAGCCCTTTAAAGTGATGGACATGGTCAGAAACAGTACTCAGGCCAGGCAGGGTCTTTCTAGTCTTCTCTTGTACAGTTTTTTTTTTTTTTGAGTCTATTCAGATTGCAGTCTCAGTTTGTCATCCTTCGCTGACAGGAGTGACACCTGGCGTGGTCTCCTGCTGCTGTAGCCCATCTGCTTCAAGGTTTGACTTGTGTTCAGAGATGCTTTTCTGCCGCCTGTCTATCAGCTCCAAGCAGTCTGGCCATTCTCCTCTGACCTTTGGCATCAACAAGGCATTTGACCCACAAAACTGCTACTCACTCAATATTTTGTCTTTTTGGCCCATTTAAAAAAAAAACAAAAAACACAAAAACCTATGAATGGTTGTGTGTGAAAATTCCAGTTGATCAACATTTTCTGAAGTACTCAGACCAACAACCATGACCACGTTAGAATCACTTAAATCACCTTTCTTGTTTATTCTGATGGTGGTTTGAACTTCAGCAGGTTGTCTACTGCATATTCCATATTTGCATTAGTAAGCAGTTGAACACAGATGCCTGATAAAGTAGCTGGTGAGTGCAGACTTAAGTTTGATGGTAAAAGTCATTCTAAAAGTCACATTAAAAGCAAAAAACGCGTACTGCCTTTTGTTCTATGTTGGACAAACAGTCTGTTTCTATTGGTGTTGATGAGTGAATGTAGGTGAGACATCAGCTGTACCTTTACAAAAGCTGCATCAGTTCTATCTTCTGAAAGAGGTACAGCTGATGTGCCTTTTGAAAAAAACTACTGCTTTTTATCTCTATGCATTAAAATGTTCCCACCTTAGTTTTCCATCTGTGACATATACAGTAGTAGGATGTTGTCTGTAGCAAATATGTTCCCTGAGGTGCAGAGTGAGGACATATAAACAAGTCAGCAGCTATTTCTCACTGTCTACTGTTGCACAAGAGGTGATTTTCTATATCCTGTTTCATGTAATGGTTTTAAATTTAGCTTATGTTTCTTCTGCTTTTCCTTTAACTTCTCACAGTATCAGGAATTATTTCAAAACAAATGCGAATAGAATCAAACTCCTTCCAAGTGGCTTGAGAATTAAGCTGCAAGCGATAATTAGATGGAGGCTAAGCCTCTTGTGGAGGGCATATCGTTTGGAAGCATAATTAATATTCATGTAGTTAGCGTATAAGCTACAAATCCCTGTTGAGTAAGTGCAGTGTTCTTGTCACAAACCGCTGTTTATGTAGAAAAACAAGTCCAAAAAGAGCCTCCGTCAGCATTTACCATTTAATTCTAGTGCTTACAAAACTAAAATTATCAGCAGCCAGTTATTTGTGAACAGAGTAGGAGCAGGGCAGGAATCTGCTCTGAGAAGGTTTGAGACAAACGCAGACAGTCTGTCACAGAAAATGGGGGGGGGGTAAGAAACATATTCTATGTGTTAAAATCTCTCAAGTTAAGAATGTGTTGTTTTATATTATTTTGCTTTGTTGCACCATTTCTAAAAATAAAAAAGGCAATGTCTACTACCACAGTGATGTGGCACAAAATATCAGTTTGTTTATCGCCACAGACCCAATCAAATGTTAGCATTTGTACTAGAGCCAATCAGGGATACTGTTCCATGAACTCATTTGCCTCTTGTTGCTACAGTCCTGTGATGATATATGGCGTATACTTCAGTGCATTCTTTTGTGCATTTGCTACCACAGTACTGTGTCAAGTGATGTAAGAAAAAATAAATTAGTGATAGTATGAAGTATAGAATAGGAATTATAGTTCTAAATACTCTATATGTTGTTTTATGGTGTTCTTTGTTCTGGAGGCTGGAGAAGGTGGGCGGAGCTACATGTGAGATAGAGACAGTAGTGTGCAGTGGGACTTCTCAGTTCTGTGTCAGTTCTGTGTCAGTTGAGTGCTGTGGTCCTGTGGAATTCTACAGTCTGAACGTTGTCCCAGTGGCTGATTTATATCAATGTTGGATTTACCTACCAGTACTGTTTCACCATTTCCAATATGGCCGCTAACATTAAATCATCCAACACACATTTTGTAGGAAAGTCTTTGGTAATTTTTAAAAGGTTTCATTAAGAATAACATTTATATTTTTATTTGGTTAAAAATTTAAAAATATTGAAATTATGGTGCCATTCAATTGAAATAAAATGGCTGTAAAAAAGTTTTATGTAAAAAAAAAACAAAACTTGAAATGTTATTGGCAAAATTAATTTTTGTATCTAAATTTAACGTTGTTGTGAGCAAAACGTTGCCAAAAACACCAAGTGTGTTGAGTGTGATACAAAAATAGATCAGAAACAACATGATATGGCAATTTTTTTTGTTTGGATTATTGGCCCTAAGCAAGACAAGCCCCCCCATCTATACATCCCCCACCGTACCATACATCTATAAACCCAAAATCATTTCACTCTGAATTCTGGCACTAATTCATGTCAAAAGCTCACCAGCTATACATACCAATGTGTTATATTTGAACACAGTGACAGTAAAACAGTAAAGACTGTAATAAATATTGACTGACTTTGGTGCAGGAGGCTGGGGTTTGTGTCCTGGTCCGGGTGTTCCCAGTTTCTGATGCACTCACCACCTGACAGAAAGGCTATAAGGGCCTGGTGCACTGCAGCTGGTGAAGTGGCAGGAGGGGGGCACATCTAATATGACTCATCTGAAAAGGGTTAAAGTCCCACTAGTTGTCTTACTCTGGGGCACACACAGCAGTGGAGTGGGGCTGGAGAGTTAGAGGCATAGTAAAGCATCTTCTGTTTCATTTTGTGCCCCCAACCTCCGACATTCAGACCGCTACCCCCCCCCCCTACACACACACCCTCAGCACCAACAATCAAGGACCGTTATCCCCCTGTTCTAACATACCACATTTACTGGACTGACAAAAATGCATTTGGCTTAGTGTAATGTTTATTGCATGTAAACAGACTCAGGACATCATGACGCCCCTGCATTAGATTGCAGCCGAACACTAAAAAACATTCCGCCGAGTTCCCGTGAAGCATTTGTTGTCATTATGTGTTCATGGAAAAATGTATTTCACATTACCTTGAGAGAGTTGTTTCTTTTCTTCTTCATTTTTTTTCTTCTTACGTTTATCGGGGCCTGATAGGTATAGTCATTTGAACATGGTGAAACCGCTTGCTCCAACAAACTGACTAATCGCTTCACCCTGGGTTGCCAGGTTTTTATTACAATCACCGTTTTCACTGTTTGGCGTTACCAGATCATCAACAAATCAACTGACATCATACATAAGTTTGGGGCCCCCTGGTGGCTGCAGGGCCCTAAGCAGTTGCTTAGTTCATTTATAGTGCGGGTCGGCTCTGCTTCTGAACAACCAAAAACATTTTTTAAAATATTAATTTCCATGTATGAGTTTCAATTTTGTATCATATTTGATACATCAGGTCTCAATGCTCAAATGTTACTTTTGAACAAACAAAAACATAATGTAACACAAACATGTCTAACAAATTGGTAATTCCTTTTCTGCCTCCTTCCTCATTAATGACAGTCTTGTAGTGTCACTGGAAAGGCATCTGGTGAACGATTTCCTCCCCCTGGATTATCTGTGTATTGCATGTATCTAACTGTATACATCAAGAAAAAAAATACCACACTGATCATGCGGAGGGCTTCAAAACTCATGTATCAAATATGATACGCTTGGCGTTATAGGGTGAAGTGTGGTTGTTTCAACAGGACGATGCCTGGTCGGTCCTGCTGCAGTGCACGTGTCCTATAAACAGCACAAACAGGCTAAACTACTTGTAAAAGTGAAATAATAAGTAGCTTCAGTCCCCAAATGATTAAAACATGGAATATAAAGGAAAGACCATGTAACATAGTGTAATCATGTTTCTGGAGGCAATAGTTGATATAACTTTTATTTTCACATTTTCAAAAACTTTCTGGCAACAGGCTTTTTAAATACTATTTTATGAAGGGGTGAAATGGGTACAAGAATAGTAGTTCAGATAAATCTAATTTGGAAAAGTGAAAGCATGTACATTTTTTCCAAGGCCGGTAATAAATAGCTTGTTTTCCACATGTTAATAACCTTTTTATTTAAAAGTTACATGGTTGGATTAAATCTGGTTTAAAATGAGTTTTGTTTCATTTAGGCTTTTTTCTGTTTCCTAGCTGTGTTAATGGAAGTGCCTGAGGTAACATTTGGATAATAATTACGTTTATGATGAATAATTGCATGCATAATTCATTGCAGAGTTTTTAATTGCTTTAGAGAATCTGCTCCTACAAATAACAATATAAAATATGTCCTTGCATAAGTTTTCTATAATCATATAATAATGCTCTCATGGATGACCTGGATGTGAGACTCAGGAAGATTAGTGTGTATTACAATGTATTTGTAAATGAAAGGAGATTCTACAAAATGTATGTAATGCAGTGTTTGGGTTCATGTTTATATATGTATGTGATGTCTTCTCCAAATACTGAACACACTTTTATCTACCATCTATTCATATTATGTAGCACCGAAGGTCATGGTTATTATCTATTTTGCTGTAATACTGATGAAGCTCTGACTGCATTATCATCCCCTAGACCTTGGATGTCAAGACATTTTTTTTTTTTTTTCATCTCACTCAAATGAAAAACTCACAGCACAATGACAGACATTTCTTGTAAGTGTGTGGACAATTGAAAGACCAAGACCTTCCAGGGTCAAAGCTCCGCTGAAATTATTTTATCTGGAGCAATAAACCACAGAAACTTTATCCAAACACATTATAGACAAGTGAATCTGACAATTATACTCAAGTGTTTATTCAGTAATGTGATGTTCAGTAGTTTCATAGGTGCATAGTTTTGTTTCAGAGCTTGTATAATATTAAAGGTTAAAGGTTAACTCACTTTAATGTCCCTGTAGGAAAATTCAGTCTCTGCATTTTACATTTCATACACACGGCACCTAGCATTAGCCTTAGCATTAGCGGATAGCATGAGTTGCCATTAAAGGCACTCAGGGACCAACTCCCGATGAAGAGCAATGACAGGATAATGAACCTTGGAGCGTAAATATGATAATAATGGATTAGATTTATATAGTGCTTTTCTATTAATACATACTCAAAGTACGTACAGTGGAACCATTATTCATGACTCTGGTGGTGCTACTCTACCTACGTAGCCACAGCTGCCCTGGGCCAGACTGACAGACAGCCCCTCCGACCACCACCAAACAAACCAATACACATTTATAGACCAGTGTGAGCAGCACTGGAGGCAGGGAGGGTGAAGTGTCTTGCCCAAGGACACAACAGCACATGACTAGGACAGAGCTGGATTCAAACAACCACCCCTTCGGTTATTGGACGACCTGCTCTACCTCCTGAGCCACGGCCACCCCAGGATGTCTAATTCTTGGGGCCCAGCAGTCCCAGGGGGCCCTGTGGATATAGGTTAGAAGTTGTGAAAATTTTGTGTAAGCTCCGGAGTAAAAGAGAGGCATAGAAGCTGGGAGTCAGATGTCCAGAGTTAAGTTTCAGTTTCGCTTACAGGAGTTTCGGCACTTATGGAACGCACCCCCACGTATATACTGTACCTCCTGCCCCTACACCACGTACATACCCCCCAGTCCCACTCCAAAAACAAATTTACAGATACTTTATTTTATGAAGGGCCTACAATGTTTATCTTTCATGGGGCCCACAATTGCTAGCCCCGCCCCAGAATAAACCTATGGATTCATTTTTTTTTAACTGTGGGGGAAAACTAAGGCTGCGTTCAGACTGCAGGCGAATGTGGCCAAATCCAGTTTTTTTTTGTCCATATGTGACCTTTACCTGTATCCGATCTGTTAAAGACAGTTTGAACAGTACAAATCTATTTTTTTCAAAGCCAACCCAAGCTACTTTCAGATGTGGTCCTAAATCTGATAAATATATGATATTTTGCAATGCGACTTCAGTCTGAATGACCAGGTCGCATATATCCGGCCTTTACACCACTGGAATGCAAAAAAAAAAAAAAAAAATCACAATTCTGCATCTGAGGAGGAGGAGCAGCGGGAAAAACAACAACAGCCACAACGCATACGCCGAGACGAGATGCTTCCATATTTGCTTCCATAAACACAGTGCATGTCTGTGTGGTCACATATTATGTCAGGACCTCTTTTGCACATGCGGGTCACTTCAGGGTCGCATTCAGTTCATACACAAAACTGACAGAAGTCACATTTAATGTGAAATATGAGCGAGCACACAAAAAAATCGGATTTCACCAAAAAATCTGAGTTGTGCATTAAGACCTTCTGTCTGAACGTAGTGTTAGAGTAAACTGTCAAAGTACAACAAAAACAGACAAACTGAACGGGGAATCCAACTCGGAACCTTCTAGTTGTGAGGCAGAAGCTCCCACACTGCTTTTCATTCTTGTCCTTGAAAGCTGCAGAGGCTAAAATAATGAGTGAAATGCCAACAGCTTTCTCCTCTTGGTCCAAATCAAGATAACAAAGGCCTCTTCATATTCCACAAGAACAGAGAATTTTCTTTGTTTTCTTGAGGTGGCAAGAATAACAACCAAGCTCCATACAGGACATTTCATATTTCACAAGAAAGTCAAATGAAGAACTCCTGGGAAGTCCTCTGCTTTCCCACATTAACCAGACCCATTTTCTGACCAATCACACAATATTTGTTGGATGTTATGAGGAAAAAGTTCTGCCCAGATGATATGTCGATAACAAGCTGCGAGAACTTCCAAACCAGGGCTGTGAGACCTGGGACAGAGAACAAATTTGTCGGTTCTTGTAGAGTACGTACGGGGCTAAGACTCATTTCCAAACTTCTGTCTCAAACCACAATGTAGAGCAGTAGAGTCACTTCTGGAGGAACCTCAGCAGCAGTCAGTAATTACATCTACCTGTCTGAAAACACTTATCGGAGGAAGAAAAAACAACATTCACAAGGTAGATTTCTTATAGCGTGAGTCCAGTGAAGTAAGTAGAATCTCGTTTCCTCTGAGACCACTTCAATGACACTGAACATTTAATTATGGAATTGCAACGGCATATTAGGGCCACATTAGAAAATAAAAATACTTGTCACTACAAGAATAAAGCCATAAAATATTGAGATAAAACCCATAATTTTATGAGAGTAAAGTCGAGTATAAAAAGTCATAATTTTACAAGAATAAAACCATTATGAGAATGATGTCATAGTTTAAAAAAAAAAAAAAAACCCTCAAAAATAATGTTGTACTTTAATGAGATTAAAGTCGTAATATTTTGAAAATAAATTTGCAATAGCGCAATAAAAAGTCTTAATTTAGAAATTGTAAGCCTTAAGCCTTGTTGATGACAGTTTCCGGTTACAGCGAACACATCAAGTGAAGCAGCAACTTTCACTTCTGTTGGACCGGACGAACCCCAAATGAAAGTATAACCTCACGAAATGTTCCAAGTTCTCCATTAAGCGATGAGTGGGTACGACTTTATTCTTGTAGATTATTATATTTTTCCCACCTGTCTTTAAAATTACGTTATTCTCGTAATTTTATGGCTTTATTCTCGAAATATGATGACTTGAATTTCATTAAAGACATTATTTTTGTTAAATTATTATTTTTTTAAACTACAACTTTATTTTCAGAAAATGATGGGTTTTATCTCAATATTTTACAACTTCATTCCTGGAATGACAAATATTTTAATGTTCTTATGTGGCCCTAATATGCCGTCGTATGGAATTGTTACCTAATGACACCAAGCATCTGATGAAAAAATGAAGTGTCAATATAGTGAACCCTTAGCTAAAGTTGGGTTTATGTTTAGCATGGGTTTATTTTTATATTTAACTAAAATGACAGATTCTCGGCTTATTCACTGTCTTTCTTTTTCTGTAATATAACCTGGACCTGTGCCATGCTATGGATTATTATTATAACTATCCTCACTATGCTGCCCACATATTCAATACAATATATACAATTCTTTTCCTGGTTTGTTCTGTCCAGTAACTGTTCTCTTTTGACACTTACAGAGCATGTGATATTTTAGGATGGTCTCTTGAAAGCCTAACTGTTGTAAATGTAATAAAACCTCAAGCACAATCTGATCCTGCCCAGAGTCCCTGTGGACCCCCTGGTGAAACTGCAGCACCATGTTCAGACCAAGAGGCTTGTGCGCAGCTGAGGCTGGAAGCTGGCCTCAAACCTTCACATGCCAGAGGCACCAGCAGAGCCGTTTGCTACCAGTGGGAGATTCAATGGGAAGGAACAATAGTGGGCAACCTTAGACTCTTTCTTGTCTTCTGTTTTCTGCAAGATGTGTGTGCACAGGAACACCTGCACGGCTGCCAGACACCACTGGCCACTGGAAAGACTCTGCCACTATCAGCCGCTGCAGAATCTGATTAAAACAGATGCACATGACTTGTGTCATGACCGCTGGGAGACATCCCTACTGAATCACCTGTACCACCGATCCAAACAGCCCTGCTCCGGTTTGGCAGAGGCAAGAGGTCACGAAGCCAATGAGATCAGCCTGGAAACACAAACACTCACACACATACACACACAGTACTGCCCTTAGCTTTACAACTGAACTGTAATCTTCTGCTAGGGCCTGGATTTTGATCATTTGCCAAATTAATTTAATCATATTTGATCCATAACAGTCGACAAAGATTAAAATTTGACTAACATAACGTAATGTAATCCGATTAGGTTCATACTGTCTACTAAAACTTATAAAGATTTCTTTTTCTTTCTTGTCAGACAGATGGAAAAAAGTTAATTCTTTTACCTTGACATGTCGTTGTCAGCTGTTGACACGTCAAAGTAACATTTAGTGACCCTTCTGAGGAAGGCTACAGGTTGTAGCCAAAACATGTCAAGGTAAAAGAATGAACTTTTTTCCATCTGTTTGACAAAAAAGAAAAAGAAATCTTTATAACATAATGTAACATAACATAACATAACATAATGTAACAGCGTGGCATAGCGTAGCATAATGTAACATAGTGAAAAGAAAAATGAGGTGCACAACAGCATGAGACATAGAGGAATTAGTAAAGCGTCTGAAGTTTGAGTTTCACTGTACGGCACCCCCACCCCACCCCCCGCCTGGCGTCATCTGTTATTTGTGCATACTGTATATGTTAAATGTTTCTGTGCAGAGATGGAAATATAAAAAACAGCTGATGGAAACACACCCATTTGTACTCTTTTATTCCCTCACCCCATGAAAAACGATAAGAATCGATAAGGAATCAGATCGATAAGCAAAATCGATAATGGAATCAGAATCGTTAAATTCTTATCGATTCCCAGCTCTGTTTACAGTTATTTTATGAAATAACTAACAGAAGAAAAAGAAGAAAAAGTTCATTCAGTCTTCAAGACAGAAACATTTAGCCACAACCATGCAGGTTTATTTTTGTGCACATTAAAAAAAAAAGAAAAAATGAATTGAAAAATGTGTGACGTGTTGAAGTTGGAATAAATAATCAAACTGAGAAAACTCTCTTCATTTTTATTTCAAATGATATTTAACCCTTAGTGACCATGAACTTGTAGCAACTTACAAAATATATTTTTTTCTCTACACTGATCGTTTCTTGAGTGATTTAATACCATTTATTAAAATATTATCCACTGAATTTACCTTTTTTTGTGAAAATCATGTATTTTGCTGTACTTAATTGACTAATCATGTAGATGTTCGTAAAAGGTCAGGGTAAGTTCAAATGTTATTACATCAGAACAGAGAAAACTGAAGAAAAAGTGACTTTTTCAGCAAAATATGTCCTTAACTAAACATAAAAACAAGCATCGACAGCAACTGTCATTTGTCAAACTACATGGGTTTTAGTGGTGAATTAATGTTGCTGAAAATGACGGCGTTTCCACATTCACTACAGTCTCTGAACATCCAAAGATGGCACATCTTATACCACTGAAAAGCAGAGAAACTACATTACCTGAATTATTAATGGTAAATGTATTGATAGGACCAGTGGTTCAAAAGTTAACCCTTTCATGTATGAATTCTTAATAAACTAGTGGTATGTTTGGCATATCCAACTGGATTTCTTCGATATCTTATTCCTATAGCACAGTGACTCTCAACCAGGGGGGTGTGCCCCCTGGGGGGACAGTCTCCCAGGGGGCCACAAGTACGTGGGGGGGTTTGTGAGTGACATTGTGTGTGCATGTGGGTGGGCTAGCGACCACTGTTGTACAGAACATTATAACTCACTCATGGATTGAGGTCCATGAGTGTGTGTGTGTATGTGTGTGTATGTGTGTGTGTGTGTGTGTGGGGGGGTGCATATCATCCAGCACATCATCCCCCCTTGAGGGGGCAGCAAGTAGTCAATGATAAATTGAGTGGAGCTCACTTTCACTTTCACTTTGTTCCAGCTTTATCGACAGAGCAATATAACCCACCACGTTGTCGTCTTATAGGTTCGTATATATATATATG
>JAPQRP010000015.1:15298214-15309833 GCA_037367295.1 Apogon hyalosoma | reverse complement strand
ATTTTCCATGTTTTCTTGATAATAACCAAAATCACTTCAGTTCTTACATCAATAGCTATAGCATTGTACTGACAAAACAGTGCTTTTATTCATTCCGTGTTTTCATTACCTCCACCGAGGATGTTATGTTTTCATCTGGGTCTGTCTGTCTGTCTGCTTGTTTGTTTGTTTGTCTGTTAGCAAGATAACTCTAAAAGCTATGGAAGGATTTTGAGAAATGTTCAGGAAATGTGGATAGTGGCACAAGGAACAAATGATGCTGGTGGTGATGGGGGGGGGTTCTGCCTTGGCGGAGGTCTGCGCTCTCCGAGTGCTTTTTATGTTTCTGTCTGCTTTAGTCACATGATGCACACAGGAGTTAGTACTTGATTGCAAAACCATTGTTTTTCTTGACTTTTGATGGTCTAAGAATTTTTTCCACAACTGTATATGGATAAAGAGGATAAGATATGCTAAAAACTGATAAAACAGGTACACAATAACAAGATAAAAAGTCTCTAAAAATACAACCAGAAGATAAAATTAATTAAGTCACACACTTGTATTCAAAGCCAGTGCAAATAGGTGCATCTTTAAAAGAGATTTTAAATGTTCACTGGACTGTGCACATGTGACATGTCAGGAGTTCCAGAAAAGTCTGTGTGTGTGTGGGGGGGGGGACCATTCAGGCACTTAAAAACAAACAATACAATCTTAAACTGGATCCTGTAGGTGACAGGAAGCCAGTACACTGTAATAGATTACAAACATGTCTAACAAATTGGTAATTCCTTTTCAAAATTGTCAAAGTTCTGCCTCCTTCCTCATTAATGACAGCCTTGTAGTGTCACTGGAAAGGCCTCTGATGAATGAATTCCTCCCCCCTGGTGGATTATCTGTGTACTGCATGTATCGAATTGTATACATCAGATTTTTCAAGAAAAATAATATCACACTGATCATGTAGAGGACTTCAAACCTCATGTATCAAATATGAAAGGTTTGGCGTAATAGGGTTAACTGATTTATCGTCATTTTCTTTTTCTTATATTATCCTCTGTATTTTGCATTTTTTGGTGTAAATCATGTATTTTCTTATATTTAATTCACAGATCATGTAGATGTTCATGAAAACTCAGAGTAAATTTAAATTTAATTATATCAAAACAGAGAAATATTCTATTCTATTCTTTAATTCTATGTTGTAGAAGATGATGGTGTTTCCATGGTAACTAAGGAACCACTGAACGTTCAAATGGGTCATATCTGATGACCATGAAAAGACGACAAACTGCATTTTACACCAATTATTTACATTTATTGATAGGATTAATGGGTCATCAGGTGTTAAACTGTTTATATCTATACATGGTTTGTGTCACCGGTGGCTGTTGGAGTCTCTATGGGTTAAAAACAGAAGACGTTTGTCAAATTTAAATGCACTATCAAAGAAAACACCAAGGTTTTTAATAAACGTTAAAGGCTAGTTTTTCTTTCCAACTGATAGTTGAAGAAGTCACTTATGGTATAAAATGGTGATTTAGAGTCAGAGCGTGACAAGTATTTCATAAATCTAGAGGAACTGTGATTAAAACATTACAGTGACACATATACTGCACAGTGCAAAAGACTCGGGCTACCTTTGGCTTGAAATATGCAAATCTATTTATTTATTTATAAGTCCACTGCCTTAAAACACACGAAAAGCTGAATTGAATCCATTCCAAAAGTTAAACTGAATATTTAGTGTGACCTCTGACCTGATTACAAGAAGAAGCACAAACAGTTAGAAACATCTGGACATGTGCTGAATGGAACATCAGAAAATTAATGCAATAAATCTCGTAATGTCTGAAAAACAGGTTAAAGACATGTTAAGTACAAAAGGGAGGTCACAGTAAATACGACCCTTTTGGTTTATTTATACACTGAAGCTATTAACAATCAAGGGTGTTCAAATAATTTTAGGTCAATTCAATCTAAAGTGGGTCAGACCAGTAAAACACTATCATAATAACTTATAAATAATGAAAAAAGCCAAATTTTCTCTTTGTTTTGGTGCAACAAAAAAAAGGAAAATACACAATTTTTTTTTTTACATTTCCAGACTAGCCTTTTACAAAAAGTGTGAAATACTGGGAACAAATATGAACAACCTGAAATGTCTTAATAGAAGTATGTGGAATTTTACCGATATTCTGCCTGTCATTAAATGTCTGGTGTGTTTGTAGATCCACTGTGATATGCAAGTTGTAATGCAAATGTATAAATGATAAACTAAGGTGTAATATTGTTAAAATTGCACTTATTTTTCTGAAGAATTTTCAGGTTGTTCATATTTGTTCATGTTATGTTCAAGTACTGTTCATAGATGTAAACATTTTCATTATGGAATTTTACTGTTTTCACTCAAAAACATAGAGAAAACATGTGAGTTGATATTATTTCTAAGTTCTTATCCTATTATTTATATTATTTTACTGGTCCGGCCCACTTTATATCATATTAGGCTGAATGTGGCCCCTGAACTAAAACATCCCTGCTCTAGACTGTCTTCATTGTCAAGTCAGATATTGCTCAGCCACCTCAGTGGTCATCAACAGAAAAACAGAAAAGATCTGAAAAAGAAAAGTAACCACTGCAAACCCTTAAGATTAAATCAAACGATTATTGCCCCCCAAAGGGGAGGCAAGGGGTATTGTTTTTGGTTCAGTTTGTTTGTATGTTTATTAACACTTTAGTAGCAAAACTATCAGTTGAATTCATACCAAATTTGGTTTATAGATTGCCAGTGACCCAGAATACATGTCATTATATTTTGGGAAAAGTAGTTCAAAGTTTACATTTTTTATGCAGTTTTAAATCTTTTTTTTTTTTCCCCCATTTACTTATAATGGACGACATTTCACATGTCTGTAGCTATTGGATGAATTCATACCAAATTGGGTTTATTGATTGCCAGTGACCCAGATAAAAGAAAACCAAATAAGATATGTGGTTACATTTTGGGAAAAATAGGTCAAAGTTCAAAATTTGTATGAATTTTTTTATCTTTTTTTTTTCCTCCCATTTACTTATAATGGGCAACATTTCAAATGTCAATAAAAACGCCTATTTTGTTTCCATTTACTTCAAACTTGGCACATATATAGAGGCAATTGATATGCTGACATCAGCACATGCATAGACATGATGACATCAACTGGATCGATGCAAAATAGGCTATAATACGTGCGAGGGGCGGGGTTTGTTGTGCCTGGCACCACTTGTTGAAATATTTATCAAAATACATTATTATGTTATAACATTTGCCATGATAATTTAGTAGCCAAGCCCACTGTTAGCAATGAAACCACTGATTTTTTTTATTTTTATTTTTTTCCTGTTTTGGTTTTTTCCTGTTTTGTGTGATGTTTGTGTCTGAAATAAACTAAACTAAAAAGCTAAACTAAAAAGCAAAATGTGTCCTAATACTTTTGTCTACAAAATGTAAGTTGGTAAAATGGAGTTATTGGTTAATATTTGTTTATAAATCTCCAAAAAGCAACATGTCATTACATAACACCTCTTTATTAAACTGGACATTACTCAGTATAGTCAAGTGGTTGGCTAACACTTATATCTATGGTTCAAACCATGATCTAGTCCTTTGTGTGGAACTACTCTTATAATGTACTGTTCTGTTTATTTGTTCAATTCTACATATTGTATTTATTCTTTTTTTTTTTTTTTTTTTTTTTTTTGTGCCCTTGTCAATGAAAATTAGGACGTTTGAATAAAGACGGAATTTAGCACAGCACTTTTCAAGGCAAAAGTTGGCGTAAACCTATCTATGATTTAAAGAATGAAAAAAAAATGGCATTAGATGGATAAATGCTTAGGTAAACTGTGAATAATACAAAATAAAAAAACAAATTTTTAACAGCTTACATTGCCTCAGTCATTTGTCAAATGTATAAACTGTAACAGACTGAACCATGCTTTCATCTACTTTCATTATACATGTGGAATCAAGCCATGTGCTTTGGTGTTAAATGTAATTAATGTCAAACAGAGACATATGACACCCCAGTGTTTCCTGTATTGACTTACACTGTGGGTTTCAGCACCATGGACAGAGCTCCATTTTAATAAAAGTCAGTCACTTCATTGTCCACTTCAGTGTTAGAATTGTTACGAGATGACCAGATGGCAAGAAAAAAAAAAAAAAAAACAGATTCAAGACTCAAACGGTACCACACTGACATTTGATTTTAAAAAAATGTAAGTCTGAGGGTTTTAACTTAAATTTCTCTCACTATCATAGTATGAGTGTATACTGGAAAAGGGACTCATTTCAGAACTAAATGTATAGTAGGAGGAGTTAAGATTGTGATGTCTGCTTCAACTGTGCCAATTTCCCATTCCAGCACCATGGACAAAGCTGTATTTTAATTAAAAAAAAAAACAAAAACAAAACATGGTCACTTCATTGTCCACATCATAGTATTCATTTGTATTTTTAAGAGATAGCAAGAAAGAACAAGCCAAGACTCAAACAGGGTGGTAACGCTGACATTTGATATTATATTTTAAGTCTGAGGGTTTTAACCATCATTTAATTAAATTATGTATAGTAGGAAGAGTCTGATGTTTGCTTGTGCCACTCTCCCATTTCAGCACCACGGACAGAGCTGTATTTTAATTAAAAAAAAAAAAATGTTACTTCATTGTATTATTCATTAGTATTGTAAAGAGATAGCAAGAAAGAACAAGATTCAAGACTCAAACAGGGTAGTAACATTAATATTTGATAAGATATTTTAAGTGTGAGGGTTTTAACTGAAATCTCTCTCACTATCACAATATAAGTGCATACTGGAAAAGGGAATCATTTAATAACAGGATGTATAGTACGAAGGGTTAAAAAGTCTGATGTTTGCTTTAATTCTGCCACTTCCATTTCAGAACCATGGACAGAGCTGTATTTGAATAAACGACAGTCACTTAATTGTCCACTTCATTGTATTATTCATTAGTATTGTCAAGAGACAGCAAGAAAAAACAAGACCCAAAACTCAAACAGGATGGCAACACCGACACTGACTGCCTGAGAGCCATAAAGTGAAATATCTCTCACTATCACAGTATAAGTGCATACTGGAAAAGGGAATCATTTAATAAATGGATATACAGTAGGAGGAGTTATGGTTATGATTGTGATGTTTGCTTTAATTGTGCCACTCTACCATTTCAGAACCCTGGACAGAGCTCCATTTGAATAACAGATGCTCACTTCTTTGTCCACTTTATAGTATTATTCATTAGTATTGTGAAAAGATGAAAGAAAAAAACTGATTCAAGACTCAAACCAGGTGGCAACACTGACATTTAACAATATATTTTAAGTCTGAAGGCTTTAACTATAATGTAATGAAATTATGTATAGTAGGAAGAGTTAAGAATGTGATGTTTGCTTTAATTGTGGCAGTTTCCCATTTCAGAACCATGGATAGAACTATATTTTAATTAATTTAAAAAAAAAAAAAGTCACTTTGTTGTCCACTTCATAGTATTATTCATTAGTATTGTGAGGAGATGGCAAAAAGAACAAGACCCAAGACAAACAGGGTGGGAACACTGACACTGACTGCTGAGAGCTTTAACTCAAATATCTCTCACTATCAAAGTATGTGTGCATACTGGAAAAGGGAATTATTAAATAAAAGGATGTATAGCAGGAAGGGTTAGGAGTCTGATGTTTGCTTTAATTGTGCCACCCCACCCCACACCCCCCATTTCACAACCATGACTAGAGCTGTATTTGAATAAAAGATGCTCACTTCATTGTCCACTTCATTGTATTATTCATTAGTATTGTTAAGCAATGGCAAGAAAAAACCTGACCCAAAACTCAAACAGGATGGTAACACTGACATTTGATAATATATTTTAAGTCTGAAGGCTTTAACTATCATTTAATAAAATTATGTACAGTAGGAAGATTTAAGATTTTGATGTTTGCTTTAATTGTGCCACTCTCCTATTTCAGCACCATGGACAGAGCTGTGTTTGAATAAAAGATTCTCACTTCATGGTCCAATTCGTAGTATTATTCATTATTATTGTGAACAGATGCAAAAAAAGAGGCAGACTCAAACAGGGCGGCAACACCGGCATCTAATGGAATATTTTAAGTCTGAAGGCTCTAACTATCATTTAATAGAAGGATGTATAGTAGAAGAGTTAAGAGTGTGATGTTTGCTTAAATTGTGCCACTTTCCCATTTCAGTGCCATGGACAGAGCTGGATTCCAATAATAATAATCATAATTAAAAAAAAAATGCTCACTTCATTGTATTATTCATTAGTATTGTTTAAGCCATGGCAAGAAAAAAAAAAAAAAAAAAGACCCCAGACTCAAACAGGGTGGCAACACTGACATTTGATTATATATTTTAAGTCTGAGGGCTTTAACTCTAATTTAATAAAAGGATGTACAGTAGGAAGAGTTCAGAGTGTGATGTTTGCTTAAATTGTGCCACTTTCCCATTTCAGTACAATGGAAAGACCTGGATTTCAATTTAAAAAAAAAAAGCTCATTTCATTGTAATATTCATTAGTATTGTTAAGCAATGACAAGAAAAAAGAAAAAAAAAGACCCAAGACTCAAACAGGGTGGCAACACTGACATGTGATTATATATTTTAAGTCTGAAGGCTTTGACTCTAATTTAATAAAAGGATGTACAGTAGAAGAGTTCAGAGTGTGAGGTTTGCTTTAATAGTGCCACTCTCCTGTCTCAGCACCATGGACAGTGCGCCCTCCTGTTCCAGCCCCTCGGACTGAGCTGAGTGCTGCCCTTCCACCGCTGCGTGTTTCTGCCCTACATGTGTGTGCCTCACATCCATCCATCCATCCATACTCTGCCCAATCCTCGTGGAATAACCCACCCGCCTGCGCCTTTGATTTCCTCTAAGAGCACAAACATGCGGTGCTTCGGAAAGCCTCGTTCGTCGCTATGAAAAGCACGCGTGGATGCCGCCGCGTCCAGCCTCTGACACCTCGTGAGCTCTGCATCTTTAAAAGCGAAAAAAACGCACAAGAAAAACACACAACCGGCTCAGTCATAACTGTGGGATGATAAGGACTACCTCTTTTTACTTTTGGAGAGAGCCAAGCCGTTAGGAGAGCATTCAGCATCAGCTGTTCAACACTGGTCTCTCATTGCTGGAAGTCGGGGCTGAATCAGTCACATGACACAACTGGAGGCAGAGATCTAGAGAAAAGGCACAGCATTTCGGCTTGCACCGCCATACTGTATTTTGAGCCATATCACATTTTTATTGCAACATTTTACTCCCGCTCGGTGAGTACATTTTCAATGGCTTTTTTGTAAGCATTTTTTTGTCTTTTTAATTGCCCCCTTTTTTTATTTTTACTCCTTTTGCTGGTGTTTGAATTGAGCATTGACATGGTGGTTTGGAGCGTTTTTCACATCCAGGCTTCAAGTTTTTAGCATGCAGATATTCTGATCGAGAGTGCCAAGAGGGTAAACGTGTGCGTTATCGGTCTTGAGAAAGCCTTTGACTTGCTCGCAGTTTTGTTTCGAGGGTCGAAACCCAAGCAGGTTTTGTCATGTATTGAGATTTTTCGAAACATTTACTGGTGGTTTTGAAACATTTTTATTTTTTTGTTTCTGTCGACTTTTGCTGTTGCTATGCTTTGGTTTGCATTTTGCAGTGTTGTTTGTTGCCTTTCGAGTTTTGTGATTTTGATGTGTCGGTGAAATCCCACCGATCAAACCCTTTGCTTTTACTTTGTTCCTCTTTTCTTTATAACCGGAGTCATTTTTAAAGCCCGAGCCTGACGTTTTAACCTGATACTTTTCTTGCAGTACAGCTCACAGGTTTGTTGTTTTTGTGTTTCTCCTCTTTTTTCGATTTCATTATACTTTTGCTGGTGGCAGTGTCAAGTATTTTTGGATGTTATCGTTTTTTTTTGTTTTTTGACTAGATGATGCTGGGTGGACAAGGGGAGTTTTGATTCTTGGGGGAGTTCAATGCGTTTTTGTTTTCTGTACCAACGAGGATGAACAGACATTTTCCGTTTGCAGGTATAATATGAGTGAATAAGTATCTGTGTATTCACAATAAAGAACAAGGTGACAGAAATATGCACCTGTGGCTGACGTGTTATTTTACAAGGCTGGCCAGATTGATCATTAGAGAATGCATCCTTTATTATCAATGATATCTGAAGGTTATACTACCTGATCTGATCCATAACGCTTCACAAAACAAGTGACGTGACCAACTGTTCAAGAACACGGATTGGGAATCACACGCGGGTCGTTTCGATCACAGTGTTTCCTTTGTTTTTGAGTTCTTCCTTAACCAACAATCTTCAAGCCGACGCAGCTGAGGAATAAAATGTAAGTAGCTACATTCAGGTCCCTTCTGAAGGATGCACCTTAACGCCTGTAATGATCTTCCACAAATAAAGTATCCAAACTCTTATCCATATATCGACACGGAGTGGCAGGAAATCCTTTGCTGCAGCATGCATTTCTCTAACCTGCAGTAGTCGGGGCTACAGTGGGCTATCAGGTCAGTAGTCGGGGAAATAATTAGGATAACAGTTTGCACTGTGCCAGAGGCAAAGTATAGAGCTACACATAAGTGCCTATCTCACTGCTGGACAAGCTCAAATCGGCTTCTGCAGGCCTGTATATTCAAAAATACTCTAGGATTTGTCAAATCTGATTTAGTGGAAAATGAACAGAAGGAGGGCTCAGATTGAAGGTTTAATTCCATATAACTGGTGTGCAATAGAAACATGAATTGAAATGTGCATAAAGAGTCACTGCAACTCCAATGATGCTCCCACGTGTTTAGCTTTGTGTGTTTACTTCTGACTCCTTAAATATATAAACTGCAGACTCTAGCAAGTTCATTTCAACTGTAAGAAAGGAGTTTATCTTGTGCAATAAATGTCACAAATTGGGATGTTTTTTTATCCATATGTATTCACTTTAACAGGACACAGTGTGTTATTGTAAGCCTATAAAATGCCTGAAGTTGGACCATTAAGTCTGAGTATGGACCGTTAAGTGCCGGTGTCATTAAACAAGCTGCCACGGTAGATCCGAATCAGTGCAGTGGAATGTGTTACAATATTGACAGGGAGGTAAAATTTAAAAACAAAAAGCTGTTATGTATTGATTTCCCTGTCCTCTATTAGATCTATGCTGGTCATAAAGCAGGTAGATAAAGAGCCAAAGCAAACTCTTCAGTGTTTACAGGCTGGGATACAATTTAGATTTTGATCCATAAGTGTAACGACAGAACATAGATGAGGAACATATTTAACTGAGGTCCATCTAATATCATTTTACCTTTGAATGTGCCAAGGTTTTTCATATTGCACACAATGCAGGAAAGGACTGAAACACTTCCATTCATCTTTTATTCGACTCAGTTTTCCTGCAGCAAAGATTCATCATCAAGTCTCATGCTGTGCTCCTAATTTCACCAACTTCTTTAAGGCAACACTCTTGACTTCTATTTAAATCCAGAGCACTCAGGAACATGACCTACGCTCAGTGCAACCAAACACTTGAGTGAGTTAAACAGTGAAGGAAAGGTTTTAACCCATAAAGACCCAAACATCCAAAGTATCGACTAATCTAAACTGTTGATCCGCTAATCCTATCAATACATGTAAATAATTAGTGTAAAATACAGGTTGTCATCAGATATGACCCATTTGGACGTTCAGAGGCTCCATAGTGAACGTGGAAACACCGTTATCTTCTACAACATTGATTCACCAGTAAAACCCATGGAGTTTAATACGTGACAGTGGATGGAGACACTTGGTTTATGTCCAGTTAATGATAGATTTTACTGAAAAAGTCACCTTTTCTTCAGTTTTTTTCTGTTTTGATACAATAACCTTTGACTTTACTTTGAGCTTCTATGAACATCTACATGATCAGTGAATTAAACATAGGAGAATAGATGATCTTCACTGGAAAAAAAAAAAGCTAAATTCAGAGGATGATACTAGAATAAATGCTGATAAATCACTCAGGAATGGTTAAATGGAGATAATTAATTTGGGTACTGCCACTAAAGTCACACTGGGTCCTCATGGGTTAATTCAAAAGACTTTCACCTTCTGATTCTTGTAGATTTTGACGGATGTGCATAGATTTCACCTGAGTGAATGTGTTTTGCTTTCCATCCTCAAACTGCTGCATCAAGATGCACCAACATCCTCGCATGCCCCCTTGTAGAAACATGTTTCTGCCTCGCCTCTATGAGCTCCTGGACGTGTGTCCTGCTAAGCATTATGATAGGTTCTATTACGTCCTACGGTGCTGTGTCTCCCCTCAGGCAGGTTTCCTGTTATCTGGGCCAAGCCAGACCTGCACTGGAGACTTTGCAGAGAAACATAATAGCTCATGTGTGCCTACACCTCTGCTACCATGAATTAAACATCATGCCAGAGCAAGATGTGGATGTATACATAGCTATTGATTGGGTGCCCTTGCATGCACATGTGTTAGATGTGTTCGACAGTGTGTATCTGTTTACATTAAATAGTTTAGGTTTCACTGCGACTGAGTTGGACAAATAAAAATAGATTTCTTATGCACTGAATTTTTCATACACGTTTCTTCACTATAGATTTTAATGCATTCAGCAGCATGTGGTGTGAACACTGCAATAGGCACACTCCTATCATTATTCCATTCTTTAACAAGCTTTGTGTTTTCGCCTCAATAAAGACAAGCTGCTGGAACCTATGAAGACAAAGCTAACGTTTAAAAAATTCAGAATGTCTGAAATAAGTTCTGAATTATATAACAAATCCCGCAAAGAAGGCATTTTTTTGTTCCAAAAATCAACAATGTATCTTAGGCTGCATGCAGACTGCAGGCAAAAGTGTGTTCTTTTCCCTCGTAAGTGGCAGTGTTGATCTGGGCCAATTCCATATGTGGACCTCAGTCTGATACAGACCTGATGTTTTGCAACATGACATCAGTCTGAATAGTCAGACCAGGGTTCATGCAAGTTTTACATCACTTTAGATTGAAATTCGTCACAAGTCTGCACTGGAGGGAGTTGCTGAAATACTCCAAAGCAGATCAAACGAGCAGTAAAATGCAACAGACACATGAATGCAGCAGTAAAATGAATCCAAAAGCATCATATAGAAGCGTAAAACAACACTAGGGAACATATTAGTGCACAGTGACTACTGGTAGTTAAAGGAAAGGTTTTTAATGCAGAACTTTTACTGACAGTGGATTATTGTTGCAGTGTGATTAGTATTTTAACTGAGGGAAATCAATCCAGAAATCCATCAATTTTTATTTCCAAAGCTAAAGCTGTACAATAGAAGAATAGAGATAAAAATATCGCAAACAAAAATCTAAATCTTACCAAGATAGTATTCATTTGTTTTATTGGCAGATTTTTTTTGCTTAATTCAAACAAAAAAAAATCTGCCAATGAAACAAGTGAAAATGATCTTGGTAAGATTTCTGAGAAATAAGATTTTCAAGATCTATTGGCTAAAAATAAGTTCTTATATCTCACTGAAAAGTTACTCTTTAGGTGATTATGTCTTATTTTAAGTGTGATGAGATAT
>JAPQRP010000015.1:15272621-15285064 GCA_037367295.1 Apogon hyalosoma | reverse complement strand
GACCCAAGCAGAGCATTTACAGTTTATGTAGACCACAGGGACATGTTTGAAAATGTATAATTCCATTAAAAAAAAAATAAAAATATCACTCCTTTAAATGATGGCCAAGCTGTTAATCCTGTAAATCAGTTCAGTTCATCACAACCCTCAACTAACGCTAATGCATTCATTTAAACATGAACTATCAAAACACATATCCAAATATAAAGGGCCCAAATACAATGAATAAAACAAGAGTGAGTCTTGAGGAAGGAAAAACTACATTTACTTAGTTCAGTGGAGGTTTGTGATGGCCAGGGTCTAGCGGCCGTCAGCAGTATTACACTTTGAGATACTTCTGTTCTGGTTTTCACTCTTTAGTCCTGGTTTTAACCTCTTGGTTTCTGCCTCATTTGAGTTTAATTCAACTGATTTTATTAAAAATTAATTGCACACAGTCATCCTGGGGCTTTGGGGAGCTTTGAGGTCCTGTGGCAGATTTTCACTTTACTGAACTGGTAACTGAACCTTCCCTTCAGCATGGCCTCCTTCACTGGGAATACATCTCCCAAAGAGGACGTTATAGTCATGAATCACTGGTTATAGATTAAACTTTATTGGTTGAAACACTTGTTAACACTTAAACTTTGATGTACATCATTGCTTTTTTTTACGATTTCTAAATGTATTCCATGGTCTAAAAGGGTAGAGAACGGGATTAAACAGAGCAGATATTGTAGATGACTAAATCATTACCATAAAAGACATGGTTCTATCATAAATGAAAACCAAAACGTCTACAAAAATCTGCTTTCTGGGGCAGTCAGACCTGTGTTTGTGACACAACAATAGGGAAAAATTGCCACAAGAACACAACTGGAATGCGAGAAAAGGCTTATTTTTAAAATGATTTTATTTTCTCTGCTCATCTTTCAGAGCCATTGGGAACTAACTGCAAGGAAAAAATCCATTTCTGTCAACTTGTGACAAGTCAGCGGATGACAGTGACTATATTTGTCAGGGGTAGATGTAAAGTCGTTGCACGCCACAGGAGCACGACAGCTCTGTAATGCAGGTAGAGCCGCAGTTTGTGTATGCACTGCAACATCTGTAAGAGTTGAATGAAGTAGGACAGCTGCTTGGCTCTTTTCTTATTTTGCTATATTCTAAAAGACACCTGTCAGTGACAACATCAGGGAATACAAACATAATTAAGTAATCAAGCAGGCACATTACATATGTAAATGACATTAATTGCAGACATGGGTTTGAAATATTCATTCAGATTAGTCACATCATTTAGGCAGGGATCTCTTCCCAGCGAGTGTAATCATTGAACTAATTAGGTCAGTCAATGCAAGTTGAAACAATTTGAAAAGCAATTTCAGTTTCCAATTAATTCTTGACTAAGAGAATGAAAGTAATATGGGATGCAACTCTGTGAAGCAGCGGTAAGGGCAGAAAAATTAACAGGCTGCAAAGACAAATACTCCAAGACCAAGTCAAAAAAAAAAAAAAAAAAAAAAAAACAACACGGAATTTGAAGTGAAGCTTTTATTATTTTCCAAGGTTTATTGGTCAGAACACGTGTTTGCCAAGCAGACAGACAGTATGGATTTAGGGAGTATCCTGGGAATGCAATTCGGTGTTGTAGCACTGAATATTTGTCAGATGAAAGCCAAACACTCTTTCACCTTTTTGAAACAAAACAAACCACTTAGCAGAGTTCATAACCAGCTGGAGTGTGTACACCTCACTCGCACACACACCGAACAAATAGAGATGATGCAGCACAGGCCAGCATCAGGTCACAGCTTGATATAATATCATGACATTTTTTGGCAACGTCTCAAACAGCACTGTTAAGACAATTACGATAAATATCCGCTTTTAATTTCCAGCCTCATTGGTTGGTTCTTACTCAATGACTCTCTTAAATAAAAGTGAGGCATGGTGTGAATAAAGAAACAACAGGTTATGTCTCTTATGCAAGTAGCTTTTCCACAATAAGCATAAATAACACTGTGTTTGCATGTTCTTGTACTATAAATGGGATCGGTATTGCAGGTCTACTCTGCAACACACAAATAATATAGCTCTTTGTGTCAAAGTATCAGTATGTTTTGTTAAATACATGATTCTGATTGGTCAGTGACTAACACTGCAATATTATTAAAGTTGCAGGAACTGAAATCAGACAGAAAAAAAAAAAAAGCCAGAATCAGAAAAATTGTAGCTCACTCTTTTTGATCCAAATATTAAGACAGGAAATATTAAGCCACCATTTAAGACATTTTTTCTAGTTTCAGGGTTGACAAGACATCGAGTAAAGCAGTAGAGTCACATCCTGGTCGCGCAACAGAATCTAACCCACTGGTTGGTAGTTACAGCTGTCAATCACATATTTACCCCGCCTACCTGTCTGAAATCACCTACGATTGGACAAAATCGATTAGCCAAAACTGGTTAATTCCAGATGTAGATTTTCCACAGGAGCAGTTGATGCACTACATTTTGCATGGAGGTAAAAATGGACCATTTGTCCAGTGATGTTATAAAGAAACATGAAGTGCTGCAGGTTTAAGTACCAGTATGTAAAAATTAAACAGAAACATACAGCACAAGAACTGCTATCATGTTTATGTGATGCAGTGTGGAGCCAGAGGATGTGGAAACACATGACTGGTTTGTAGCCACGTGTCTGATGGTTTCAGGATCATGAGATTTGATCAAATTATTATTATTATTATTATTATTATTATTATTATTATTATTATTATTATTATTATTATTATCAAATATTATGAACATGTATATATATTATTAACAAATAACCTTTTAAAATCAACCCAGTCAGAGAGATGATGACTTGAGCATGAGTCAGTCTCATGAAATCTACCAAAACACACAGAAATGGCACTTGGCATAATTGAATTAGACGTGTTCATTGAGTATTTCGTTCAATCCAGAGTAACGTGAGAGGGTCTATACTACAGCTGGCCACCAGGGGGGAGACCAATGCATTTTGGTTTACATTTTGGAGGGTGGTCCAGGGTCTATCCAGGGTTGTTCTTGGCTCCAAATGAATCAGAGGTGGAACCATCATGATCAGGTGTACCACACCATCAACTGGCTCAAGATTTTTATTTTTACTAATTATATAATTGAAAAGGAATGATAACTGTCACTTTAAAACAATATTTTAATCTACTTTACCTCATCAAACAAACATTTCTCCAAGCAAGTAAATTCAGGGAGTGTCAGATTTAGTCTTCATAACTACAGCTGAAGGCTTCACACTGTGATTTGAGATGTCTTATAAGTTTATTGGCACCTACACTGCAACATGGATGTGACAAATCTGGGTCTGACACATATGTAGACAGGTGCTACTGAATCTGTGGCTACAGTGCAAGTAAAGATACTGGAATTGTAATGATGTCACCAGTGCACATTATGTACATGCAATAGTTGAGAAGAATGAAGCTACAATAGTGGTCCAATCCAAAGAATCTGGGAGGGAAGGCAAAGAATTGAGGTTAGTTTTATCTACATGAACACCCCAGTCACACTGACCGGTGTGTTCTTTCATGCTGCGTTCCTATTGGTTGTTAAGCAGACACAGGTCGCGGCAGGCTCACACTGTGAGATGGTCAAACTAGATTTCTGACACTGTCAGATTTTTTTTTTTCCTGCAGACTGTCTTTAGTCAACATCTGAAGCTGAAGCTCTCTCTCACTATGCAACACAGGACCCCCATTTTTTGCCATTACCAAGGATAGCGCTATGTTTTCTTATCTTTTGTGAGTCAGAACAAAATAACAGTGTATACCTGACTTTAGACCGACTGCACCATTTGTAGCCTCATTTCCATATCAATAAATGATATAAATTATTAAATATCAGTGTAAGTACAAAAGTGACTACTTTCAAATGAAAGAAATGCAGACATCTGTTAGAAAACAGCTTTTTTCCCATGAGGAGTTTTGTCAAGAACTGGAGGTGGCACAAAATCTGCCTCCTTATTCTCTAAGCAGGAAACATCCTGTTATGTTTATTTACAGTCTATAAGGTTAAAAGTCACTCCATTGCAGTGATTTAAGATAACTGCAATTATTATTATTAATTATTGTAATTAGGGGTGTAATGGTACAGAAAAATCTTGGTTCGGTGCGTTTTCGATACAGTCAAGGAGACCAATTTCATTAAAAAACAAACAAAAAAAACCTTTATTGAAGAAAAAATGCAACATATTCTGAACAGTTAAGTGTCACTCTACAGCTGACGTTTTTATACTACTGTGTGGGTCTTTTAATGTGCAAATATATATAAATAAATTATTAATTGAATCCTAGACAGCTTAAATTATGCCCTTACATTCAGTAAAATACGACTGGATACAGCCTTAGACTTGTTACCAGAAATATAACTGATCTTCATGAAACGATGCCGACAGGCCGCTCTTGTTTTGTCGACTTGTCGGCATAACTGACAGAATCCGAAATGCTCCCAAATCAGAGACCTTAGAGAAGACGGAGGGTCGTCCAACTCTGGCTTTGTACCTGTGACGCTGCTCTGAGCTGCCATGCTGGTTCGTCTTCAGCATGTGGACGGTGCGTGGACCGCTTAAACGTCCGTCTACGATATCAAATATTGCACATGGGTTCCGCTTGCTTCCACCCTGCTCATACCGTGTGCGTTCTGCGTCAACGTTCGTGTGGAACCTTAAGGCGAGTGTTTGCGTTCTTCACAGGCTACATGTATTCGTTCGGTACGCCTCTGTATTGTACTGAAGGCCGGAACGGTTCAGTACAAATGCAACGTGATATCATGGATTGTGTAAATATACACGCCGCTTTATTTTGGTGTGTTTTCTGTACACATTATAAGCTTTCCACATGTATGTGCACGCTGCGTCAAATACCATATTAGCGGTTAGGGTTGGATTTAGGGTTAGATTTAGGATTAGGGTTAGGTTTAGGGTTAGATTTAGGATTAGGGTTAGATTTAGGGTTAGATTTAGGATTAGGGTTAGATTTAGGATTTGGGTTAGGTTTAGGGTTAGATTTAGGATTAGGGTTAGATTTAGGGTTAGGGTTAGATTTAGGATTACGGTTAGGTTTAGGATTTGGGTTAGGTTTAGGGTTAGATTTAGGATTAGGGTTAGATTTAGGTTTAGGGTTAGATTTAGGATTAGGGTTAGGTTTAGGATTTGGGTTAGGTTTAGGGTTAGATTTAGGATTAGGGTTAGGTTTAGGATTCGGGTTAGGTTTAGGATTTGGGTTAGGTTTAGGATTAGCAGTTACAGATATGTAAACCAGAGATCTTGGCGTAAACTGACACGATCAAATGGTAATAATAGCACGCAAAAGGATGAAAATGAATACGTATCGCACGCCAAATGCCATAAGAACTAGCGTGACATACAACGCGATTTCATGAGATAAGTCTGACAAACGAGTGCACCGTTACACCCTTATTGTTAATATGATTCTTAATTATTATTGTGTACCTGTGATAGTCAACTCTGAGCCTCTGTATATAAATAGATTAAATAAACAGAACCATCACAATCTCAGCACTATTTCCACATTCTTTTCTTTTACTTGACATTTACTGGTGCTCTTTAATAACTTCAAAAATAATTTGCATCCCCTTCATGTTGAGGGTGAACTATTTATTTCTCCTAGTCATCGTTTAAATTATTTTTTGTATATTTCATCAGTAGACTTTGTATATTCAAATTATCTTTATCAAATCTGCCCTTAAAGACAATAAAATATATATTTTTATTGGTGTTTTTCAGTTTTCAGTGACACCAAATGGTTCTTTGTCATTAGGTGTACTTAAATATCAACTATTATCTGGCTTGTTGGCACAGAATGAACCATAAAAGACCATTATTTAACAGTTCTTCACATGACAATGAAAGCTTCAGCTGTCATGACAGTCCTATTCAAGACTCACGGATACTCTGTAAACTAATTTCTGATAATTTAGTCAAATTATTGATTCTTTTGTGAATATAGCTCGGATTCTGTTCAGCAAAATGAAGCCTTTTGAGATGATTGTGATAATGGCCGAATCACTGCATATTATCTGTTTTTTATACTGAATGGATCATCAAAGGTTGAGGGTTTAGAGTTGTAACGTAGGTAGGCATTAAGCTTAAATGTAAGACCAGAGTACGCTGACAGGTTTCAGTCCCTAAGATGGAATACAACAAAAGCCAAGCTAGTCTTTTAAGCTGTGCATTTGTTAGCAACAGTAAATATCAACCATAAGGTCTGCCTGATACTGTTCAGACGACAAATGTTCATGTATAAAAGCCTGCCATTGTGTGTTTGCTGCTGTAATTAAAAACCAACAATATCTTCGTTTAAAAACATTACCACGTTCGCTTCATTTAGTCCGTTTAAATACCAAGCACATGTCGATATGTACACAATTTAAGCCAAATTCACATACAGCAGAATTAAATAGTAAAGAAATAAAAGGATAAGTATGTGCGGAGATATGTGAGGTCTCTTTTGTTGTGTTATTCGTCACCTTCCTCCACCAGATTACCTTCAGTCTCAGTTTCTACCCTCCTCCGTCGCGGCCCCTCTCTCACCCTTTTCACAGACATCTCACCAGAAGCCTCTAGAAAGACAGATGCTTTGTCCATTCATTCAATAATTACATTCCACCGCTAGGTCCTTGCAGGCTGATTATTTAGCTGTCTGTCTCCTTCCCTTTATCTGCTGGCAATCCACTTGTTCTGCGTTAGCTGTGATTCAGGCGCTTGCGACCGCACACATTCACAGATAAGACTCATCCAGAAACATCATCCTGACTGTTAAACAATGAAAGTGATTGACCTGCCAGATGTAGTTTTTTTTTTGTTTTTTTTTTTGTTAAAGCTTCATTTCATGGACATATGTAGAGGGGAAAAAAAAACAATAATTGGTTTATTATCACGAGTCAAAAAAAAAAAAATCCAACTGTTTCACTGCTTTGGATGGAATGATTTAGAGAAATACAAGAACCATGTGAGCATATGGAAGATGCTGTTTGGTGAACAAAAGCAATTAGTCATTAAATGTAGTGTGGCTTGGCATGGTAAAGCACAGAAAAGTTAGTCAGAGAAATTGGGAAAAATGCCTTTGGCTGCTATTTCTTGCCATCGTTTTTCCCTTTTCTTTCTTTTTTTTTCACATCAGAGCAGCTTTGACTGCGGTAAGGCAAAGCAGCAAATGATTTAAGCCCATCCATTTCTATTCGCACACACAAGAAACGGCGTGCATTTCCTTCTGTCACCACCTGTCCCCCACTTCAGCCGGCACATCCAAGTTGATTTGTGCCTTTATTGCGGAGGATAGAGACTCGCTGATCTTTGATTGCGGCACACACATTTCCCAGTGCCAGCCGTCTATGACTTCCTAGCGTCCGTCTGACTCTTGAGGATCTACTGGACGTATTGGCAGGGTTGAAAGTGGCTGCAGATGCTATTTTAGCTAGGTGTAATGACATCAGGTTAATTACACAGAGGGACAGTCAACTGTGATGCCGCTATTATTCACAAATTGCTCGTATCGTTGCGGAAGAACACGTGGTGTAATTAGTAGGAGTCTATTATGTTTGTAGGATTCCTTTCGACTCCTCTACGCATCATCTACAAAAGCAAACAAGGGCATAAAACGTCAAATTGGCCAAGCAGTAACTCCCAAAGAGCTGCAGTGTATCAGGCAGCCGGTGCGTTAACCTGTCTTATTGCATAGTGTTGCGGTAATAATAAGAAACAGTGTGGCACACCAGCATTGAGATGAAACCTCTACCTGCATATTAATACTAAGAAAACTGGTGAAAACAGCTGTATGTACAGTGCATGTACTGCTGCAGCTGCATTTCTGTCCTCAGCCTCACACTGCTGCTGTAGGTGTCTAATAAGATCTGGCCCGAACGTGTCTTGACATGTGCTTGAGTGCAACACAGTCGGGAAGGTCACCGTAATCATATTTGCCCTGACCACGGTCTTTTAATGAAATAATGCTGCAAACCCAATGACACTGACTAAATTTTTTTTTTTAAATCAATTTCAGTTCAGATGCCTTTTCAAAGCTGGGAGCTGATGGAAGGCCAATTGCTTTTTCTTTGGGTTCAGAGCAGACCGTGAAGAATGTAGAGGCTTGAGCAAAGAGATGGCGGTATTTTGAATGAATTTAACGTTTTTGTGAAGTGTATGTGATTATATTATATCTGTTAAAGGTGTTGGAATGTATTTAATAGTCAGCAATTTAGGGATGTCACAATACCAAAGATTCAGGAATCAATACAGATACCACTAAAATTACACGATTCTCTCATAAGAACCCATAAACTTAAACAAGAAATACTTTAAGTATTTGCGAATAAATAAATATTGCTACTGCCTCTAACTCTCATCACTGTCAGTCACTGTTTACTGCTTTGAATGCACAGACATGATTGGCTGAGTGGTATCTCGTGGGATGGCTCTACATGCATGCGATTGGTCTGCATGCTTCCTCATCTACTCTACTGAAAACTGCGTTGGTTAAAATAGAAGCGCTCCACCACCGGCTGTAGGTCCGGCTTCAGTCCGCCTGTTAGTGACCACTATTATAGTTTGTTGTTGTCAGCATTTCGTATCGGCGGTGGCCCGAACAGGACGAGCTGAAAAAGCTGCGTTGGGCCATCAGATCAGTACCAATGTCGAGCCCTGATGATATCGCGTGTCAGATGTTTAATGCTGAATAACGTAACTCCCCTTGAATTCTTTACACAGATCTGGGTGCCTGTTTCAAAGGTGCTTTGCTAGGTTCGTGGTACCCCCCTTCGTTTGAATTCTGCAGTGGCAGCGTTTACACAGTGGCTTATTCGTGTCAATGACCACATTGTGGTTGTCTACCTGAAATACTTCCACACATGACTTTTGGTTCTTTTTTGTCCATTAGACGAGGCGAACCATTAGCTGATGCTCTTTCCATTCTTTCGCCAGCTGCTGTACCTGTTGCATGTGCGCTTTTGGCGTTTTCTGTCCCCCTATCAATTCCAGAAGAGTAGTAGCCTACTGATGGTACCGATTCTTACGCAGGCATCAGCTTTTCCATGTCTTTAAAAAAATGAGTATCGATATTTTTTTTTTTTAATCATAGTATCAAATGGTATCCTGATTATTGGTTCTCATGACATTCCTACAGCAAATTTCCGTTTTCGCGTTTGCATATAAACAGAGGGAAACCGAGATCTCCGACGGACATCACAGTTTTTGGCGAAAATACATTTGCATCCCATGTTTGACTTGGTTCATAACAGAAGTAATATTTTGTTGTGATTCTTTTCAGGATTCACACCATACTGCCATCTACAGGCTTGGTATGGTCTCGACGGTGTAGATATATGGAGCTATGTAAACAAAGATTTTTCTGAAAATGGTCACATGTGCACAAGATTGTTTTTTTTTTAATGGAGAGGGGGAAATATCCAAAATACCTGACTATGTGTAAACTTAGCCTCACCCTTTCATCCAAACCTACCACCGCAGTAAAATGTTGCCTTTGGACATTTCTGCAATCACAGATGTATGTAACATTAACAGTTCTGAATCAAAAATATGCTTTGAGTCTACATTTCTACACGTTAAAATCACTGGTACCTGTGTCTGCAAAAGGATGTTCACAGTTAAGAGTCGTCATGTAAGATTTGAACCTGCTCATGGTCTTCTGTGAAGTTTATGAGTGTAAATATGTTTTGTGCTGGGAATGCTGCCAGCTTTTCACATCAGATAACAGCATTTCTCTTTTAACAGCGTTAACAGTGGGGAAAGTCACCAAATTACAAGATTTCAGAAAATGTTCCTGACCTTCTCCACTTTGCTTCATAGTTTCCGAAAATTATTTTATCAGTCCTTGTAAACTCATATTTCAGACTGACTCAACTTTACTGTCATTCAAACCATGTAACATGACTGAACAAAAACATTTCCTCAGGTCTCGGTGTTGCAGCAAATGTGAAATTAAAATAATATACACAAAAACAAACAAACAAAACATCCCTTGAACTTGAATAAAATAAACTTTAAAGCTGCATATGACTTTCATCACCAGTTTTTCATCAAATCTGTAAAACTCAAGTCATAATAATAATAATAATAATAATAATAATAAAAATAATAATGGGTTAGATTTATATAGCGCTTTTCTATTAACGCATACTCAAAACGCATAAAGTGGATCCATTATTCATTCACTCACACATTCTCCCTCCGGTGGTGGTAAACTCCATATGTAGCCACAGCTGTCCTGGGGCAGACTGATGGAAGCGTGGCTGCCAATTCGCGCCTACGGCCCCTCCGACCACCACCAAACATTCATACGCATACATACACCAGTGTGAGTAGCATCACTGGAGGCAAGTAGGGTGAAGTGTCTTGCCCAAGGACACAACAGCACATGACTAAGACAGAGCGGGATTCAAACCTCCAACCCTCCGGTTATTGGACGACCCGTTCTCTAGTCATAGCCTAAGTATGACAAATCCATTAGCCTTTCCATGATTACGCACCTGAATCTCTTCCCTCACAGTGAACAGTTTCGAAGTGTACTCCACCATAAGCAGTCCATGTGTTTACGAACAGAGCTGGTAGGTCACTCAGGCATTTTCAGAAATTTGTCGCAACGTGCATTGTGGGAAGCGGAGCTCCAAGCAGCTGCAGTAGCAAGAGGCAATGAAGCTGTTTCAGTGTTTGTTGCCAGTACAGCCATGATGCAGCTGCGTGGATTGTTTATGGTGGAGCACACTTCAAAATTATTCCCCGTGAGGGAGGAGATTCAGGTGAGTAATCACGGAAAGACTTAGGGTGCTTTCACACAGTGTACTCCAGTCTGTACCGTACTTGGATACGTTAACACGTTTCCCACAGATGTTGCGTTCAGAAGCGCATACAGCGGCTTGTGCCCGAGTACGAATGGGTGTTACAGGGCCCAAACAGCAGGTGGCGGTGTGGAGGGAGGGCATTCTGTCACTATCCAACAAACATGGAAGTCAGCATAAGACAAACCCTTACGCCATCAGTTGAGCGACTGTTCTGGGTACAGGCAATACTTTTCTATCTGTTAGTCTGTTTGAGGCGATGTGAAGAAGACTGACCTTCATGTCCCTGATACATCACCGAGTAGTTTGGTCGATAAGGTGAGCCCATGCCGCGTGGATCCAAGGCTTTTTCAGCAGACGACAGCAGCGCCGTCTGTGGTCTCATGGTGCTCAACCCACTTCTGTTGTCGGAGTGGTGATTAGGTCACTTCCGGTCTCTGGCACGGATTGCTTTCACACAGCATCGTGCCGTGCTGGAGTATGGGTAGTCCGTATCCAGGACTACCTTCTCAACTGGACTCGGGTACAGTACTCAGTACCAGCGTACTGTGTGAACATGCCCCTAGGGATTCGTCATACTTAGGCTATGACTAGATTTGGCCAAAAATTGGTAACTAAAGTCATACGCAGCTTTAAGCATATATTTTTATTATTTCTTGAGAGCACTTTGAAGATGGGCTGTGATGCTGATTTTACTGTAAAAATAAGCTGTGCAGAAAAAAAAACAAAAACTAAATTACTAAGAAGATTAATATTGTGTCAGCTGATGTCAGTGGGGTATGAATACATTTAATTGACACCCTAAAATATAGTTTGATCAAAAAAAATTCCAGCTTCAGATTTCCATGTGTTAATGCAGACGTGCTTTCCATAATCCCATAATTGTTTTTATGGTAGACGTTGTCATACATAAGCAATATGCATTTCAAATATATGTGTGAATTAAATTAAATTAAATTAAATTAAATTATCAACCCATAAATTTTGCGCTACAACATGGGAAATAAATGCAAAAAAAAATCAAATAAAATTTTGAAAGATCAGATGTGCAGAGAACCAGGACCCAACTGAAGATGCAGCTCAAATGACAGAAATAAAATGAAATAAATAAATAAATTAATGAAAATGAAATAAATATATAGTTTTCAGCAAGATATAATTTGGAAAATGTGGATCTTGTAAAGAGACTGGAGACATCTTGTACTTTTAGAACAGCTCCTGAAAATGACTAGTTCAAAAGTAATGACTCACCTTATCTTTGTCCTGTACCGTCCTGTACTTCTCTACAGTAAAGGGAGTCTCCCATCCTGCTTTCAAAGCCCCAGCACCAAAAACACGTGAAGCTGAAGGCTGATATTTTGTATGGTGTGAATGTTCAGTCAGGATTCCTCCTCTGATTTCACATTGACTTACCTAGTAGAGTTGTTCCTTAGTGAAGAAGATATTAAAGAGTCCAAAAACAACTGGATGCAAACCATTCTTAAAGGGCTCATATTTATCTAAACCCACTTTTATTAGTCTTTGTTCATTTATTTGTGTATTTGGACCCTAATAGTTCATACAGTTTGAATTTGAACCCTCCAGGTGCTGCA
>JAPQRP010000015.1:15254138-15266820 GCA_037367295.1 Apogon hyalosoma | reverse complement strand
GCAGAGCATTTACAGTTTATGTAGACCACAGGGAAATGTTTGAAAATGCATAATTCCATTTAAAAAAAACAAAATATTACTCCTTTAAGAACATGAGCATGTGCAGATGTTTCGTATAGAATGGACAAAATGACACTGTGTGTAACTTTTTAAAGATTTGGTCAGGATTGCACTTGGTAAAGATTAGATGAGGGTTACAGGTCTTGGTGTAAAACAGCAAACACCTGGAAAATGTGTGATAAAACAGTACAATACAGCGTAGTTATATTTACTCTCAACCCCAATACGTTCCCAACCCTGAACACAGCGCATTTATTTCCTAAATCTACCTGCTTACAGTTTGTAATTATGTGACTTTTCTGTGATAAAGATAGTAATTGCAGTGCTTTTATATGTTACACAGATGAAACTTAGCTCTCACTTAGCTGAATTTCAGCAGGAAATGAGGCAAAGCAGGAGTTAAAGTACAGTCTTTAGATTTTTACTTTTTTTTTACTAGTTGCTTTCAGCCGTCCAATGCAGAGGTTTCAAGAGCATCATGAAGTGAGTGAATAATTCAGATCAGCTGAAGAGTCATTACATTACCTTGAGTGCTATGTGGACACCAACAGACAGTTATTTTACCAAGGACCAGGGTTACTTAATTGAGAACCTGTTTCTCTTTCCTGGTTTCTTAGTGTAGTGCAGCAAATCATAACTTCATAAAGAATACAAGACATGAGAGTAATCATAGTTTAATTATTAAGAGCGATTATAAAAATGAAAACATTGCATGTTAATTTACGTTACATGAACGTGTTAACATGAAAATACTGAACATGTAACACTTCAACATTACCACTTTCAGTCATACACAAGTTTTTGTTGAGGAACAATAGCGTATTTGCTGTTTTCCCCTTTAGTGTGCTCTGTGTTTTGCTCAGAACCTCTCCTACCTTTGAAACGACTCTTTCTGCTGGCACTGAAGCGGCGTCATTCCCAGGTATCTCACTGCTGGTTTGCTTTGGGCTGGGAACGACTGACCCAGGCTGAAGAAGTAGTTCCATCCAATTGTGTATCGTTCTGACAAGATCCCAATAGTTGAGCTACTTTCCACTGTGTTCCTGATGTACGTTACCTCAAATGACCAAAGTATCGAAAGTGTCAATATTTTGATTTGTGAATCGATTCTAGCGTAAAGAGCTGGTGTCGGAGATATCAATATTTTAGTATTGATCCGCACATCACCACTAACCTGAAGAAAAAAGAAAAACACCCAGGAGAGATCTCATGCCCCTCTGGCAAGCCTCCGCGCCTCCCCTTGGGGGCCCGCCCCACAGTTTGAGAAACACTGCTCTGATGTAATATTTGGGTTGCTGTAAACTCCGTACACCCTACAGTTCGTTTTTAGTCTTTACTCCACTTTTGGCTAAACTATACGTTTTTCAATTATTAAAATGTTATGACCCCCACCTGCTGATACTAAATTTGTCTCGTCGCTAATGCATTCATCATACTGCCATACTTTTATTTCAGCTTTTGCCAAGGTGCATTGTGCCACCAACACTTGGATCCAGTTCCAGTAAATTAGAGGTCAGTTTTTCAACACAAGCCTCACACTGTACAGTCGTTTCATCTCCTAAAATAGATGATGACTGGAATTAGAATCAGCTCGCTGCATAAATGTACATATTAATTAGTGTAAACTGTGGTACTTTGTGTACCTTAGGAGCCTCTTTGATATTTCTGCAGACTAGACAACTCATTCTGCAACAGTATGCACTCTCTAATGATAGTCACAAACTGATCCTGGATCAAGTGCACCGTCAGTACAAGATATGTCATGAACAGAAGACTTCAGGAGAAACTGGGAAAGTGCCTGCTGCTTGCTGCACATTTGCCACAGCATCCATTTCATTGTTTCGTAGTTTCGTTCAGCTTAGTAAACTCTAGTTTTTCTGGCCTCCTGCTTACTTTACTGACAGAGGCTTGGACTTCACTCTTGACAGATCCACAACTACTTTTGTCACAAGTTCCAAATGATTTTTTTTGTGTGTGTCATTTATCATAATATCATTTTCTGCATTTTATATTTTTCAATGAAAGTCAGGTATTTTCCTATATTTAATTCAGTGATTGTGTAGATCAGAGGCAGTCAACTGGGGGGGCACCCCTAGGGGACACTCTCCTAGGGGGTGGGGGATGGGAAGGGAAGTAAAATTTCGAAAAATCACGGACTCAAAGGTGATGCAGCAGACCCCCCCCATGTGAAATTGCAAGCAGTTGGACTACTAGAGTGTTTCTAAGTGCCGATGTATAACAGAGATGCCCCCCCATGCTTACAGACTGAGGTCTGCCATGAAATAGAGGCAAACCCCCCCCACACACACACACATTTTTTTTTTCTGTGGGGGGCAGCAGGTGGGACATGATGAGGTGAGGGGGGCTTTATCTACACAGCTACATAACCCACCATGTACTCCTCATGCCCCCCACCCCCCCATCCCAAAGTTTTTGGCAATAGGGGCTCGTGATGTCGTAAATGGGCCTTTGTTCAAAATAGGTTGACAAACACAGGTGTAAATGTTCATAAAAGTTCAGAGAAAATTCTGAGAAAAGTGACTTTATAATCAAATATATAGTGAACTGAACATAAAAACATGTGTCTATAAACACTGATTTATCAAACTCCATGGGTTTTATTGGTGAATCAGTGTTGCAGAAGATGAAGGTGTTTCCAAATTCACTACAGAACCTCTGAACATCCAAATGAGTCACATCTGATGACCATGAAAAGATGATAAACTGTATTTTATCTAGATTATTTACATGTATTGATAGGATTAATGGATCAACAGGTATTAAGCAGTTTAGGTTTTGGTCGGCAGTGGGTATTTGCATCTTTATGGGTTAAATATGATCCTTTCTGGACTTCTCAGTCATGGATAGTACCTCATATCACCGAAATGTTTCATCTGTGAGTGAGACCAGACTGGATGAACATGCTGATGTAAATCTGATGTAGTTTAGTGGAAACTGTGGGAAAGACAGTAATGCAAAAAGTGAGTTTTCCAGATTTGAACGGAAGTGTCACATCTGATTTTATTATGTGGATTAATGGGGCAGTAGGATGGAACTCCTGTCATTCTCAGGCTCATAGTTCAAATCCTGTAAGTCACTGAGCTGTGAGAGTTACACTGTGTAAAAGAGAACAAATGCACTTCCATTTGTGCTAAATATGGTGTACTGGTTCTCAGCCTTCTCAGAGTAACAGAAGTAAAAGTAAAGTTTTAAACATTCACTAGAGCCTCTCTGTGCTTTAGTGATAAATTCCACTGTAAAGGCGTTTACACATTAGAAGCGTGACCAACAGACAACAGGCGACACAAAATATCATCCATCAAATGTATTCGCACTGGTGGCGATGGGCGTCGGCAACTATTGCAACACAATAAAAGACTAATATATATTCTAGTCCAGGGGTGCCCGATCCTGGTCCTCGAGAGCCACTATCCTGCCCGTTTCAGATGTATGCCTCTTCCAACACACCTGATTTAAGTGATAAGCCAATCATCAAGCTCTGCAGAAGCCTGATAACGACCAACGGGTGTGCCGGAAGAGGAAAACATCTAATGCTGCCTTCACGTGCTATCGGGAAGATGGTCCTTTCCACTTGTAAATTTGAAATTACCGCTGCGTTGTGTTCAAGCGCTTTTGTTGTCATAGCGAAATACAAAATGGCTGACACACAATTTATCGTAACCTGCTACGTAACAGTTTTAGACGTGTTAATTCATCTGATACAGCTTTTTTTTTTTTTTTCATTCATCTTCTAAATTTTATCATCCTCACATTCACACCCATGGGCAATTTCGCTGAACTAATTAACTTATTAATGCATGTCTTTGTACCCGGAGAAGAGAACCCACACACACAGGGAGAGCATGCAAACTCCTACCTTTTTTTTTTTTTTTTTTTGTAAAATTGTGTTTTGCAAATTGTGTATGCTACAAATATACAAAATCATCCACTAATAGCAGCAGAATGTTTATAAAAGCAGCGTCTATCATTTGCGATGAATCCCTCGTTGCTCTCCGCCATGTTGAAAAGGTCAGAGGTTATTTTCATCTCAGCAACTCGTTTATCAAAATGTTTTCCCAGTTCTCCGGTGGAAAATACGACATGATGGGGCGTTCGGGTGCAATTTTCGAGTTTGTAAGTAATATTTATCATAATTTCCATAACACATGACATCTGCAATCTGTGCATCATCTATTCCATCAGTGTTCAAGACAAATAGACATATTGCTGCTGGCTATATTTGATTGATATCATCACTGACGGGTGGAAACCTTGTATGTCCAAAACAGCTATTTTTTTAGGAAACTGGAAAAACTATGTACACAGTATCCCAAAAAAATTGACATCATTTCAGATGTCCATATCAGAGTGACTACATGGTCAGGAGAAATTATACTACATAGGGTTGATTTTGGACATAAAATGTGTTATTCTACAAATTTCAAATGAAAAATTCTGGGGGATGGTAATTTTATAATGTTTCAAAGTTATTACAAATGTTCAATGTCGGTCAGTCAAGTCGGTAGCGGAATTCCTTTTTTCCGACACAAACATCCTTCCTCGTGAAACTTCTTATGTCATGTCCAAATCTGCTTTCCTGTTTTGCGCTTGTTTATGAAATTTTCTAAGAAATTCATGTTGCGCGTTCACATTTGACTGAGTTTGGGCGTACTTCAATACACAGAACGCCTTTTCTGTTGCAGTAAACGGTATGTCTATTCCTTAAAACACAGCAATGAAAATGTTGACTTTTTTTTTTTAGCAAAAAGACCAAAAACATTTTAAAGAAATTATTAATTGATGAAATGATGTCAAATGTTTTGGGACATCCTGTATATTCTAAATAAATAAACGGAGTTAAGAGATGTAGCCACAAGCCGTTTTCAACACTTTTCATTGGTTAAATATTTCTAAAACTGTCAGGTCAATGTGAAGACTGATCGACAGAATTGTTTTATGGCCAAAAAAAGACCAAAAATGGACTTACGAGGTTTCCGCCCGATATTGATGATATGCTGTTCATGTTATTAAAACCCCTCATAGTCTGGTTTCTTCTCCACATGTTGTCCTGCATTTCATCATCTTTATAATTTGTGTTTCTGCTAAACAGTGTTGGTAGTAGTCAGAAGGTCCAGGCCCATCATAGTCTGTACAGTTTTATACAACGCCAGTTTAACACAAATTATTATGGTTCGTTGATGACTTTGTTACACAGTAGCTAAATTGGAAAAATCTACCTTGTTCCATCCATCCATCCATCCATCCATCCATCCATCCATCAGCTCAGTTCAGTTCAGTTCAGTTGACATTTATTTAGAAATCCTTTAAAATACATATACAGGTCACATTTTTTGTAAAAAGGATAACTCCAGAAGATCCATCCATCCATCCATCCATCCATCCATCCATCTGTTTTCTTGCCCAGTTATGAATGGTCGAAGGTGGTACCTGGATGTGTCATCTGTATAACAGAATTCCCATTCTGTACTCATGACAATATCAACACTGACAAAATCTGAAAATTTGCTCATATAAGTCTGTGTAATGGTCTTAAGTCTGAAATCTAAAATCAGATTGAAACATGAAACCTAACCTGAGATTCTGTAAAACCTGCACTAGATATTGACCATGTTCAGACGGCAGGTCTAAATGCACAATTTGGATTTTTTGGTGAAATCCAATTTTTTTGTGTCCCTATTACACCCATAAAGACCCAAATATCCGCTGGTGACCAAAATCATCTACTGATCTAAACTGTTTAATACCCGCTGATCCACGAATCCTATCAATCCATGTAAATAACTGGTGTAAAATACAGTTTGTCATCTTTTCATGGTCATCAGATATGACCCATTTGGACGTTCAGAGGGTCCGTAGTGAATGTGGAAACACCGCCATCTTCTACAACACTGATTCACCAGTAAAATCCATGAAGTTGGATCAATTACAGTGGATGGAGACATGTTTTTGCATGTTTTTTCATTTATTGATATCATTGCTGAAAAAGTTACTTTTTCTTCAGTTTTCAATATAATAACCCTCAATTTTAATCAGGGCTTTTATGAACATCTACATAATGAATTAAATATGCGAAAATATCCAATTTACACTGAACCCCCCCAACACACACACACACGCACACACACGCACACGCGCACACACACACACACACACACACACAATACAGAGGATAATATTATAATAAATGGTGATAAATCACATAAGAAAGGTTAAATATAAAGAAAAAAATATTTTGGAACTGCCACAAAAGTAGCACTAGGTCTTTATGGATTAAATGCGACAGTTTTGAGTATGAACTGAATGCGACCCGCATCCACAAAAGAGGTCTTGACATAATATGTGACCACGCAGTTGCACACTGTTTTACCACTTCTCCTTCTGGGAGACAGAATTGTGACATTTGTCGCATTTCAATCACGTAAAGGTCGGATAAATGCGATCTGGCCATTCAGACTGAAGTCACATTACCATATATCAGATATGTATCGGATTAAGGATCACATATGAAAGTGGCCTGGGTCAGATTTGAAAAAAAAATCTGATTTGTGCTGTTGAAACTGTCTTTAATAGATTGGATACAGGTCACATATGGGCAAAAAAAAAAAAAAATCGTATTTGGGCCACATTTGCCTGCAGGCTGAACGTAGCCATTGAGAGAACGATTGACCAAACTAAAGTCTTGGGACATGTTTAAAGTTTCAGCCACATTTCTATTTCAAAGCCTGACAAAGTGATATCACTCTGAAGAAGGTGTGAGTTTGGTCATTTTCACAATCTTGTTTTTGCTGGAAATGCTTGTATTTGTGCCAATTCTCACTGCACACTATTCCCAAATTGTCAACAGATTGTGATGTGTGTTTTACATGTATTTGATAAAAGCTCTGAGATGGGTTACACACTGAAACTCAAATGGAGGAGGAAAAAGCAGAATAAAAATGTGCTAAACATGCTCATAAAGGGCACATAATTAACAATGTTATAAAAGATGTTCCATTAAAAGACAACAATTAACAGTAAGAGATTAATTGCGTTGTTCCAGTAAGATGATACATCTTTTGTGTGATCTCTTCAGATGATTACAAAGCACATGTATGGTGATATAATGTTTTGTTCTTGTGCAAAAACTCAATATCTGTGAGATCTTCCCTCATTTTTATAACCAGCCCTGTTTGTGCTTGACACTCAAAACTGTTGCCTCTGTTATATAACTTTTTTTGGATTCTACTACTCATGCCTCAGCTTCTCAAACATTCATTGTATGTGCAGTGATGCATAGTTTACCGTGCTAATCAAAAATGCCAATTTGCACAACTGCAGCCCACATGTGTGACTACTGCAATACCTCATTTCCTCAACAAACTGTCTCCTAAGCAATTGAGAAAAAAAAAAAGCAGAAACTTTGCCAAGCAGAGCTGAATCATGCCATCTCATATGGGAAATCTGTACATTACAAGCAGCAGAATTTTTTATTTTTTTTCCCCCTCTGGCTTCATTGTGCGCTCAAGTCTCGTCTCCAGCTCTGAATCTCTACCCGTGTCCTCAGAATGTGTCAGAATGTGTCATCGTCTCATCCAGGCGACACTTTTCAGAGGGCTCGGCTTTTTTTGTGCAGGATTGGTGGAGCGCCACGCAAACACATCATCAGAAGTCCGTTTATTTTTAGACGGCACCCGACGCTGATTGTATTTGGAGCGATTTTATAAGTGTCGAACAATCTGAAGAAACTTTGCCGCGTTTGAGACATCGCCCTGTAAAAGGTCAGCAGGAATTGGAGGAGTAGGAGGGAAACTTAACCTTTCTCTGGGTTGACTGACAGAGAGACAGAAGTGGCTTGATTGCAGCCATTGTGTACTCTTCTGTCTGATGATAATTACACATCCTGTTGTTTGCAAAGCTCGATAAATATTTCATGAGCTCCTATCCTGGATTTAGGAAGACTGAGGGCTTTTTACTATCCTGTAGCACAAATTGACTATATCTGCGAGGGGGTGTTACTCCGCTTGTTAAACAACACTAATGACTTATTCTAGTGCAGACATTTGCAGCCTCGTTTCTTGACTCTTGCTCATTATGGTGACCTCTGGAGCTGTTGTTGCATGATATTTCACTGAATTAACATTCATTTTCACAAAATAAATGCTAACTGATTACACCTCAGAGCCAAACATTCCTGTGCCGTTAAAGAAACAGACTGCTGCCCTTGACCAACAATAGCAGTTGTTGTAAAAGGTTTAGAACTGCTAAAGCTATCCATATGTTTTACAAAGTCAGCTACAATAGGGTTCCTGAGCTTTTCAGTGGTAGTGCCTTGTTTGGATATTTAGATGCTCCGGAGTCAATGTGGAAGGCAATTTACACTATTTTTGAATGAACAGTCAAGAGGAATGCTTCATGGACCTCCGGGCAGTAATGAAAAATAATAATGAAAAATGGTAAAGGAGGTGCTCTTTGGTGAAGGGACCGTCAATGCATAAAAAATACAAAAACCAAAGCATTCGTTTAGAATTTAAGGGGGACAAACCCCCTGATGAAGGCAGGCAGGCTGAAACGCATTGGGGCTCATTGAGGTCCATTGAGACATATCATAATTAATAAAGACATTTTAAAATTATAAGACAGTGCCTTGGTTTTGGTTTTTGTATTTTTTCGTGAATTTACACTATTTGTTGGATTATTTGTATTGTGTTTAAAGTTCAGTTTATAATAAACTACCTGGCCAAAATAACAAACAAACAAAAAAGTCTCCTATAGTATTTCATTGGATCTCCTTTAGCTTTGATTATGGAATATATTGATTTTCCATCCTTAACGCCCTGTCATATCCACGCACTTTCCTTGCATTTGTCAGCATCTATAGCTCATTTTTCACCCAGCTCTTATACTGATGATGGGAACTTGGACTACTGTGTAAATTATTCTTCATCACATCCAAAAGATTCTCTATGTGGTTCAGGTCTGGACTCTGTGGTGACCAATCAATGTGTCTAAGTGATGCCTCGTGCTCCCTGAGCCAGTGTTCCGCAATTTGATCCTGATGAATCCTCTTATTTGTCATCTTGGAATATGTCGGTGTCAACAGGGAAGAAAAAAACCCACTGGTGTTCATTTTGGTCATTCAGTTTATTCAGCTTCAGTTGAACTCATTTAATGGACACATACTGTTACTGAACTCAGACCTGACCAACTGAACCAACCCCAGATCATAACACTGCCCCCACAGGCTTGTGCTGTTGGCACTAGGCATGATGGGTAATCACTATATCCACCTCCCTTTTCACCCTGATGCATCCATCACTCTGAAACAGGGTCAGTCTGGACTTACCAGACCACATGACCTTTTTCATTTCATTTATTTATGTATTTTTGAGCAGGTTGTGTACATTTCTCTGACAGTCGTTGTTTCAGGGTTCTCTGTTATGTCACCATAACTTACATTTTTACTCTCAACATTTTCACATCTGCATGTTTTGCAAATGAAATATATGAGTATATTTGTTTTCCACAGAAAAATGCCGTAAGTAATATTATAACAAATAGCATAACAAATGAGACCTGCTTAGGAAAGATTTGAAGAAAAAATAATAATTTGGAAGTCAAATTTGCCAACAGAAAAAAAAAAAAATAAATAAATAAACACAAAACAAACTCCTAGAGGTTATCAAGTAAAAAATAAATAAATAAATGTGTAAATGAATCCATTCTTACACAAATAAAGTGTAAAAGGGTAAAAAAAAAAAAAAATAATGGTAAAATACAGAAACTTCAGGTTTCCTGGAATAGATTGAAGGCATGAATCTGATGTCCCAAAACTTATTTTAGGTTGATTGATTTTAATAATGATAGCTTCTAAAATCCTGACAGCTGACCACCTGTTTAGGAAGAAGAAAAAAAAGAGAGTTTTTATTTTTACTTTAAGACTTTATTTATTATTAATCAACAATTCCTCTCACTGTTTTTCCAACTCAGTAATACATAAATCAGTAAATCTATAAATCTGGAACAGGACACCAAATAAACCACAAAAAATCTGGGTTATTCTAGGTGTGAGTTTTATATTTTCAGATATTATTTCTCCTCACGCTCAGTAATCTCCTTAGAGATGCCTAATATTAGCTATCGGTCACTATCGGAGCCAAACTATATAAAACACTTTGCTAATTATTTGGGCAAAGTGATTAATCTGCCAAACCAATTAAACCGCTTATCTCTAGTGTATAGCAGAGCATGCACAATACAATTAAGCTGCATCCATTCATTATCCTGTTTTTCCAAATAAGTCTTGCCTCGGTCATAATTAATATTTCGACCATTTCCCATTTGTTTTCTAAGGGCTGCGGGGTAATATTATGTCCTCAACAATACCTAAAAGGCCACATACAGCACTTTCATTGAAATATTGCGGTTTCGTAACTTTACAGTACCGTCAGACATCAACACAGCACAGTTGCAGTACTTATCAAAACACTGAACTGCAGAACAGCAGGTTCAGTTTATGCCTGCTCGGTGTTGTTCAAAGAGAATTCTTTACGCCAGCAACCAGAGATTTGAGTCTACTTTATACACTGCATAGTAAACACGACCCAGCGGCACAAATGAGCAAACTTCAGCACTCATATTGATTACAGGCGGTCGGATAAAGAATGTAGCATCTGGAGACACAGTTGGGTTTTGATGAACATACCCCCTTTGGACACTAGCTGGTAAATTCAGCTGAACATTAACATTCTCCTCTTTTCTCATTCAGAGTACAGTGCAAGAGAAGCATGGCGCCCGTCTTCCTGCCATACATTTTACATGAAATTGCATTAAAAATAGGCTTAAAGATCCACACTGAGGAATATGGTATGGTGCAGAACAAATTAGTGGAGGTAGGGATGAGGTAGTGGAGTGGATCTTCAGGGTATCCAGTTTTCTGAATGCTAGATATGAGTATTTTTATCTGGGGCACTGATAGGGGGGGGTTAAAGGTGACAAATTCAGGGGGGGCCCATAGAGCAGTGACGGGGGCCCAGTGGATACAGGTTCGAAGTTGTGAAAAGTTTGTGTAAGATGTATAAGAGAGGTATTGAAATTGGGAGGCGAACATTGAACCCCCCCCAGTCTGACAGATTGAGAAGATAGTCAATTTATGTAGGGTCCACAACAATTACGCTTTCATGGGGCCTATAATTGGTAGCAGCGCCCATGATTTTTATACAGAAGTTATGTGCTTTGTAAGTGATGAATGACTGCTTCATGTAGAGAGAAAATTAAAGGTATACATTCAAATGTAATACACTTGATTAAATATTAAAGGTAAAAACACACAAACATTGCAGCTGAATTAAAAACATACCATCATGGCTCCCATCTGACTCACATGGTAGAGAACATAGCACATAGGCTACAGTAGGAGTCCAGGTATGACTCTGACCTGAGGCCATTTGATGCATGACATCCTCAGAATTTTCTTCCTCCATTTCCTCTCTCTTTCCACTTGAAGTGCATCAAGCAAAACACACCAACCCGGCAGCACGATGGAGCAGTGGTTCGCTTTGCCGTTTCCCTACCGTACATGCAAATACTAGGTTAACTGGTGAATCTAAATCACCTGCAGATGTGAATGTGCGAGTGAATGGTTGTTAGTCTGAATATTTGCCCTGTGATGAACTAGCAACGTGTCCAAGATCTACCCCACCTTTGCTCAGAGGTTGTTGAGATTAGGCTCCGCCCCCTTCGATCCTCTGGAGCAGGGGTGTCAAATTCATTTTAGTTCAGGGGCCACATGCAGCCCAATATGATCTCAAGTGGGCCGGACCAGTAAAATAACCGCGTAATAACCTATAAATAAAAACTCCCAATTTTTCTCTTTGTTTTAGCGCAAAAACGTAGAAGTGCAGTTTTACCAATATTATGCCTCGGCTTTTCATTTACACATGTGTAATACAACTTACAGATCAAAAAAGCACAAAACATTTAGTAACAGACAGAATATTGTTAAATATTCATCTTATTTTTAGGTCATTCATGGTCATTTACATATTCACATTTTTGTGAAAAGATAGTTTGTAATCATTTCATTTTACTTTTTTCACACTAAAACAAGGAGAAAAATGTGGAGTTGTCATTATTTATTGATTATTATGTTATTATTTTACTTGTTGAATCCACTTGAGATTGAACTGGTCTGAATGTGGCCCCTGAACTAAAATGATTTTGACACCCTTGACTGTGAATATCTTAAGTGTAATTTTTGCATTTGACAAATTCATCCCATGGGCCAGAATGCATTCTCTGGCGGGCCAGTTTTGGCCCCCCAGGCAACATATTTGACACCCCTGCTCTTGAGGAATAAGCAGTTTGGAAAATGAGTGAACACACAAACTTTGCATCTGGTCTTAAAAATTAAAAGCATGTAAATGTTCCTCATAAAGGTAAAACCATTTTAATATCATTCTTGATGTTAAAGGAGTGATATTTTACTTTTTAAAATGGAATTATATATTTATAAACATTTCCCTGTGGTCTACATAAACTGTAAATGATCTGCTTGGGTCTGAATTCTTCATTCATTCAACTCCACAGGTCCATCTTCAACCCTATTTCTGAGTAATGACACCAG
>JAPQRP010000015.1:15206261-15220892 GCA_037367295.1 Apogon hyalosoma | reverse complement strand
GTCTCTGTCATGTAAGCAGAGTAACTTATATGCATGTGTTATACATGTTTGAGTAGGTATTTATAAGCACTTTAACATTATGTAGACCAAATTTAGGGTGAACAAATTTTCAGGTGAAAAATGTCAAATTACTGCTCGGTAACACATGGATCTGAAACGGACATCGGTTTTATAAATTTTACAAAACATGTGGTTCTCGACAGAAACTGATATCAAGCAGGACAAAACCTTTTAGATGATATGTTCAACTAGTAAAATATTGAAAAGTCTCTGTTTTATTGACATGAGAATGTGGTAACCTGTGGACAGGCTGCCATAGTAACACGTGGACGACTCTACCTTTGTATGTATCACCCAAAATGTTGACTTTTTAAATCAAGCCAGATATACTCACAATAGCTGCATTGTAATGTATTTAATACTACCACAGTGTTGTTTACAACTTGTGGTGGTCCATACTGATATAAGTATATATGTAAATTACAAATAAAGAGTAATTTCTCGGTAACTGTTCACAGACAGTCTGTTTAAATGTGACAGATGGAATGAATTTAAGGTACGGCGGCTGATGCACACCTAAAAAGTCTTCAGGGGACAGGTGCATAGGAGCATGAGGTATGACTGAAGAAGAAAAAAAGGTATCCTGCACACTGTCCATTCAACTTGCAAGAAACTTTAATATAGGATAGCAATGTTTCAGTCCTCTGGATGTTTTTCAAGCAGAGATTTGCAAATTTCTGGACAGTGTGCGGGATACATTTTTTCTTTTTTTTTTTTTCTTCTTCAGATGGAACGAATTTCACATTTTTTAGATATAATTTTTAGCCTTAAATTCAAGCTATATTTGTATGTCTGAGGCATGGCTATGGTGTAAAAAGTACAATTAATAAAATCAGTTGTAACTTTTTTCTACAAGTGATATTTTAAGAAGGATAACAGTTCCATAAAGTAGAGATTTTTAGCTTAAAAATGAACCCACTTGATGAATGATGTGTGCAAATGTACTTTTTCATGTTGATGTTCACTTTTGCTTGATAATGTCATTTCTAAGGTAAGAGTAGTTACTGTTGAACACTGTTTCCATTGTAATGGACTAGAACACAGATACTGAGGAACTGGAGCTGATTTTAGCTGGACAAATTATTCATATTCTTTGCATAAAAAAAACTATTTAGGCTGTTATTATGGACGTACTGTAAGTGAACATATCTTAAATCTCCTTATGATGGCTCTATCCTGTAGTTTATAAAGCATAATGATGACTTTGTAGATAGTTCATTTGTTTTATGGATATTTTAATGGTGATAAAAAAAAAGCCAAGTGTTCTAATAATTTTAGCCACCACTGCATACTATGACTTTATGTAATATTTTTTATAATCAAAACCAGCCCTATTCCCACAGCACGAGCATAACCTGGATTATCTCCATGACTGTGTCCCATGCATCACTTTTGCACAGGATAAGCAAAGTCGTTTTATTTCCTTGAATTTACTGACATTATTTTCCAGTTCCGTTGGCAAGGCTCACCATTTAAAGATAACTGTTGAAATATGGAAAAATGTTCCTTACTGTAGCTGCCAGGCATGTCATCCATCTCCTCATCTTTAGACATTCCACTTTTCTGACAGATTTAAGTTTGCTCTTTCAGTGAATATCCATGCTTTATTGTGGCGAGTGCCTCGTCAATTACCAAGGATGGAGTAAAAAATGTTGCAAGTCACTCCAAACCACAGAGATGACAATTTGCATGGTGCTAATATTGTTATTGTTGAATTAGAGTTGGTCATTTGTGGTGGAATTTTCTCAGAGAGCCACAGGAAGTACTAGTACCATAAAAACGGAGCAAATAGACACATATAGTATCTCACAAAAGTGTGTGCACCCCTCACATTTCTGCTAATATTTAATTCTATCTTTTCATGGGACAACACTGAAGAAATGACACTTTGATCCAATCTACACTAGTCAGTGTACAGCTTGTGTAACAGTGTAAATTTACTGCCCCCTCAAAATAACTCGACACACAGCCATTAATGTCTAAACCACTGGCAACAAAAGTGAGTCCACCCCTCAATGAAAATGTCCAAATTGGCCCAAAGTGTCACTATTTTGTGTGTCCACCATTATGTTCCAGCTCTGCCTTAACCCTCTTGGACCCTCATGGAGTCCACCAGAGCTTCACAGGTTCCACTGAATCCTCCTCCACTCCTCCATGATGACATCATGGAGCTGGTGGATGCTGGAGACCTTGTGCACCTCCACCTTCGGTTTGAGGAGGCCCCGCAGATGCTCAGTAGGGTTCAGGTCTGGAGACATGCTTTGCCCCTCCACCACCTTCACCCTCAGCTTCTTCATCAAGGCAGTGGTGGTCTCGAAGGTGTGTTTGGGGTCATTATCCTGTTGGAATACTGCTCTGTGGGCCAGTTTCCAAAGGGAGGGGCTCATGCTCTGCTTCAGTCTGTCACAGTACGTGTTGGCGTTCATGGTTCCCTCAGTGAACTGTAGCTCCCCAGAGCCGGCAGCACTCACACAGCCCCAGACCATGACCCCCCCACCACCATGTTTGACTGTAGGACAGACACACTTGTCTTTGTACTCCTACCTGCTTGACTCCACACAGACTTGACACCATCTGAACCAAACAAGTTTATTTTGTCTCATCAGTCCACAGGGCATGGTTCCAGTAATCCATGTGCTTAGTCTGCTTGTCTTTAGTGAACTGTTTGGCTTTGTTGTGCATCATCTTTGGTTCAGATGGTATTTGCAGAAATGTGAGGGGTGGACTCGCTTTTGTAAGACACTGTAGATCCTCCTCCAACAAGATCTTTTAACTGCATTACTCAAAGATCAAGTTGTTTAAACTGACTGGAGTTAGATGGAGTTCACACATTAAAGGACGTATAGCTTCCTTGTGTGCTGTTTAGAGAGAGAAAGAGCCATTATGTAGCTATAATGTGGAGAATTGCATCCTTATTTTAGACATAATTGCATGCCATGCTATAATGTCCTGAGCAAATTTGTAATAGAATAGCGCCTCACAATGAGACTACATGATCTAATTGCGATGATACCAAGGCCACACAGAGTCGAGTCTGGTGGCTCAGCTGCAAGCATCTAGCCTCTTGAAATGGAAAATTAAGGGGAGGAAAAGACTGCTAGTGACAAAATGTTTGTGTGTGTGTGTGTGTGTGTGTGTGTATGATATTTCAACAACATCAGTGTTACCTTGGTTACTAATCCTATTTACCGAGGATTGGATCCATTATTGAGGTTCTTCGGCTCAAAGCTGAATAGTTTTTATCACCGTGCATCAGGGACGGCGTCTCAGAGAAAGCGAATATTGAATATGCACTGTTTCCTTCTTAATATTTCAGAGCATTTAATACACTAAGTATAATCCATTTTTGGAGTATAAACTGTAATGAAACCTCAGATTTCTTGTTGGAAAGATAAATCATTTGCCTCCATTAAAAAGCAAATAGTACCACTTTATAATAAGCATTTATAGTCAGTTATTAATTGGGTTGTAAACAAAATACATAATCAATAGGGTGAGAGAAAACAGACAAAGTGCAGCAGTGACATATTGCTATCTTGTTAAATCCCAGATCTCATTGTTACTGACCTTTTTTTGTCTTTTCCGTCAGCCGCCATTATTTCCCTCCTGTCAGTGTAATGTGTTCATAGGTTCAAGAAGGTGCAAGAAATTATTAGCACTATTAGCATATCTTAATACTCAAAAAGATGAATTTTGCTTAAAAATAACTGATAAGTTACAGTGTGCTTTACTCTTGTGATTTGTTTTATACTTCATAATAAACCTTCCCCCTTCTGACTTTAATAGAATTAAATTGTTAGTAAATTCAGTACCATTTCAAAATAAAAGTATCCTTCTGAAGGATTTGTAGACAGTGCATAGATAGTTTATTAATTATTTTCAAAAATTGTTCTAAAACATTAGTAAACAAGGTGATATGTTGCTTAGCTAAACTTCAATACCTATCGGTTTCATCTGCTGTTCACTTTTTCTTTTTTTAAATATATAGTTTCAGTTTCCAGTGGTGCAGGACATGTTCTGGACTGTGCTGGGCCCTGGCTAAATATAAGTGAGGAATGATAGGAAATGACAGAAGATGTAACCAAAGTCCTGCAAAAAGAAAACCAAAGAAAAAAAAGCATTAGCATAATAGCAGTTAGCATCCAATAAAAAGTGACAGTTTCGAGGCATGCAAAAGTGCTTTTATTGTGTATGTAACAATGACAACTGCACCTCATATTAAGAACTAAAACTAACTAAAATTAATAAAAATAATGTAGGTATAATTTGAGTTTGGTAACACTAATGTATTTTGCTACCTTGTGCTAGCTAGCAGATGTTTTTCATACTATGCTAAACAAGGACCTCTGCTCTTTTATTATTGTTTTCGTATTATTATCTAAGTATCATGACAACAGTGGTAGTAAAACCAGTGACAAAGTTTACAGTTACCACTTCCTGACACACACACTTTTTAATGAGCTTTAAAATAAGACAATGTCTACTGCCACAGTACTGTGACATGAAATATCGGCTTGTCTGTTACCACAGAGCCAATCAAATGTTAGCATTTGTACTGTGACAAAAAGCAGTAACAACATTTTGTTGCCACAGAGCCAATCATAGATACTCTTACATGAACTCATTAGCTCTTGTTGCCACAGTACTGTGGTGATATGACAGCGGAATTATGTCAGTCTGCCTTTTGTCCACATGACATCGGTGTTGTCCGTGCCCTGAAATGGTATTTTTGGAGAACGGGTCCCAGGCAAAAAAACACTTTATGGAAACGATGACACCACGTGACCACGTAACTATAGAAGAAGAAAAAGTAACGACCAGTAACAACAACAACAACAACGGTGGATTACAGAGTTGTGCTTGTGCTGCTAAGCTGTGATTTTAGTGTATTCTGCAGCTCTGTCTGTTTGTGTACAGCGCCACATAGAGGTGTGACATATGCATTGCACCGTTTTAACCCAGTTTTCCCGCTTTCACCTGGATGCAGATATTTCTTGAAACAATACGTGTATGGACACAAAACTTTTAGAATCCGCAAAAGATCCGGTAACTGCTACCCTAGCCTTTTCCTGTACCCGGATAGGCACATGGGATATGTGATGCTTACTGCCACAGTACGGTTATCAGTCCACACATGACAGAACGAGGGCGCTGATTGGCTCTGTGGTAATGGACAAATGAGAACAGTAGTCCCACAGTACTGTTGCAATAGTCACTTCCTTAAAGAATAATCTCTGAATTGATGTGTGTAAACTGTTAATTAATAGTGTTCATTAAAGTGAGTGAAGCAAGATTTGAGAATTAATGTGATCTGGCCAAATAGTGAGGTCAAATTGTTGTGCAAAAAACAGTCATAATTGTTTAGTAATAGCTTGTAAATGGTTTGGAACCTAATTTGTGAGCCACTGTTAACTGTAAACCACATAAATTGTTAAGTAGCTTGTAAATACAAAGTGTAATCTTACTGTTTAGCGGTTCCTCAGAAAAATACTCCATAGATAAAAGATAATGATCATCTATCTATCGCATTTTGCTGCTGGAATTAAAAATATAGCAATCAAATCATCTTTTATAACAGCAAACATTCAGGTTATGTAAAGGTCAACTTGGAATAATTACAGGGGAGACCTATCAAAGCTGAAGCTAATGTACACTGATAACTTGACAGCACAAAGAACTATTGAATAAAACTGTACCATGAATTACAGCCTACGCTTTGTGTGATCACTGAAATGGCACACAAAGCATTAGGGATGCAACAGTATGGGTATTGAGATAGCGAAGCTTTTCCACTGACAGCTACTGTATTTGGTTTCTCACAAAAACACAGAAAAGTGCCACGTTACTCACACACATTTCATTTCTTCACTTCTCCCACTCAGCCATTCAGCGGGTGCATTTCAGCTATGCCGGATTGTAGCATAGTTCAGCAATTGACTGGCCAGTGACCTTGTAGGAGATAAAATAAATAAACATTTAACATTTACGCCACAGCAAAAAGTGCACAATTATATTTCAAAGAGGACATTCATGTATTAACAATGTGTTTTCTTTAGGAGCAGAAATAGCTGGAGTTGGCCTATCCAAAACCTCTAAAGCCCTGTCTCCCCCCCCTCCTCCCTCTGTCTGTGTCCCAGGAGGGCAACTGGAGGAGAATGACTGGTAAAACCCAAACCAGCAACGTGACCAACAAGAATGACCCACGCTCTCTCAACTCCAGAGTCTTTATTGGCAACCTCAACACAGCCATCGTTAAGAAGACGGACATAGAGGTCATCTTTGCCAAGTATGGGAAGATAGTGGGGTGTTCGGTGCACAAGGGTTACGCCTTTGTACAGTACATGAATGAGAGGAACGCCCGAGCGGCCGTGGCAGGGGAAAACGCACGTATCATCGCCGGACAGCCTCTCGGTGAGTCCTCTTTTGGTTTCTTTGTGCCATTGTGGACGAGCAGGTCCGGCATTTACGCTACACATCATAAAAACTGCATCCTTGAAATACAGAATGTTTCGTTAAAGCCTGTTCTTTGTGGAGAGGAATGGATTGTCTCTCCCGGGAACACAAAACGCCTCGAGCATCTCTCAGACTTTTAGTTTAGATCCTCCCTCGACTCCTAAATACCGGAATGACTGTGTTTGTTGTCACACTGTTTTGGAGAAAGTCCCAGCTACAAACCGTTTACTGATCCGCCACTGAATGTGAGCATAGTTTGATTTTTACATTTACCAAGAAGGAACTTGGAAAAAGTATGTCAAAGTTCTGCACACTTGGAACAGAGTATGTTAAGTAGCATGGGATGCGGGGAAAATACGGTGTACAAGCATTGATTTTGTTCTGTGTGGGCCGTTTTTCATGTTTTTATGAAATATTTTCGCAGTCATATTTGTTTTGTGTGAGGTAAGATCTTTGGGAGCTTGGTAGATGTGATTCATAAGGCATCTTTGGAAAATCTGAGAAGTTAGAAATGAGTTGTAAAAATCCCATATGTGATGGCTTTTATACATGGAAAAGGTTAGAAATCTGCCCTATCTGACTGTGTATGTTGAAATATGTAATAAGCTTGAAATGAAAGGCATCGTCTTGGGCCTTATTTTGGAAGAGCATGTTTCTGTGGGTTGAACTGCAAACACAGAGCTCAAGGCTTTATTTATATATTTAAAAAAAATTGTGAATGATTACTACTACATGATATATCACCCATAGGCAATAGGAATTTCATTAAATTATTTTGTGTATTCTTTACCAAACATGGAAACCTGAGTCCTCACTGACTCTCAATATGATACAGAATTAAACTGCATGACTTTATATGGGTGTTTCTATGACACTGGTCCTAAAACAGGACATGGGCTAAAAATTCAAACCAGATGTAGACTAATGTTATCAAGCAAGTTTGGAAGCAGTTTGGGTCTATTCTGAAAATAAATACTTACTGAGATAAAAGAGAAACTATTTTTCAGATACAACATATTTTTATATTATTTTACATTATATTTAATACGAACATCTGCTTGTAACACGGTCAAAAGGACATGAAAATTACGCACTACTATTTTTTTTTTTTTAAATCTCTTTATTCTCTCACGGATATGTTTTGGGAATTGAACTAAGTCCTATTTTTGGCCCTGATATTTTATTATAAATTCATTAATTTTGGGATAGTTCATCCTGGGGAGAAATATGTCTAAATTTCTCTTTTTATTATTGGGTCTAAAAAGATAAAAAAAAAAGTGCCAGATACCAAAATGTACCCAGTTTCATAGAAGCACCCAAATATGACTGGAATGAGTGAATTTAGAGGCTGAATTAAGAGCCTAGTCTCCAAATTCACTTGACATGTGCACGTGTGAATAAGTGTTACGGGCATGGTGATAATAAGCACATAGACTCGGCACCTGCTGTTGGACCTGGGCTGGAGGAGTGGAGGAGGTAGATTGCAGGCTTTGCATTACATTATTGTAATATGGCATTTAAGTGACAACAGCAAGGGTGTCTTTAAGGCTGGAATTGTTGGTTCAGCTGTGCTTTTGGTATAATTACAGTACTTCCACAGGGATTTCAGCAGGACACGTGTTTGTCAACTCACTTCCTCTGGCTTAAAGATGATCTTTCTAACTGCTCGTACACTCTGCCACTCCATTATACAGTATCCTCGGGGTAGATTTTGGGTTTGGGGCTGGCGGTGAAGGAAAGGAAGTTTTATATAAAATAATGAACACAGAACCCAGATAAACAAACTTAATTCAAAGTCCTGGCCCAGAGAAAATAATATCCCCTAGACTGTTAATGAAAATTAAGTAATATAATTTATGTTGGGAGCGAAAATAGAATACACAAGGAGCAAAGCGGACAAGGCTGATTTAAAGATTTTTCCAGACTACATTTATCAACCTAACATCAAGCCAATAGCCTGACTCGACTTTTCTATAAGCACTCATTCTGCTGAGAGACGTGAGCCATTCCCTCATTTACTTTATTGGTCGCTGTTTGTGTAAGCCTGCCTACTACAGAATTATTATAGTTTGGAATATTCTTTTGTTTTTTTAAATTTATATTTAGATCTTTCAGTTTAGTTTTTGATTTCACTTTAGTTTATTTTACAAGGGAGACAGCTTATTTTTTTTATTTTTTATTGACTAGTCGTGTTGTTTTTATTTTGTTTCGGTTTTATTACCCCGCCCCCTGAAGGGGAGGCAAGGGGTATTGTTTTTGGGTCGATTTGTCTCTTTGTTTGTTTGTAAAACGATTGGTTGAATTCATACCAAACTGGGTTTATAGATTACCAGTGACCCAGAATGGATGTGATTATATTTTTGGAAAAGTAGGTCAAAGTTCAATTTTTTTTATGAATTTTTAATTTTTTTTTTCCTATTTACTTATAATGGCTAAAATTTCAAATGTCTATAAAATCATCAATTTTGTTTTAACTTACTTCAAACTTGGCACATATATAGAGGCAATTGTTAATTATCACTCTGACATAAAGCTAAGGCATATATTGTATATAAGTGAAACAACACACAATCTTTCTTAAAGTAATTTCAGTGTTAACACTTTTCTGGTTCAAATGTTGACATCAGCATGCGCCCAGACATCCCGACATCACCATATGTACATGTAGATGGACATGATAATATCAGGGCACGCCCAGATATACTGACATCAGCACACGCATAGACATTATGACATAAGCTGGATCGATGCCAAAATAAGCTACAATACATGCAAGGGGCGGAGTTTGTTCTGCCTGGTACCACTTGTTTGTTGATTTTTTTCAGCTACTATGAGGAAAGGGCTGGTTTTAAAGAAACTCAAAAATAAGATGTGAGACCGCATGACACTGAGTACAAACCCATTAAAGGTACCATGTGGTGCAAAGCCATTTTATTCATTCACACCATGAACCGTTAAAATTAAGGGGAAAAAAACAACAGAGCTGATTTAACCTGCACTTCTGCTTAATTTTTGTTTGTGTTGCATTGTTCATTATGGCTTTTATTTAGCAATTTTTTTGTGTTTTCGCTGTTTTAAATGGTTGTTTTTTTTTCCTCACCCAGTTTTAGTTTTGGTTTTTATCATCAATTCACACCTGAAAAACAACATAAACTCCAAACTGACTAACAAACCTGTTTTGTGCTCTAATCTCATTGAAATACTGCAAAGTTCTTGAAAGACTTTGTGCATCTCTGTATGACTTCTGCTCCATCACAGAGTGACAAAACACAGCACAAGTCCTGTTTCCCTGATTGATGGTTGCTAATGTGCGTTTTCTCTTTAAGTTTTTCATTAATTTCATATTTGCTGTTATGGATGTTGTAATCATCGAATAGGCAGAAAAAAAAATCATCATCATCATTAGTTATTAAAAGCCTTTCAGCTCATGACTATCACCAGTCAGAGCCAAAACCATCTCTGAGCACTGTACCATATCTATAATATTACTGTTACTGATTTATTTGTGACTACTCTGCAAACCATTTGATTGTCTCCATGTGTGATTGCTTGTATTTGGTTGAGAAAGCAAACATAATGGAAAGTATTTCCATTACTCCAGAGTTAATTTCAAACCAACCTTGCAGCAAAGCAGTCCTGCCCTCATAGTTATCACTCAATCTGTGAGTCATGTGGCGAGAGTCTGACTGGAAGACACAGCCTTAATTGACAATTAAGGACACCCTTAGTCTCATCCGCCCAGACTGATGATTTTTATATTAACATGCCAAAGAAATGAATCAGCCATGTAATGATTCAGAGCTGAGGAATGACCTGCACTAAGGATCTGTCTCCTGTTCAAAAATGTTTCATTAAAGTGTTATTACCTGTGAGTTGATTGCACCTCAATTTCATAGTTCAGAGCTGTAGGAGAGGCGATACTGCCCTGTAACTGAACAAACTGTACTGAGGCTTGCTGGTTTTTCAGCTGTCATTCCTTCTGTTTGCTGACATCATCTGTCACCCAAATGAATAGAAACAGCGCATGTTGTTGCGGAGGCTGACGTTCTGTACAGTATGTTTGAAGGCATGGAAAAGAGGTCAGTGGAATAATCTCATCAGACTGCGCCTGCACACATCCATTTCTGCCGCTCAGACCCACACTGGTCATGAGTAATCTGTGTGCTCAATGATACACCGGGGTCAAAGGTCACAGACTGCTGCCACCGCAGAGGATGAGTCTATCACTTAGTTGTTTGTGTGTGCATATGGATGAAAAGCAGCTGATGAACGAATGTTAGGTGTCTATAAAAACACAGCTGGCAGCGCCTTTCCCCTGAAAAACGAACGCTTCAATAGGTTATCAAACATAAACAGTTCACAAAATCACATGGAGGACTATGAGCACGGCAGTCACGACTAAATAGCAGTGCATGTAATGTTATTCTGTGTAGAAGAAGGGTTGTATCACTACGTACGCCAAGAGTTACGAGCATGAAGACGGTACTGTTGAAATGACCACAGGTGTTGAATACTTAGCAGTAGACAAAGCTTTTTACATCTTCCTTTAACTGAACTCAGCAATGCAGATCAGAACATTTTCCATAGATTTATGCAAAAGCAAGGTAAGATATGAGGATAATATTAAAGGTAGGGTGGGAGATCCTGGAAAAGCGGTTCGAGCAAGCTACATTTTGAAAATACACGATTCAAAAGTCCAAACCCCTTTCTTCAGACTTCCCCCCTGAGGCCACGCCTCCAGAGTACCGGAACGTGCATTGCTTGTTCCCGAGGGTTCACAGTACACCCCCCCAGTGCGGATTCGTGTATACCTCTAAATTCAGGTCTGTTCATCAGTATATTAGCTCAGAAGTTGGATTTTTCACTAGTTATTTTGATACGCGTTCTAAGTAATCTCAGGCTAGTAAGAACAGCTGAATGCAGTAAGACTGCTGTCAGGCTAGCAGCCACTAAAGTTTGCATTTAATCCTCTAATCTATGCATTTCAGTATTATGTTTGTCGTCAGAAAAGTCCCAGTTCATACCTATCTGGCTAACGTTACATTCTGTAGTGATTTATATTAGTGACAAAACGGCTTTCTGGTGAACTTTACATCCTAATAACATAGCTAGCCAAGCTCTGGCTCTGGCTCTGTTTCCTGTACCAGTGCTCCAAGCCGCTGAGAAAGCAAGATTCGTGTACGAAGAAGGGTACACACAGAGGGGGGAGGGACAAATGCTCGCTGAGTTTCATAGACATAACACCATTCAATCATTTCGATGGGCCGGTTAAAATGATGGATGGTGTTTTTTCAGTCCGTTCCACAGGCGACTAAAATGTTTTTATTTTTGTGTTAGAGCATTTAATTAATTGGTTGTAATCGGGGTGTGAAGGGGATTTTAAGCAATATAGTAAAAAAGGCTCCAGGAAAACATCTCCTACCCTATCTTTAATTAGATATTGCTTATTGGGGGTTTGTCCAAAATATGAATGATCTTTTTCTGTTTGTTTTTCTTTATTTTACATGTAAACTATCTCATATATGCACCTCTCAATCAAAACAATATGAGAAGATGGTCTTTGGTGACATTGTGAAGTAGTGTGAGTCACGGTAGTTGATGTTTTCACGACTAGTGGTAAAAATCAGTCTGGTCCTGATTATAAAGTATTGTAGTCAAGTTTCATTCACATATTAAGTGACGTACAAGTCTAACAGATACTGACATAATGCTACATGAAACTAATCTAATGGTAAGTAACTATTATGTTAAAGTACACATTAGCTCGGTTATTTACGCCACAGATCTACCTAAAGAGGATATGATGCTAAAAAGGGAGAAAAAAATAATGGGTATGCATTCTCTGCTTTTAAATAGAATGTAATTCAATAACCTATAAAACACTGACCTTGTACTTTTTAGATATTTTCATGCTAGAATGTAACATGTCTTTAAAAAAATTAGAGAATTGGTTCATCATTTCCATGAAGTGCCCTAAATATTTTCACTCTCTTCTATAATAGTGTGTATTAATAATTAAAAAAACAGAGTGAAATCCAGTGTGAAGGCTCCGTAAACTTAACTCCTGCATAAAAATATGCTGTGTGCTGTCTCCACGGTGCTGAGAGATTCAAATCTACTAACACCACTTACAGTGACATAAGAAACTGCTCCAGCTATCTGAGGTCAGCGGCATTACTCTGGCATAAGGCACTTTTGGTGCAAATATCTCAATGTCTCACTTGTGTTGAAGAGTGTTCCCTTCCCTCTGGCTAAAAGCTGACTGGGGGAATTCCTCATGACACACTGACATGATGATTGCTGGCATCCATGAACCACAAATGCATCGGAGCAGTTTTCTTCTTCGCCCACTGAGATCTATCTGCTGCATCTCTATAGCCTCCCTCTTCACTGGACTCAGTGGGTTGCCATGGAGTCAAAGAGTGACAGATTTTATGCCCTGAGCTGTCCCAGCATGCACTGAGCCTCCAGATCATGCTGCCACTAAATCTCCAAATCTATACTGTACACTGACAGTATATAATTCATATTCTCTCTCAACACACTGCACAGAGTCAACAGAAAAGTCAGGTTTTTAAAAGTTTTATGAAGGCGTCTGATTGTATAAGTCTGCTTTGATGTGTTCACTGCAAATGTTTTGTGATGCATATCACTCTTGCCCTTTATGTGCAAAGATAAGTGTCTGTTTTTCTTGTTTTTCTCATCTGCAGACTTGGTTGTTTCAAACATGTCCTGATGTGGCACTGTGTGCTTTCGTGTGTCTGCCTTGAGGCAGCAGATGTGTGTGATTGGCAGGTGGTGATTGAAGCCCTGATAGAAAGAGAATAAAAGAAAAACATCCCATATTTTTAAGAGAGGCCATGTATGAAGACACAGAGGAGAGACAGACAAGAGGAGAGAGAGGTTAATAGCAGAGCGAGGGCAAGCTAACAACATCTCTAGAGACTCCATATGGTAGCAAACACACCTGATAATCTCCCTCCTGATGGCTTTTGTTTTGAGTAGCCTGACCCTCCCATGTGAGATCTGCTTTGCCATCCACCTGGAAGTTTCATGGTGAAGGTCCATCCTATTACAATATTAATGACCACAGTGAAGGATAATGTGTGATGGATCACCAATCATACTGCCTCCAAATGGCATTGGCAAGAGTTAGGCACATAAATAATAAAGTGATTTAGATGCAAAATCCATCCTAAGCGGATTACAAAGGCAGTGGCACTGCAATCAATCGTCATTTTGGGCCAACATGATGCATAGCAAGCAGCACAGGACACAGAAAGTGAACTATACAGAGGAGAAGAGGATGGGAAGCGAATGTGTGTGAAACATTACTGTAAGTGTTTCCACTGTGTGCTGTACATGCTCTTGCATTTATTAGCGGTATGGTTTATAGATATATGTTTGTATGTGGAACTGCTACATACAGAATATGTTCTTGTTCTTACTGTTTACTAGTCAAATAACAGAAGGATGTTGGGATTTTTCGACCAAAGTGGAGAATCCTGGTAGAGTAGAACTTTGTTACCCTTAGAACTTGAAATTCTGTAATCAAACATAATTGATTATTTTCAGTTTATTTTACAGGGAAGCCACAGTTTGAAATTTCTGCCAATGTGGTCGTACGCTGTGGATGAAAATACTGATATTTTACTGATTTGACATATTTTTGTGATAATAATGTTCATGTCAGTTATTGTCACTAATTGTGTCAGACCAATAATTGTTTTAAGTCTAAAGGCTGATATTCCTTCCTGAATGACAACTGAAGAAAGATGGTTGAAGATGGTTGCGTGCGATTATTTATGGTTAGAATGTGACATATTTAATAATGCTAGAAGTTGAGCCATTAAAACAATTACGATGACTAAAAAAACAACTTCGATGTTGATGAAAATTAAGATAAAACTGTAAATTATAGAAGACACCTTAAACAACAGTAGAACATCACTCATCACTCATCACTGACCACCACTTTGACTAGAGATCAGCTCCAATGAACCATGGCTCCTGTTCCAAAACCTCAAATACAAAGTCTTGTTTTACCAAATTTTGTGTAATGGTGGTTCTTTTCATAATTACTAATAAGCTTGTATCCATTAATTATCTTACATATAT
>JAPQRP010000015.1:15155721-15173817 GCA_037367295.1 Apogon hyalosoma | reverse complement strand
ACACCATCATCTTCTACAACATTGATTCACCAGTAAAACCCATGGAGTTGGATCAATGACAGTGGATGGAGATGCTTATTTTTGTGTTCAGTTATTTAAATCTTTGCTTAAAAAGTCACAATTTTTTCCATGTTCTTTGTTTTTTAACATAATAACTCTCAACTTTAATCTGAGCTTTTATGAACATCTACATGATCAGGAAATTCAATACAGGAAAATACATGATTTGCACTGAAAAAGGGCAAAATAAAGAAAATACTATAATAATAAATGGTGATAAATAATTTAAGAAAAAAATTAATTTGGGAACTTCAGGAAATGCAGTATTTTTTTTTTAAATCCTATTTGAATTATGCATCATTTTCACATTTGTCACTTTCAAACATAGTTTTGGAGAAAATTTCAGTTTGTTGTCAAACTGCTTTAGTGCTGTCTCCGTCTACTGTGGAGTGACTGAGGATGTCCCTGACACTTCAACATGCCCAGACTTGTCATGGTTTTCACTTATTTTAATACATTTTCATCTCTTTCTTGAAGAATGAGGTGAAATATGCCAAGGTGACGTCGGTTTTGGCGTTAGTGACATGTATTGTGTGTCAGGGATGCAGTCCACTGAGCCATTTCACACAAATTCAGTTGCTACTTTACCACAAACCAAAAAAAAGATTGCACGTATTGACAAACATCATATGTGTAGTCGAAAATGGGATTTACTTGTCTCTTGCCGTTAACGTCCCATGGGACACAGGAACATTATATGCATAACATTAACACATGGAGACTGTGATATTCTTTCTGAAACTTGTTATAGGTTTGGCGCTATTTGTGGGAGAAATGACAAATGTGTGTGCTTAAAAAGACTCACAGGTACTGAAGTAAAAAGTATTACGACCATTCCCATTCTCCCCTGAGTCATAAGTCTTTATTTAAAGTAAAAGAACAATAATGAAGAGAAAATATGAAGGGATGAAAATGCAGAAAAGCTAACAGAAGAGCAGTCAGCCATTGACTTGTGCTGAAATAGAGCTGCAACAAATGGCGCCCCCGTTATTATCAGAAGGCCCGTTAGTCAGAAAACGAGTTTGGATTTAGTTGATAAGTCTAACCTGAAATGGATAATCGATGAATCATCATTGGTCCACTGTTGTGTTTGACACGGACACTTATTGTGATGCACATGATCGCCAAAATGTTAGTTCCATCTTAAACAGTAGCGTAAATTGGATTCAAATGTGTTGCGGACTGCAGTGCACATATTGTTTGTTGATGTCATTTGACTTGTTTAGTGTTGTTTATGTCTATATTGATATTTTCAATATAATTATACGTTATTGTTATTTCTATATATCTATAAACATTTTATATATTCAAGATTTAAGATACTTTATAGTCATTCAGTATTGGTGTGATGATTGAAATTACGATCCACAGGTCAATAGTGAAACGAACATTTAAATAGAATACACACATTTAAATAAAAAAAAAAGTAGACTGAAGAAAAAAAAGAAAACAGAACACATACACGTAAAAATGTATAAATAGAAAACAGAGCAAATGCAAATAATAATAATGAATAAGTCAACATGGATGAGGAAGACAAATGACTGAAATATAAACCAATTATTGCGCCTTAGATCACAGTAATTGTTCTTTTTTATTGTGTAATAGTTTGTATAGTTACTGTTCTATTGCGCATAATGAGCAGCACCAGAGTTGGTTATTGTGCTTTATTGGCACTGTTTTTATTCCTAAATAGATTTTTTTTGGTATAGATTATTTGTACATATTCTTTTACTTTCATACATTGTGTGGTTGTTGTTTCAGCTGGTTCTGGCATAAAAGGCCATTTGTCATTTTCTGACATGTTTTTTTTTTTTTTTTTTTTTTATCGCCTATTCAAATGACCGTTTAATCGAATCCTGGGAAAATAATCGATTGCGAGAATAATCGACAGCTGCAGCTCAAATTATGTATCATTCAGTCAAACACGCACACCCAGACTGGCTCATCCGGTCCAACAGTCCCCTTAAACTTGACTCCTGGTTGCTGTTGGACTCTCTCTCTCTCTCTCACTCTCTCTCTCTCTGCTTTACCCCCCTCTCCCTTCGCAGTGCATGGTATGATCCTCCGCTCAAGAAGTGCCTCCAATTCTCCGTCTAAAGGGCTAATTTATTTCTAGTCAGAAAGTATCGCGGCGGAGCTGAAGTCCTGACGCGCAGTGTGTCTGTCTAGTGCCAGAAAGCGGATTAGAAAAGAGCGCAAAGCTGGACCGGTACATCATGACCATGTACAAGGGGAAGCGTCGCAACCATCGATGTAAGTTTCAACAGCATCATTATTAGTATCAGAGGGAGGCTTCATGATATATATATATATATATGTGTGTGTGTATATGTACACAGAGGGCATTTTTCCTGTTCCTCAGCTGATGTCGCTCTGGTTCTTTGTTGGAAGAGAAGTTGGAAACACTGAGCGGTGATTCATCCGGATAAACCGGGGGTGCGGGGCCTTTTTAAAGCGCACGGAAAATGTTTAGGTCCAGACAGGTTGAGGGAGCTGAAGTTAAACACCACCTTGTCAGTCAGATCCGACTCCTGCGTCTGTGCAGGCTGTTTTATTTAATGCTTGAACCGGTGAATAGTGACCTGCCGCTGCGCCCTGCGCCCTGCGCCCGGCGCCGCGTAATGGTTTTTCCATCCAGCTATGAGTTTGGAAAGCCTGCCCTGGTGTCTGTTCGCAACGCCTACAAATAATGAAACAGGTCACCCGTGGGTTCAGGTTTTATTCGCTTAGCCTTGAGGATAGACGTTTAGACTCAAGTCGTGACGGTTTGTGTGAAACTTGCAACATACACACAGTTAAAAGAATACTTCTATAGTGAATAATAGCAATTGATCTGTCTTTTAGTTGGCAAGGGAAGAAACTGTTCCTGTTCGATTGTTTGAAGTCTGGCACAATTTAGTCTGCAATTGAGGCAAGAAAAAAAAAAAAAAAAAAGAATAAAACACAGTTGGCAGTGCATTGTGCAGTATCCTATTTATGACAGTGTGGTGAAGCTGCACAGGTCATTGTTCTGCTATTTAGAGCATCCTTGGAGTCTGTACACTCTGAATATGCCATAAGAAACTTTTAACAGAAAAAAAAAAAATATGTAATCAAACACAAGCTGTGAATACACTGCTTTAGGAATTACCAACTTGTTTTTGGCAGAATATTCCACAAGTGCAGGTACTCACAGTTACGTATGCAGTAACATATTTTCCTTTTTTTGTTGCTGTTGAAAAGGACGCTCAATTCTTGTCCCTGCAACAAAGCGAGGGAATGCAAAATGTTCACCATGCACGGCGTATGCTACAAATAGATCATGATGCTGCTGCTGCTGCTGCTGCATACAGGTTTCCACATGTACAGGTTGTCTATACAGTAGGTTTGTAGAGACCCAGTCATTTGTATGCCGAGTATAGAAGTGGGAGAGTGACGAGACGCTGTGTGGCTGAAGTAAAAATCCAGGAGCTCCCGAGGAAAAGAGTGAGGGTGATTGAAGAAAAAGCCAATGAAACCATGCGCGGGCTCAAAATGGTGAAGATGCTGAGCTTGTTAAAGAAGGTGTTGTGAACTTTATGTGACAGCTATTAGGCCAGAATGACTGCAGAAATACTGCCAGTGGATGTGGGCAGGCTATTTTCTTTAAGTCATACCAATCTATTTCGAGGATGGAAAAACCTATATTCTAGAGCCAGTGGGTCATTTTTGGTCCGGCTGATAGAAACAACTTTAAGTTATAATGTCAGGACCTAGTTGGAGTACATTTTTGTGTCATAATGGCGTACAGATTGGTACACTTACAGAAACCACTGCTGCTTGATGGTGTTTCATGGAGTCTGCAAGAACAGGGGTTTTGACTAGTCCAGGTCCAGACTCAGTGGGTTCAAGCTCAAACGTAGCGGATCAAGATGAGATCACGCAAAGCAGACAGCAGACTGCAGGATGCAGGGCTGACAGATACAGCCAAGAATATAATCAAGATAAAAATGTTCAATATCGATATGTATCACCGTAAATATTGGATTCATTTAAAGGCTGATATTTGGGCCCGGGTGAAAACAAAAACGAAACAGATAGTTATTTGTGTTTTTATACTCTTGTCTATGGTCAGGTAAAGTAGGAAAACTAGAAAACTTAAAACAACTGTAAAGCATATCATGAAAATATATTGACATTTAACATGATATAACCATAAAATGACATTATATTTCTTGCCCAGCTCTAGCAGGACGATTGCTGCTATTGTAAAGATCATAACATTATTCATATTGTGAGTTCCTATATGGAAAAGTATTTATCAGATAAAGCTTTGGCTGAAATTTGAAATGTTTTCACATCAGTAAGAGGTATTTACATGTATATTGTACTTATATATAATAGAGTTGAGCCACCTCTTAAGCTTATATTGTGGCCAATTTTAGTTTAGTATCTGATCGAGCCTTAGTAAAGATTGTGTCACTTAAAAGAAAAAAAAGGTGTGTGTGTGTGTGTGTGTGGGGGGGGGGCTGTATGACAAATACCCTTATGAGTTTATAATATTAATGTCATTATAACACATTATATTCTTTGGGAAATTCATTTTACCCATTCAAATATACAAATCAATTATTGTTAACATTAGTGATTAGTATCAGCACTTAATAATAATAATAATAATTATAATAATAATAATAATAATAATAATAATAATAATAATAATAATAATAATAATAATGATAATAATGGATTAGATTTCTATTGCACTTTTCAAGGCACCCAAAGCACTTTACATTACTGATCCATTATTCATTCACTCTCACATTCTCACTCTGATGGTGATAAGCTACGTTTGCATTAGGGTTGCACGATATTGGAATAAACTGACATTGCAATTTTTTTTAACCCTGCGATATATATTGCAACATGGAAAAATACTCAGGAGGCTATAACAGCTGTGTGGCGCCGATGTAAATGGTCAAATTAATTAGTTGTGTTTCCTCTCGTTGTGTCGACAGGTGGAAGGCACTGTCGACACAGAACACGTTTCAGTTTCGTCCTTCTTGTAGCCGAAATAATCCCAGATAACTGATGTTGCTTTTCTTTTTGGCACCAAGTCTTCATTTGCGGTGATTTTCTCTCATTCATTGCTAATTTTTCAATATTGTTACCAGCGACTCACTCCAAACTGATTAAGAACGATTGTGATTGGTGGATCGCTGTGCGCAGTGTGTGTCAGGTACCCAAGTTGAATTTAGATGAGAACACGTTGAGTTCATTTGCCTCCTACATTGCAGGACCTGCGATGTGACTGTTGCGCACGTACGTCACAGTCAATGCTCAAACGATATGTGGTGCGGCTCTAGTTTGCATCCACAGCTGCTCTGGGACAGGCTAACGGAAGCGTGGCTGCCAATACGGCCCCTCCGACCAGCACCGAACATTCACACACGTTCATACACCAGTGTGAGTGACACTGGAGGCAAGGTGGGTGAAGTGTCTTGCCCAAGGACACAATGGCACATGACGAGGACAGAGCAGGGTTCGAACGGCCAAGGTTATTGGACGACCTGCTTTACCTCCTGAGCCACGCCCGCCAAAACTTAGCACGTTTGGAGCCATGAGCTGCCATTGAAGGTGACTGGGGACCGACTCTAGATCTTCATCAGTACCTTGGTCAAAGGCACTGACAGTATAATTAACCTGTATGTACCTGTTTTTGATGGCTGGATAAACTGGAGGACTCAGAGGAAACCTCAGACTGAACAGATCAGAGCCCTCTAGCGGTGCTGTGGAAGTGCTAACCACTGCGCCACCGTGCCCTTAAAAGAAGTCGAACAGTAAAGCCAAATCAGTCGCATTTTGCTTAACACGTGCCCTCCACCCAAACCAAATGAACCACAAGTATACAATTTAATATTTTTAACACTTAAAACACTTTTTCAGACTTAACATAGGCTTTAAACATGAGTTCTGCATCTGTATGAAGTAAAATATAAGTCTCCTCCCATCCACACTCCAAATAAAAATCCGCTGCCTAAAAATAAATGTCAACTTACAGCTTTGACTAATTGACAAATCAATTGTTTATACGCATTCCTAATGTGAAGGAAAATCCAAGCTTTTTTTGTGGTTAATGTATTAGTTATTGTCTCTGCAAGAACCGGGGAAATCATATTAAACAATCGAAGTCTAATGAATTGCACAGCATCGTGTTCTTTCTGCAACAAAGGGGGGGGGTGTATTGTAGTGCACTGGCAGTTGCTTTATGCGTATCTTTAATGTATCAGACCGTTGGCAGTCATTGATGAAGATGCATATCCCACGGCTATTGATCATTTTCTTCTTATTCCTGTTTCAACACAGTGGCGGTGGTTTCAATTTTTCTCGCAGCCTATTTTTTTGGTCGTATTTGTCTGGAGTTGGATTTCATTTGTAGCAGTAATAGTGCAGATTCAGCAGTGCGAGAAAAGTATAGGAGTGACTGACATATAACTGTGAAGAGGTGTGTAGGTGGGACTTCTGAGATGAGTTCATTGGAGACTATAGCCATTTATTATTTATTTCTTGGCACTGGCAGCTCTTAATTTGACATGTACTCTGTTACTGTGCCGTAGATGAGATACAAATCTACCAAGCTTTTGCAAAAAGGAATTGGATATAATAATCTGTAGGTAATTCATGAATAAAAATAGCACATTGTTATGAGGGTGCTGTGGAAAACCCTTCGCTTTTCATCGTGAAATTTATGCATTTCACTCGGTTTTTTATCAAAAGCTGCACATGCACTGAGTGCTTCTTAGTAGGTTTACGGTGTTGCCTGTTGTGGTTAATTAAATTAGGACATAAAAGAACCTCACACTTTTTCTTCTGAGTCTGAGCATGAGAAAGAGTATTTGAGTTGAAATCCATAAATATTTAAGATTTTGCAGCTCAGAAATCTTTGGAGCTCAAATGGAGGCTCCTAGTCCCACACCAGTGGGATTTCTTTTTCTCTGCTTGCGTGGGTAAATTATAACTTCATCTGTGTACACTGTGTGATTGCAGGCGTCTACGTCCAAACTGAGCTTGGCAAGAAACTTTTACAGACTTGTATTTTTTTGGCTTTCGAGCCCCCCCCCCTCGCCCGCATCTGGGCCTGGGTTCTACTTGTTTCATTGCAATTTGTGTCGTGATGGAAAGGCTGCAGTGCATGACAAATGAATCTGTCTTTCCGTGCTGCAGATGTTAGTTTGTGGCTGCTGTGGTATGTGTGTTGGCTGAGTGCATGGGTGGGGTGCAGAGGCACAAGAGGCAGGCCGTTACATCTTCCGTCAGATGTCCTCTATGTATCTTAAGCCATGTGTCAAGAACGGTCGCGTTTGTGTATGTGTTAGTGCGAAGTGTATGTGTGTGAGGGAGTGTTTTTATGCCTCACAGACTACACTTCTTTTCCACTTAGTCCTATTTTTCCCAAAATTTTAGTTTGCATGTCCATCAGAAGGAATACAAATCACAATTCTTTGTGCAGCGGTTAGAGTCGGCTGCTCTGCTTCTCTTGAATACATCAGAAGCAATAAAGAATATAATCCGTTCCATATACTTTAGTTTCCTGCTAAGATGTAGTTGCTAAGATTTTTAAAAACCACCAGTAGCCAGGCCTTTTTTTTTTTTCTTCGTTTTTTTTGGTCTTGTGGACAAGCAACAGCATCACTTCCCACTCTGTCCTGGAAAATGTGATTTCATGTCAGAAAAGGGACTAATGAGTTTCCTCTATCGATGATGAAATAATGTGACAGATCTGTCACAAGATGTCGCTCCCCCAGAGTGCTCTTCTTTCCCACCAGCGGCTCCACTCGCGTTTAGTGGAGCTAAGGGTGTTTGGGCTGTTGCCAGGAGAAGCGGCAGTCATTCGGGGTGACATAAACACAAGCATTCAGTGACACACAAACACTCACACTAACACACACTCACATCTGCACCCATACAAGTGCTGATACACAGAGAAAACACCAGCACTCACAAGTAAATGACACCTCTATTATCCGTGTTCTTGTGTGTAATAAGATTTTGTAGCAGGGAGAGCTGTTGCAAAATGGCAGATTTTTTTTTTGCTCTGAATGGGATGAAGCAGAATATTTAGAGCAACAGACTTTGGTGAATGGTATGAATTAATATTGGATCTAATGTGTACGGTCGACATGCCTGCATCCGTGTATCAGTGAAGAATGGTGAAGCAAACGTCTGTCAAGCGTCGTAGCGAGCACACTGAAATAATTAGAGAACTTGTAACATCTCACTTTGTCTTCCTTCCTGTCACTGCACTGATGTGACACGTGCAGACTTTAACACCTTGCAGGGACATGGGTTTTGAAAGGCAAGTGTCAAATTACATCATATTTGCATCCACAAATGCCAGAAAAAGGCAGCGACTCGCTTTATTTCTGCGTTGAAAAGAATCATATCAGGAAAAAACCCCAAAGATTTCTGTTGTAGGTTCAACGCCAAACTGTCAAAAACGGCTTATTTTTAGTGGTGAGGAAAACTTGATTATCAATGGTTGTCACGATTGTACTCCACCTCAGTGTATCAGAGGACATGCTTGCTCTAAACACTTGTGTGTGTTGCGACAAACCACTCTGTGTTTGTTTTCCGCTGCATGGTTCGCTCCCAACCTCTAAGCCCCAGCGGTGACTCCTCACCGTGGCGTGTTCATCCGTCCGGCCGCACAAATCGTCCGCTTTTTGAAGTGCATCACTGTTGACTCATGTGAGACAGCTCACTAGGTTTTTACAGGTCACACAGAGGGATGTGATCTCAAACCGATGCCATGCCTTTATCTGTTCTGCGGGTGCCGGAAGGGGCTGGGGATTATGAGCTGATCCCCTTGGACTTTTTGGTCCATGCAGCCTCAGACAAGCACTGAAGCAGGGCAGCAGACTGAAAGTCACACTTCAGTGTTTGCAAAGGGGCAGATGCTCCAGTTTTGTAATGGGATGTTCACTAGATGTTGTAGTTAAATGTGATAAAAATTGGTGGAGACGCCTGGGTCTGTAAAGGGTCAGCAATGACACTGACATTATAATGATTTAATGTTTTATTAATGATTTTCTTTCCATTGAACCTAAATACATTTTAATCTTTTAAGAATTAAATATGCCTGGGTACAGTAAAGACTGTCAGACACAGTTGATTTGCACAGAAACACAAGCATTTGCTTCATTTTAGCAAAAAGGTTTTCAGCAGTACAACAAACACGAGTCAAGTCAGTGCTGGTGTCACCTTGAACGATGGTGCAGAATGGAAGAAAGGGAACTACTTGAAATAATTATTTCTTTCTTTTGTGAGTTAGTCTTGTGGTACAAAGCATGATACCCAGAATTGGCTTAAAAAGTGCTAATCACGGTCCAGTGTGTAAGATTTAAGGGAATTTAGGAGGTTCTAATTGCAGAGGTGGAAAATAATATTCATAATTATGTTTTCATTAGTGTATAATCATATGGAAATGAGGACCGTTGTGTTTTTATTGCCGTAGAATGAGCTGGTTATATCTCAGGGGAGTGGGTTGCCTCTAAAATAGTGCAACACTATGTTTTTACAGAAGCTCAGTATAGACCTCCTCTTATCTTTTTCTGTGTTATATAGTGACTGGCATCTATTTCATGGTGTACTAAGGTGGATTACAGTCACCTACTATGTTTGAATCTGGACCAGAGTTATTGTCCCCACAGCATAGAGGAGGGTGAAGGTGGGCATTCAGTTGAAGAACAATCTTCATTTGTCAGTATATACGTTACATCTGTACATGCTACACATTCTACATTCAACCCCTCCCCATCTCAATATGCAGGAACGCACCACACACTGTAGACCAGGAGCAGTGGGCTGTCATTCGGGCCCCCAGGGAGTAAATGGGGGTTTAAGTGCCTTGCTCAAGGGCATGTCAGCCAACAGTTTCTCTGAAGGTATGGGCAATTGGATTGGCAACCTTTCAGTCACAAGCCACTTCTCCAACCGTCTAGGCCACGACTACCCCAAATCTACAATGTCACCACTAGATGCCACTGATTATCACATATTGAAGCGTTAAACCCTCGTCCCAACAATATATTTAACCGGGGTCCCAGTAGACCTCATACATAAACTAATGTAAGAAGGATTACGGCAAAATTAACTCTGTTTCTCCTTCTAGGCGATGTGTTTTTATGTAGAATCAATGCACTGAGTTAGTATTGTTTAACCCTTTATAGTTCACTCGTAGAAATACTCTGAAATTCAAAATCTCAACCTTAGTGTGTTACTGGAAGACATAAGACTTTATTACTTTTGCAAATGTTTTCATTTTTTTATTTGTATGTAGAAAATCAAGGTTAGTGAAGTTACCATATTTGGTTCCTTACCCATAAGTGTCAAAAAAAAAAATAATCCAAGAAGTACGTACAAAAAATACAAGAAAAACACTCGCAAGGTGAAAAGAACATCATTTTTCCAACATTAGCCCAACATCAGTGCTGATCCAGACCCCTGTCCACATCTACATGATCCCTTTGACCATCATCCCTTCCATTAGTACCATCACTTCATGGTACCGAACAAAGCAGGTCCACTCACTGTTCATGCAGAAGTGGACCTTACAGACCCTGTAGACCACGTTGGACCTGAGATTATTGACTCACTGTAACTGTTGCTGTCACTGTCTTGTAATATATGTGGAAATGACCAAAAATAGTCACTTGCCCGATAAAGGGTTAATTTAATCTTTTAAACGTTGACTTTCTCCAGTGAATTTACTGAAACTATTAAAAAAATCAAGTACATCAAAATTCAATGCCAGCTTGAAATGTTTATGTGCACTGACAAAAATAAGAACAAAACCACCCAAATGTGTGCTGAGCTGCAGAACGATGAAGAAACAGTTTGTCACAGTCACAGAGACAGACCAGTCACCATCATCCTAAAGTGCTTTGGCTAATGGCTCCACATACATCTGTGTGTGGCGGTGGCATTACATACTTTCATTTCAGTCCACAGCAGAGAGCTCCAGTGTTCTTTGTGCTGCAGAAATGCTCGGGCAGATGTAGCTTGTGCGGACACTGCCACACTACAGATCAACAAAAGAGCTTTGCAACTGAAAAGCTTTTTGAATCGGAAAACAGTGATGTTACCACCATGCTACTGAGAAGTGGAGTAAAACTAGGAGAGCTGCTGCTTGTATCGGCGATACTACCCAACAATGGTCATAAGTCAACGACAACAGTGAGTTAACAATGCAGGCCGTTAGGAAAGCTGCAAGTCATTTGTGTATGGTCTAAAAACCTTTTTCGATACAAAATGCAGTGTTTTGGGGTCAGCAGAGCAAATGAGCATCTTCATTTGTATGCTTCACAATAAAAATAAATCAGAACACATAGCAAATGTTAACTCAGCAAATAGTTCCAACTATTGAAATTGCATGAACCAAATATTTTACTTTTGTCTGGCAAATATAGTTGTTTAGTCTGAATGAAAACAGAAACAGAAAACAAAAATATGTTAAGTCATTAGGAATAAATTGATCAACAGTCATAAAAAAATGTGTTGATAGAAAGTAACTCTGAGATATGATTTTTTTCACCATATATTATGGTCTCATTTTCAGACCAACCTCCACACTTCATTAGCACTATGTTTGTCTTGTACATAGCTCTGTCATCCTAGTGAAAGGCCACTGTTCTGGAATATGGGTTAGATTTGGGTCAAATCTGGGTTGTTTGTCTAGGTCTTGGCAGGATGCAGTGACAGTGCATCTGCAAAAGGAGTCTGGAGAGAAGTTGTTTTGGTTGAATATGTGCACAGAAGAAAGCATGTTGTGGCATTAAAATGACTAAATCCCTTCAAAAGAAAACACCGCATGAAAAGAAGCGCCTTTGTCAAAACTTTTCATATCAGGGTGTAGTTGCTGCTCTGAGGTTGTTGGTCTTTCATGTTGCAGAAGGTTGAGAATAGAGGAAGAATGATAATCCTAACCCTGCGCAAACAAAAAGTTCACCCTTATTCCTACTCTTCCAGTGAGCCAGAATACATGTAATGTGTAGAGCTGGAACGGTTACAGATAATACTACGGTTATTGTCAGAGAAATAATGGTGGTTTCACAATTACTACGATTATTTTGTGCAAATTCATTTTACAGCGGGACTTATTAGAACTGTCACTTCTTATCTGTACTTCGAACATTCGTTAGAGCATGAGGTGAAAAGTTCGAATTCGAACTGTAATTATCTGTTCGAATGTCAGCTGTAGTCTCTAGAGGAGCATCAGACCATTTTATGCAGTTTGCCTTGTGATCAAACAGAGCATGTTTACTGCATCAGTTCACAAGTTAACCCTCCTGAAGCTTGAATGACAGTCTGAACTGCAGGGGAAGAACGGCCGTACTCTACCAAAGCTATGCAGCCAGATCGTTGTGAATGGGATGCGCAACGGTAACCTGAAGCTGCGTAGATGACTGTAGTGAATGCAAACTCTATGGAAACTAAAGTGAGCTCACATCGAAAATATATTTATGGTCAAGACAATTCAGAAATACATCCACCCCCCACAGCGAACTTTTGCTGGGCAAAATTCGTTGTGCACTTCGTCGTGTCTGAACATAAAAGTGGATAGCGACAGATGGACAGCATGTTTCTTCTCTGCCTTTTTCACTTGTGGAATGTTGAATGCAGCTCGTGTGTAACGTCGCTTTCGTTCCGTGTGGGAAGTGCATGTTGGCGTGTCTTTGGTTCTGCTTTTAATCTACTGTACTTTGAGACGTTTTTTTTTTTTGCACCCTAATTAACCATGATGTTTAAAATTGTGATTAATCATAACACCATGACATCTTTAACAACCATACTAATGTGTAATGTTTTTTAACTTCTAGACACTTGAAAATAGTGTGGACCTGCTTTAGATTGGAAACTCCAGGGATTTGTTGCAGTGTGATTGGACAACAACAAGAGACTTTAGGAAACAACCTCATTCGTCAAGCTTATGTCATGTGAAAACAAGGCATTTCCCTTGACTACCAACTGTTAATTCAACACGAACACTGAATAACAAGCTTTTCTCTTCATGTTGTTTCTACAAACAGTAATTGTGCAGTTAAATTCTGCACTTCATCACACTACAACAATTTTCACAGTAGGTGTGTTTTAAGGCAAGTAATTTGTCACAGTTCACATGTTCATTGGTGTTACAGTTAAACGTTAAAAGTTAAGTTTAACTCACTTAACAATCTCCAAAGGGAAATTCAGATGTATTTTAGCCATCCTAATACACACACAGCGCCTAGCATTAGCACATTAGGAGCAGTGAGCTGCCATTGAAGGCGTTTGGGGACCAACTCCAGATCTTCATCAGTACCGTAGTCAAGGGCACTGACAGGAGAATGAACCTATACGTACCTGTTTTTGAGGGTGGGGGCAACCAGAGGACCCAGAGGAAAACCCATGTGGAATGGAGAGAGCAAGCAAAGTCAACACAGAAAGACTCCGGACCGACAGGAAATCGAACCCTTCTTGGTGTGATGTCTGCCCATATCAGCTCTCTGACCCATACATGATACATTTCAGGAGCGTTAGAAAAGATTCTCAAGTTTTGCTAAACTATTGTATGAATGGAGATCATTTTAATTCCCAGCTCATGAGAGTGAATGTAGCCTAAGGTTAATGTAACTGTGCTTCTGATGATACAGCAACAACTAGAGTTTGTGAAATAAATTAACTTCTAAAATGCAAAATAATGCAAAAACAACTTGATGTGGAGGAACATGATTTGTAAATCAAGAAAGCCACAACAACTCACCTTGAACTGATTTATGGTTTTCTTGAATAGCCGTGTTTGATGTCTGATCTTCAAAGGTTTTAGGAACAGCACCTTTGAAATGCAGATCCCGCCCCACGCAACAGACATACATACACAAACACAACACTCTTTTTCCATGTAATTAGACAGCCGTCCACAGAGCTTGCCTGCTGTGCCTCTCTTGTTCTTGAGAGGTGTCAGTAAACTTTGTTTTTTGTTTTTGTTTTTTTTCCCCTGGAGGTGCTTCAAATGTCCTGGTGTCGATAGAGGGAAAAGGTAAATGGTTATTTCAGTTTGAAAGGGACCACGGCTTCTGTGGCCTTGATTGAAGGCTCTGCAAGCAAAAAACGTAAGAGGAAGGCTAATGTCTGAAAGTAAAGTGAATGAAATGTGAGGTCTGATTCATTATAGAGCAGCGGGGCCTTTGTGGAAATCAAAAGCTGTCGGGACACAGTATGGGCCTCCTATGAATGCCATTCTTGATTGTAATTCACTCTGAGATTTTTTGGAAAGCTGTCATTCTGGTTGTCAGTCATTACCTACAATATGGGCTTTACCAGTCCTTGAAAACATATCGGAAAAGGAGAAATAAAAGCTGTATTTGAGGTTTTACGATGCTCAGACCAGCCAAGAGGTCATGATGTACGGTGCAGGATATTAGACACGTCAGTTCCTTCATCTCAGACCTCCTGCTTCCCTCTCAAACCATTCCAGCTTCACAAATCACTGGTGAGTCTCTGTGCCAAGTTGGAGACAAGCAAACTAAGTCTAGACAGGAGATGAATTTCCCATATCCTTACCTGTCCCTCCTGCACATCCATCACCTCCATCAGCCTCCTAACTCTGCTGTTGTCCCTCTGCTTATGTCTCCCCCACTGAGGAACAATTTGCATGATTAGTTACTTTGTTCAATTAATTAAGACATCAGGGAAATTGGCTGCAGAGTTTCTCGTTCCATAAGGAGATGATCGGCAGCTCCCTCGGTGTCCTTCTTCTCTCCCTCATTTCCTCATTCTCTCTTGCTCTCTCTGTGCCTTTGTCTTTAATGTTTATCTCATCAAATAGACAGTCGGCGTTTTTCGAGGCGAGTGGGAATGAAAGAACATGGGTGGGGGTAAGAAAAGACAAATGTGTTGCAGAGCCATCAGCTTTGGGAATTTGCCTCTTGTTTGGGAAGAAAAAAACGGGCTACATTTCTTATTCCTCGAAGGCCCTCGCCAATATGTTTAAAGGAGAGTTTATTGCAGTCTGTCACCTGGTCAGTGCTCTGTGTTTCTGTGATATGATTCACAAGGCAAAGCCAAGCCTTTTTGGTCATCACAAAAGAAAGAGTCTTCCTCATCTTGATGGCAGCTGTGTGTTCTTAAGAGCTAGAGGAGATGGATTGAACGTCATTGGACACGTCCCTGTGTTTCACTTGTAATCAACCAAAACATGGTGTCATTGTGTGGAATATCTTCCCACTCTATTTAAAACGAAACAAAAATCTTTGGATTTTCACTCACTAATGATAGAACATGTAATTAGGGGTGTAACAGTGCGCTCGTTTGTACCGAACCATTTGGGTTCGGGGTCTTTGATACAATACGGTGGTGTACTGAATGAATACATGTAGCCTATGTGAAGAACGCAAATACTCTGGAAGCAGGGTGGACACAAGCAGAACTCATGTGCAGGGTTTCCTCAATATACATTCAGCAGCAGCAAATTCTGCTGCAAAAAAAAATCCAAAACATCGGACGTTTGAGTGTCAGTTTTCAGTTTGTTGCAGCTTTGTGGCTCAAGTTCCTTCACAGCAGAACGGTTTTTATTTTCAAGTCAAGTTGGCAAAATCACGTGAACCTGCTCCTCTTCTCCTTCACCTGCCTCTGCTGTGGTGTTACTGTGAGGTCACGTTCACAGCACCTCAGGGAATACTGAGGCATTCAAAAACACTCAGTAAATTAGAGTGTTTACCGTAAACAAACATTGAACATTCAAAAATACAAAAATACATAATATGTGTGACTGAACAATATTTTGTTGAAATGTCCTGTGTCCCACAGGTAGTCCCCCCCTCCCCCCCCACTGGTCTCCTTCACTGTACTGAAAATGTATTGAAAATGTATCGAATTGACGACCCCTGTACCGAAAACGTACCGAACCGAAATTTTTCTGTATGGTTACACCCCTACAGGTAATATGCACTCATCAGCCATAACATTCTAACCACTGACTGGTAAAGTGGTATAAATTTTATGTATTTTGTAATATTAAATAGGAGCTGTCATTGTTTTACATATTAGGGCTGCAGCTAACAATAATTTTAATGATCAATTATCTATAGATTATTTTAATAACTAATCGATTCATCTGATAAACACAAGAGACTCAATTCTCAAAGATCAGTATTTAAGCCAAAACAATATAGGCTGCAGACAAGTCGCTCATGATTACATCCCCGCAATGGCTTCGGGTATTGTTAGCGAGCACTCGCCCTCTACCTTGACTTGTTATAGCTAGAGACTAGCAAGCTATAGTCTTTGACCAGCTCTGGTAGGTAACACTAGTCTGGTGGCCTGATAAACGGAGATGGATGGAAACATAATTATGACGGTAGTGTCTAATTAGCTAGTGGGCCAAAGTAATCACAACACATAAACTATCTTAAGCTAGGTTTATGTTCCTGGTGGTGATGACAGCCCCATTTGCCCAAAACGGGATTACGGCCATTTTTTTCTCCATATTTAAGTTTTGTTACATTAACGGCACACTACGTTTTGGGTAAACGGGGCTGCTGTGGCAGCCAGGAACATAATGTAAACCTAGCTTTCAAAATCTGGCCAGGCAGCTGAAGCTTCAGCCATGCTCCTCGGTATTTTCCTCTGTTACACTATGCCTCAGTACTAACGTGCTCAAGACCCAATGAATTGACTGACGAATTTGTTACCAACTCTTTTAAGAATCGATTTGGACTGATTTAATCACTTCATTGTTGCAGCACTATTAGATACATATTAGGCAGGGGAGGGGATCTGAGTATTGACATGGAAGAAACTGTGATGGTCAGATCAGTGGGTCAGATCATCTCCAGATCTTGTAAAGAGGTTAGTGCCTACCAAAAGTATCTAAAGAACAACAACTAGCAACCAATCTAGCATCTATGGGAGCAGAACATTATTACCACCTATCTAATATTGTGTAGGTTCCCCTTTTTCTGCCTTTATCACTTTTAAAAACAATTAATCGCACATGAACACGACTGTACGAGTTGGTAGTTTTGTGGGTGAAAGTTTCCCGATCATCAGCCATAAAACAGAGCTTCATTAAATACCCCATCTCGTAAAAAGTGAACACAAATGGGTAAAACAACCTCTATTACAATGGCTCAGAGTAAATGGCTGGGTTGTTGCGTCCTGAACCCTAGAAAGCTTATTTCATGCCTCTGCGTGACGGCCCGGGTATATTAAATATACAGTGTTGGGAATAACAGTGTTAAAAATAACACCGTTACTAACGCTGTTACTGTTTTTTAGTAATGGGTAATCTAATTAATTACAATCTGAAATGTTACAACGCTGTTACCGTTACCAGCAGTGAAATGTGGTGCGTTACTATGCAGTGATATCTAACAGCTGTTATCCATCCTGGGTCGCTCTGCTAGGCACTGGAGGTGTGACGTTCGCAAACGAGTTGAATCTTTTGAAGGGCTCTTTCAAGTGAATGATAAGAACTAATTTGTTTGTGAGCCGTTCTTATATTCAGATTATCCACACTGCCTTCATGCTTCACCTGTCTGTCCATGAGTCTGAGGTGTCCATGCTGCCTTCACGTGAATGACTAATGACATGTCCGAGTTTGAGTTGTCCACAGCACACCCCATGCACTTGAACGCAGCTTTATGCGCAGCTAACTTAGGGGAGGAGTTATCAGTGAGTCAGACTGACTGGACTGAAGACATTTACCGCTGTATCGGGGGAAGCGACTGAAAAAAGTGGAGGTGCCGGATTAACTGGAGGGGCATCTTCTTTTATAAATGCAGATCCCCTTATGTGGTGGAAAAGCCGGCCCTGGTGGACCCCAGCCTCACCAAAGTCATAGTCTAGAAGCTCCGTTTAGTTGGAACATTGGTTCCATCTGAAGGAGTTTTCTCTAAGACAGAACTAATATCAGACAGAAGAGCCTCCAGATGCAAAAGTTCGATCACTTGTCTCCCTTAACTCAAATTTGCCAAAGGATAAGAAGAAGAGGCAGTAGAACCCACAAAGGATGAAACTGCTTTATTATTTCAGGGA
>JAPQRP010000015.1:15138348-15149183 GCA_037367295.1 Apogon hyalosoma | reverse complement strand
CTCACATGGACACTCCTTCACCTTCACTTTTTTCTGCTGTTCCAATGACAGGTCGACTTGTCCTTATGTTTTGGGTCGTTGTCATGTTGGAACGTTCAAGACCGTCCCATGCGCATTCAGTCAGGGTATGGAAACTTCTGAGCACAACTGTGTAACTAATCATTCCCACCTCAAAAGGGGTTAGGTTGATGAAGTAGCTAAGGCCTAAAATATTAAAATAATATGAGAAATTTGGTCCAACAAGTCACGCGTTTTAAATTGAGGGACTATTAAATCACTGTTTGCCTTGATATTTCAGTACATCCAGTCCTTTAGATTTTGTTGATGGTGTCCATCATTGGCTTTCAATTGCTTTAAATAATACGTTGTTAAATAATACTGAAATGAAACTTAACAACAATAATAAATGTGAAGTTTTGGATGTACATGGAGTTGTCATTAAAAATACATTTTGCAAGTTGGTACATAGTAAAACTTGTTAATTTAACACCTGGCTCTTCACATTTGTGGAGATAACTAGAGATTCTGCGATTTATTTATGTGTTCATAATAAGACTTTGGTGTGTGTGAGGGAGCGTCAACCCAGTCACATAAAACTAACAGTTACTAATACTAGTATTTACTAATGTAAAACAAGCTAGATTTAACATGGGTTCAAGCTGGTGATGTAGGACACAAGCTGTGATAATTCTATGCTATTGTCGCTGCTGTAGAGGAGCAGAAGAGAGCGAAAAAACAAGAGTTAAAAAATGCAGTACACATGAAGTCTTTCATTTAAGGACCTTTCAGTGTATTGTTACTGAGGTGGACATGGCGCCCCCTGCCTGTGCCTGAAAAGGCTTTAGAAAATCTGCCTCGTGATGCCTTGAGTTTGTCTAATCACAGGCATTTTCAGACAAATGAGAGGTTAAATAAGTGAGTAAAACTGTAATTACTGAACCCCGATCAGATTCTGTCAGACTCAGTTTGGATTCAGGTCTACAGTTCTGTTCTTTATCTGGACGCAGAAGCTTACAAAGTGGCTTCCCTTTTCCATAACAATATGAAACATCATCTGTGTTTGCATATTGTTTTAATTTGGACTGAGAAGAGAAAGCTGCAGAAGTAAGAGGTGTGAATTTTCTTATTCCGACATTTTCTCCATGATTTCAGCTGTAAAATTTGCAGTATACCCTCTTGAATTTCGAAGATTTATTTATTTATTTTTTCTGTAGCAGTCATTGTGATTCAGCTTTAATACATTTGAATACAGAATAGATGCTAACAACTCCATTTCTGAGATAATGTTGCACAGTATATGGCATAAGGAACATTGAAGATAATAGAGGGTTTTTACTGAATAAAGACAAATCCTTTCTACATAGAACTCAATAACAGGCTGTTTTCATTAGATGTAGAAAACCAAGACACTGATTAACTAACTTAACACGAAAAGCACAAAACAGACTCCAACACACGTCCCATAAATACACGAGCATGTATTGCTTATTGCTGACCCATACTGCGGTGATTCTATTTTCATTTCTATACTATCTTCTCCAAGTGCCGTTCTCATGCTCTCTACCCACCTTTTGGAAAAAAAAAAAAAACCTCTCACACTCATCCATAAAGTTTACAGGCTGTTTTGCTCGGCTTCTGAGTGTTTCACTTTGGACTGGGTGTGTTTTGACCCATTGGCTCTTCTCCCAGAAGCCACTCAGACTGTGTGAAAAAAAAAAAAAAAATTGAAAATACAAAGACCTTGCAACACCCTTGGCAACACACACAGATAACCATTTAAAAATCCAAACTACTGACTGGCTCGGTCACAAAAACTGTACACCCCATCGTAACACTCTTACACAGAAATGAACAGCCAGCTATAAATCAAAGCCCCTGTAACTTCCAGTTTCTTTTTATATTCATTCTGTTTTGTCTTTGTTTCATGATTTCCTTTTTTTTTTCTTGTAACAAGAATTCAATTTTTGAATCTTTTCTTTTTGCGGAGCGGCAAGGTCTCCAGTCTTTCCTTTGAACATTTGTTCTCACAATGCACCTGAAGCATTACCGAATACGTCAATACTGGAGCTTTGTGTGTAGCTTATTTAAATGTCACATGAAAAATTCAGTCCCGCTATATAGAAATAGCTTGAGGGATTGTGAATTGATATTTTACTCTCTTTATCGTGGTGTAATGCTTTTGTGCTCCCTTGTGCTCGAGTGCTGCTTTGAGCCACTGTATCGAGCACCATCACAATCACTGGAAGCTTTTGCTCTGTGAAAGTTTCTGAAGAGGAGAAAATTTGTTTTTGCTTTCATTCGCACAGCTCTCAGCTTTTAAATTAGATGACACTGCAGAGGAGGAAATATTGGTGGCTGAATTCTTATGCTTTCAATGACGGGTGATAAGAATTGAAGAGTATTTTTAAGTAACTGAATTAACACTTGATGTTTTGATATCGACACCGTTTTACTCTTATGACTTTTAAGAGTTTGTTTTTCTGTTTGCATTTTTTATTATTTTTTTATTTTAAGATCACTTGCGTTGTGTGAGGTCATCTTTTATGCGCATCTCGTTCATTTATAAATATACAGTACTGTGCAAAGTAGGTGTCGATAAAAAAATGATTTAATTGATTTTATTTTTAATATTGCATAATCAATTAATAGTGGATGAGATAGATTTTTCAGAGCAAGACTGCAAGTACCTGACCCAGGTACTGCTGACGTGGAGGCACGTCTGGCTCCGTCTCATGAGCCCCTGGGGGAGACGGGGCATCCCGATCTCACTCAAGGTTAGGGGATAGTATCACCTATGGCTGAGTGTGGAGTTAGAGGAATAGTAAAGCGCCTGTTCTGAGCCACTATAGAAACATGGCAACGTTTCTGTCCCGTTCATTATTCGAGAGCAGATTCATCTATTTACTGCTGAAATGTCATATTTATTTCCTTTCTAATATCAATATTGATACCAGTATTGATGTGTTGCATGGCTGCGGTAGTCAAATAATCAGGTTACAGCTCAAAATTGTATTTTGGTATCCCTAAATGACTCTGAATCAATCAATTAATACTGAATCGAATTGAATCAAATCATGATTAATCGATTCAGAACCTTATGAATCAAAATCGAATCAATTAAGGAAATTGGCCATGATACCCAGCCCTAGTGAAAAGTCTGAGGCCGCCTTTGGGTTTGGTGTTTTTTCAGGGTTGAAATGAACATACCAGTTTATTTCTCATTCCGTTTTCTTTACATACAATAAGAAAATACAGGAAATATATGCACAGCCTTAAGACACACAAATAACACTGGTCTATAAGTAAAATGCTTACAGAATAAAAGTAGTTAAAGTTGACCAAATTTGAGTCACTAATAAAGAAAAAAGTTCACAGTGCGAGATGGTTGTAGTTTCTAAGATACAGTCTTGAGCCAAAATGTGAAATTCTGAGAATTAATGAGAGACTCGGTTTTATTCAAAAGGAATATTTGTCTCAGAGCTACCAGATCTACCCCAAAACAGTGTCTGCACATGACAATACATTCACCTTTCAGGTTCTTTCTAGTGGAACATTTATGAATCCATTGCATAAATGTACATAAACCAGCATATACTGTATGTGTACAAACACCATCATACATGTTGAAAACATGAGCTAACCAGCACATTTGCAATTTGTTTTCTGATTCATCTTATTAATGTATGTAAGATTTAGCACATTTAATGTCTGAAGCAGATATTTTCTAAGAAATTGTAGCGCAGTGTAATGAACTAAATGGGTAGTAAAGGTGCATCTGACATGTGCTGAATAAAACCTGGTATAAAACATCAGAAAATTAATACAGTAAATCTCAGATTGTCTACACAAAAGGGTTAAGGACATGTTAAGTACAAAGGGAGGTCAGACTAAATATGTGGTTTATAGAAGCAGTTTTTTTTTTTCCCTCCTGAAACCTGTGTTTTTACTGTTGTACATACTTTGCATATGTCCAGATTGGTTCTTAATACAGACTGAGGCATGCACATGTGGGATCAGTAGCACTTCACTAAACCAATAAACTCAACGTTGGACTAAGACGTCTACACAGTATTGACTTATGAATTGCCTTATTTTCTTGTGTACTGTCCATTTTTATGTGCTTAGTTATGGAATCAGTAGTGATGATATTTCTATGTGTGTTTCTAGACATAAACATGGCGGGCGAGCCTAAGCCGTACAGGCCTAAAGCCGGCTCCAAACGACCGCTCTCAGCCGTTTACAGGTAAGACTCGCCCTCTTTACACCAGCTCGTCCACTTTATGAGGCATCATGTTAATGCATATTTCGGTGTTGAAGTAAACACTGAGAAATATTATGACCACAGAGCTTCCTGTTCTGTTTTGAATGTTTTTTAAATGTTTTTAAAATTTAAACCTTGAATGTCTAATTGGGTTTTTCGGGCTCTCCACATTTCCCAGCCTTGACTTGAATCAGTTTGGCACAGGCCTGTAAAGCTCAAAGGAGATGCTGTTGTATAAGCTTCATTAAGCATGACCCTGATTTGCTGCTCCGTACACATCTCCTGGTCACAAACAGATCAAAGCGCTGCTTGTTTACTGCAGTCTAATGTGACAGAGGCCCAGACATGTTTTTCCCATTCACACAACACTAGGCTGTGATAGCCTGTCCATTGCAAAGTTCATATCCACACTGATGCACAATGCACTCCTCTCTGAGTTGCTGGTTTGCTGCATTTACATGTCTTATTTTACTAATTTATTAGCTTGTGCATTGTGTTAATATAAAGCCTCATTTGCATTTTATAGCTGCAGCTGAAGACAGCCAGGATGTAATATGGTAATTACCAAACAGGAACAGGAGAGACAAAAACCAACACAACAGTACTCCAAATTGAAATAGTAATACATTAATCCTAATTAAAATTCCTGGGAGAATAGCAGCGTTTCATACAGCTCCTTCTATTCTCCTTTATTTTATTTCTCTCTCTGAATTCCAAATTAGTTGCCTTCCTGAGCATGTACTTAACATTGATTTTCTTCTCCAGGGTGAAAAAGATTTTTTTTTTCTTTTTTCATTCTTTGACTCTATTTCCCCTGTGAAACTTTTTCCCTCTCCCTTCCTTGTAGATCTGTGGTCTTTGCATGCCAGCGAAGCTTAGGCTCGCTGCTTAACCTGGACTGAGTGTAGGCATAACCTAAAGCATGTCCATTCCAGTCAAAACAGCCTGAGTTTGATCTGCTTATTTTTGACGGGTCCAAAATGGCTCCTCTTAATTCAACCCATCCGTTTTCTTTATCTCTTCTTCTCTGTCTCTCTGTCTTTTTCTTATAGCGGTTACGAATTTGATTATGAGTACTACAGGGATGATTTCTACAGCAGGTATGTATCATTCTCTTTTGTTATTAAATTTGGGATTTAACAAGGAGATAACAGGAACTCCCCAGAGATTTTGACTAGTAATTAAGGGCCTGATTTACTAAAGGTTTGCAAGTGTAAAAACGTGCACAAACTTGACTGCGTACGCAAAAACGTTGACGCTTATCTAATAACAGGACCACCAAGGGTTGTGTCTCTCAAATGGGCAAAATACCTCGTGCAACCCATTTAGCGGGTTTGCTTTGATGAGTATGCAATATGGGCTTTTCTGCCAGAACAGGCAAAATTATTGGGAGGAGTAGATGCAAATATTTATTTAGTATGTCAAATGTGACTTACTAAACCTGAAACTGATGGCAGTGGCTGAATTTGCCTCTATATTTAGCGCGTCTGAAAGGCGGGTTTTAACGGCACAGCTTCACGCAAAACTGGCTTGCAGTTGTGGCGAGGAGGCGACATAGGCACAGGCAAGGCAGAGAATGAATCTGTTCTGCTCATGTCAGCATTTTTGGAATGATGGAGGAAAAAATAATTGAGATGTATCGCCAATCCAGCAATGCCATTTTAGAACTTCAGATGAACTAGGGGATGATTTGGGGCCAGTCACAAGGAGGAGTCATGCAGTACCTTCTATGACTAAACTCCTCACAATGTTACATTTTCGTGCGTCTGGATCATTCCAGCATATTCTTACCATTAGTGCTGGCGTATCCCAGAGCAGTTTTTCCAGCGTACTGTCTCCATGACGACAACTAGTAGCACACACAAAATCCTCATTTAAATAGGGCGGTCTCCAAGGCTTTGCACCTCTTGTCATTTGTGCAGGTAATCGTAGTTGATCACCCTTTTGTGCCTGTTATTTGTGATCTTAGTCAGGCCCTTAGAGTCCTCCTCATCAAATGTAATCCTGGAAATGTCCCACGGAGGCAGCTTGAAGAAGTTATTTCTCAGAAATCGACTTGTCAGAATGGAAGAACAGATCGAGCGCACAAACTTCAACACGCTAATGAACGACCACTTGTTTTCCCCTCTCATTTCTCCACCAGTGATCACAGTGCTTATCTGGTGAGACATTTCCTAAATGTCAAACTCGCTGAGAGCCGTGACAGACGTACACTGTCACTGACAACAGCCAAAGCTGACACCTTCATTTGACATTTAGCACCCACTTCCTTTGCATCCTCTTCGCTTTTCAACGATACGTGAGGGGATTATTCACTCGCTTGTGACAGTTTCACAGGAGAGGAGGGGTAGATTTGGACTGCTACATCCGACTTTTGTTTTATGAGTGCAGTTTGAGAGATAGAACCCAAAGGAAATCCATTGAAAAATCTATCTTGAAATACAATACTGGGAACAGATAATGGGCTTTAGAAAGAGGCAATGGTGAACTAAGCGGAAAACCCTTTTAGCTTGAGCAGATGGCTCAATGCTATAGGCTCTATCGAAAAAAGACCCAGTTAGGAAAAGTGAAGTGTAATGTGATAGGTTTTTCTTTTTTCTCAAGGCTCTTCGACTACCACGGGCGAGTGGCCCCCCCACCCAGAGCCGTGATCCCTCTCAAACGCTCCAGGGTGCTCGCCCCTTCCTCCCGTCGTGGGAAGACCTCCTTCCCCATCAAAACATCCTCCTCTTCCTCCTCCTCGTCCTCCAGACCTCCCACATCCTCCTCCTCCTCTGGGCTCAAACGTACGTACAACGGGGACTGTTTGACTTGCCTTGTGTTTCTGTCTGATTTCACACTAATTTCTTGTCTTTATTTTTCTAAAGAATACCACCTAATTACACTAATGGCGCTCCGTCCTTTTCAAGACTAAAGACTTAATGCAAATCATAAAACTGTGGCTTCTGAGAGACGAAACGCTGCTATGATTCTGCCATGCTACTTATGTCACACCAGTATAAAAAGCTATTTAATTCACTCCAGCAGCTTAGAACAAGCCACACTGCAATGTAGAGCAAAACACAAACACAAACATAATCTGAGCTTTCCGAGCAGAGCGCATTCAACAAACAGTGCTATTCCTGTCACCCAGAATCCATCTGGATCTCATTTGGTCTCGTGATTAAGTGGTGATGCATTATCGCGGCCTAAATGTAATTAAAGTGAGATTGGGGCCATCTCTGTGGAACTGTGGTCAGCTGTGTTTCCCTAAATGTTAGTCTCCCCTCGTAGCCTGTGTAATTGGCTACAGTGTTTGTTTCATTGTTGCCTGTCTAGGCTGGTGTTATCAGCACCAGCAGCTTGGTGAGGTCTGTCAGGAGGACCCAGTTGCAGTCGGTATTATAGAGAATGAAAAAAAAGCCCATCTCCCATCCTCTTTTTGGACAGAGTCAATGAATTCTCTGTTCTAAGCAGTGCTGCTGTATGTGTAGGAGACTAATTTGCCCCTGCCAGTACCAAGAAAAATCACTGTTTGTATTGACTTTGGCCTAGATAGATTGGACAGCAAAATAAGGTTAGCTTGTCCACACAACAGGGTGGGCCGTTGGAGCCAACTGGACAATAGAAGTAATAATTCACATGAGGAGAAGGGGGAAAAAAATCAGCCACCAGACAGATTATGAGGATGGATAGATGTGCGATTACCAGATTAAACCCACTTTTAGGAGAAATCTGATTTTGGTCTATTAAAGAAGGAAAGTTTGTTGTTTTTCACTGTACTTTTATGTCGACTAACTTATGTAGCGCACAATCCATTTCAGTTATTTCGTTTAGTATTTTCTGTGCCTAATGTACTGTAATTATACTGTCATACTCATATGATGAACAGTTTACTGCTGTTAAATTATACATGTGGGGAACCTGCAATGTCTTAAAACTGAAGCCAATGTGGTGGAATCTTTACTTGATTTGAACCCCTAATAAGTATACAGGTGGACCTTTTTGCAATGACTTCTCTTCTAACAGGATTTTAGAGTGAAAAGAAGGATTTATCCGGCTTGTTTTGACAGGTGTAATTGACTTTTGGAGCTTGTGTTTATTAATTTTTTTTTCCTGACAAATCACTTGAGTGTAGTTGTGGTTAAGATGTTACATGAACCAAATGAATTCATCACACAAATGTTCCATGAAGTTTACTGCAATTTAATCACAGCCAGGCCTGTCAGCAACATACAGCTACATTAGCTACTGTTAGCATGAAGTCATTGTTGCATTAGCCTGTATGGTCTGTCAGCTAGCATGCTAATTAGCATTTTCCTAGATTATATGAAGTTGCCATTATTGATCAGATGTAACTCTACATGTTAACATTTGATAGGAGCTGAAATAGTGTAATGACTGCATTTAACAATGGCTGCAGTCCATGGTGGATTAGGTCCAGGGTTTCAGTTTGTATGTGCAGACTCACAGGCATGAGTTTCTAGGAGAGTTGGATTGTTTTTCACAGCCCAAACAAAATCAAAACCAGGGTTTGTGTTTTTGTTCAACTGTATACATATGTTCTTGATTTTCATTTCTACATGTGATTTATAGACTTTTGTAATTCACCTCATGTGTCCTTTTGTCTTCATTCTTGCCTATTCACGATGGTACACTGGAAAAAATCAAAATCTTACCAAGTGTATTTTTCTCATTTCTAGTCCCAATATCTCATCACACTTAAAATAAGACAAAATCACCTAAAGAGTAATTTTCCAGTGAGATATAAGAACTGAGTTTTAGACAATAGATCTGGAAAATCTTATTTCAAGAAATCTTATCAAGATAAGTTTCACTTGTTCCATTGGCAGATTTTAAGCAAAAGAAGATCTATTGTCTAAAAATCAGTTCTTATATCTCACTGGAAAGTTACTTTTTAGGTGATTATGTCTTTTTTTAAGTGTGATGAGATATTGGGACTAGAAATGAGAAAAATACACTTGGTAAGATTTTGATTTTTGCAGTGTAGACTTGCATATCTTCTTGTGATTAGTCTTTAAGTCAGAACCATCTGCGCAGTCCATGAACGACAGTTTTAGGTCAGTTTGATTGGTTTTCGGTTGGACCAGTGACCAGGGGCTTGATCTGCACTGTGGTCCAGGGTAGGTTTCACACCTGCGAATGTAGTTGGAAAGTCTAGATAAATCAAAGGTAGGTGTGTAGGTGATCCATTATTGTTATTAGGATCACCCACATTTTTTAACCATCTAGTCCAATTATGGTCACTGCTGGATCTCCGAAATCAAGATTCAGAACAGTCCACAAACCAGTGTGTGGCCTCGCAGTGGACACATCCTTTGTACAGTTCATTAAAAAAAAAAATCGACTTATTCCCTTCTCTTGTATTTGGCCAGTTTAACAGTATACATACAGACATTTCACACTAGAGACAGGTACATATTGCAAAAAAAAAAAAAAGCCTGTTAATGTGATGCTGATGTTTTCCAAAAGATACAGAGACGTATGATCATAAAGTATCTCATAAGGTCGGATGATATACTGTAGTGAAACAAATCTACATAAGTACAATCCATCCACAGTGTTTTCTCTCCTCTGTTCCCCAAGTGCACCTGTTAGAATCTATGGTACAGAATGATTCATACAGATGCAAAGGTGATATTTTATTCTATCCAGGTCACTGGTCCATGTGGAGTTATAACCTGGAAGGTAGTTTTGTTCCAACTATTTACTTATTTGTTACAACAATTATTGTTCCCATTATGTCACCACACTTTGGATACTGATCATCTATTTAAGAGCCCTTTTAGCTCACCGGCTGATGCTACGAGCTACTGTGAAGATGCTGTGTCCGACTTCATCTTCATTGTCTTCGTCGTCTTTGAGTCAAACTCAAGGTCACCAATGTCTACGTTTCAGCAATCTTCTTCTATGATACTACTGGTCGGATTCATTTCAAATTCCATTTTTAACTTCCTTTGGACGATGTCTACAAAGTTTGTTCACTGTTTTGAATAAATGTAGGTTTTTGAATTTTTGACAAATTTTTGATGTATTAAAATTTGCCTTTACTTATAATGGTCCATATTTTGATGGCTTATGGAAATGGAAACAGTTATACATATCAGTATAGTTACTATTGAGCACTAATAGTAAGTCATATATGGACTTTCATTTAATTAGTTGAGTTTTCCTCCAGTGAAAGTACCACCCACTTCTGTTGGGAGACCACAGGACTCTAACATAACGGCAGAACCTGACAACCTCGCAAATTCAACTGGTTATTGATTCTTGATAGAACATGCCGATGAGATACAGGGACATTGGTCCTATTTTTTTTTTTTTTAAAAGGTTTAGTCAGTGTTTTTCAACCTTGGGGTTGGGATCCCATGAGGGGTCACCTGGAATTCAAATGGGGTCGCCTGAAATTTCTAGTAATTGATAAGAATAAAAATAAAAATAAAAACGTGCACTGTGGTACTGTTCATCTGTCAGATGTTCATTGTGGCCGGTTTCAAATGCTGCAGCTCTTTCATAATTCATAGTTTAGTTCTTGTTTGTTCAGTATTCATTGTCAGCCTTGTAAATCCAAGCT
>JAPQRP010000015.1:15115895-15125942 GCA_037367295.1 Apogon hyalosoma | reverse complement strand
TCCATATATTCAGACTTTTGTTCAATATATATAATAATTTCCTAAACGGCATGCCATAATATATATATATATATATACTATGATATTTACTCTTACAATGTTGAACTGTCAGAAAATCAATGAAAGAACCTAAGATTCCTAACACAACATATTTAATAAAGTAAAAAAAATAAATAAATAAATATACACACACATACAGTATATTTATGTTATAACCCCAAGTGTACTTTCCCACAGACTCATCATTTGGTTTTCCTCATGTATATTTGTATTATTGTTTGTTAAAATAAATCCCCCCCTACATTTATTTCCAATCTAACATGTTTGTTGATTCCAGTTTAATTAGAAAAGCGTAGAGCAAACATAGCCTAGATTTGGAATATTTCTTCAGATTGCTGGTTCACACCTCAAAGCACAGAGCAATTACATCTTGCCCTAACTAGCATCCACAGCAAAAGCAACGCATTTAGCAGAAGTCGTAGTCCTTTGTGTTTATACTAGAGAAGCAGAAAGCAAAAATAAATTGAAAAAAAAAAAAAAAAACAACAGCTGGTTCAGGTTGCACAAGCCTAATCGGCAGGAAAAATATACAGGGTGTCCATAAAGTCTCTTTACAATTTAAGAAAAAGCAAATGAATGGACAAATCTGTGGAAATAATTACAAGATGAAAAGTAGATATTGAACTTTCTATATGGACACCATTAGTTGCATGAAGGTACTGGATTTTTTGTATTCGACTTTATTCTCATAAAATTACAGGTTTTATCTCAGTATTTCATGACTTTATTCTCGTAGTGACAAGTGTTTTTATTTTCTTATGTGGCCCTAATACACCGTCGTCCAGTGGAGATAGAGTCAATATTGTTAAGAAAACACTCAAGTCTTCTGAGTCAACTCGTACCCATAAACTGACCACAAAGTTACTCTCCTATTCTTCTATCCATGGAGTACCTTCATACTTATTCTTATGTTTTATCTCTTCACAAACATCTCAAAGCCTTGAACGTTCATTCCCTTTACTGAAATGCCAGTGTTTTTATGGCCTTGGTCGTTGTAGTCTTACACAATCACATGATGAGCTCCTTCCTGTTTCTTTACTCTTTTCAATGACACTCGTGCTTTTCTTACACTTCTTACCAACTGTTATCTCAGTAAATACTCGTATCGCCCAATATTATATTCCAAGGTAAAGTGATCTGTGTGTGATTAGTTCATTAATAAATAACTAGATAAATGTGTAGATATGATGAAAATTTCACACAATATATTACTGTGTAAACAAAAGCAACATATTGAGCTGGTTTAAGATCAACTATAGGAATAAGCGTCAGTCCAAATATATTCTTTGCCTTTCCAATCTGTGTATAAAAACAAAACAAAAAAAATCTTGACATATCACAAAAATGCAAATCTGTGCAATGGAAACATGAATTATAATGTGAGTCTGCGTGTTTGGACTAGTAAGGAAATTGTTGCATTCATTGATTTAGTATCAGAACCAAAGGAAATACCATGTCAGAAGAGAAACAGAAATGAAATGTTGTATTATCCAGACCAATGGTTCAGTTCAGGGGGTAAAAACTAAAGCCAGTCTCAGGTTTTTGTCAAAATAACTCCTCTGTTTATCAGTTACACTATAATGATGATTATATAGAACCGGCCTTTAGTAATCACATAACAGCGGTAGGTGAAATTATGCATACAGTCATAGTGTCTTTTGAAATTTACAAAACATTAGGATGGAAACCCACCTAATTAAATGTTAAGACTAGCTCTCGGCCATTTTCATTTTATCAAGTTAGCTGTCAGAAGGAAGTTGGAGACTCCCAGTCTAAGAATAGAACGCTGACACATGTGCATCCCTGTGGTGAATAATCAAAGTGTAGGGACGAAACCAGAACAAACCCACACACCAGTATCGCTCCTGTATTAGGGTTTAGGCTTCACACAGTATTATTCTTCTTCAGACGTACAGAGAAGCCATCTTAAGTACCCAAAATCCCTTGGTGTTACAAGTCATGTGATCAGTCCCCTTAAAAATATTTACATAATTTATAAAAGGCATGTTTTTCAACTGTAATGTTGCCTCTACAAAACCTCAGTGGATTGGATATGAAGCAATCCAGATGTGACTGAAGTGTCAACTTTCAGCTTTAATTCAAAGGGTTTAATACAAATATTGAATTAACCATTTAGGAAATTTAGCAATTGAAACCATTTTAAACATAGATCCTTCATTTTCAAGCTCAGTAGTAATTGGACATTTGATTAACAACCAGTTTCACGTGTCTGTTCCCTGGTTCTGTGACAAAGGAAGCAGATTAAAGGTCTGGTGTTGAATCCAAATGTTGAATCTGCGTTCACTGGAATTCTCAATATGACGATGAAAGAGGTGTCAAAGTAAGGAGGCTACCATTCAACGGGAAACAATTATTATTATTAATAATAATAATAACAATCATCATCATCATCATAAAAAAAGAAAAAGAAATAAATCACAGGGATAGCAAAAACCTTAAACTATAGCACCAATATCACAAAATATACAAGAAAATCAAAAGATAAGACCCAATATTTAGTGTATTTCTAATGTATTTTGGTGTATTTAGTGTTAGGCATCATAGATACAGTACTAAATGAGGAAACACCATCTAATATGTCATTTAATAAAACAGTGTTATAAATATAAATAATATTATAAGATAATAGCAAGTATATAAACAAATCTATAAATATGATATAATTATTGGCTTCCAGACATTTATGTGTTCGGCCAACTACTGCTTGGGTAACGTTGGCCAGAGTTCATGAGGGTAATCCCATTTGCTGGGAAAACATCATATAACAGTACACAGTGTTATCGTAATTTGATCAAACTTTGAAAGAGGTATCTATATGTATAGAAGTACTTATACAAATTAAATATTTATGCAAGTTTTCCTTTTCCTGATGTTTGTATACATTATTTTGGCTGACTCTGTATGTGCCAAGTTTGAAGTGAATTGAAACAAAATTGATGTTTTTACAGACATTTGAAATTGCTCTCCTTATAAGTAAATGGGAGAAAAAAAAAACAGATTTTTAAAAACTTCATAAAAGATTTGAACTTTGACTTACTTCCCCCAAAATGTAATGAGAGCTACTCTGGGTCACTGGCAATCTATAAACCCAATTTGGTATGAATTCATCCAATAGTTTTGCTGCTAGAGTGTTAACAAACAAAGAAACAAACAAACCGAACCAAAAACAGTACCCCTTGCCTCCCCTTTGGGGGGTGGGGTAATAAACTTTAATTTGGGAGCTATACTGGTGTGCAGATCTTTTCTTGTTTTATAATATTAGACCAACAGTCTTTACCGTTCTGTTGTTGCCTTATAGTAAAGTATCAAAGCTCAGTATTTGGGTGGGCGGGGTTGAGCTTAGGTATCCTTCTATAGCTTGTATGTAATGCAGGAATTTGGCAGCTGCCTTGAAATGACAGCTAATCTGAAAAATGCATCAACATTTTAGTGGACAGAAGGCCTCACCACTCGGTGTCTTGTGGAGGTCAAAGCCCAAGTATGCAGTCAAGTGTTCGGAGTAGGACGCTCTCCAGGGAACGCCGGCAGGGACAGACTGTGGGCTTTGGTTTTTGGGCTTTTTGCAGAGTGGTCAAATAAAAAATGCTACAAAGTCAACTTCTCTACTGTGTGGACCAAAGAAATATGGCTGTCTGAATTCTGTCTGCGTGCCTGCTTTGTCACTCAGAGGCTCAGAGGAAATACGAGGACAACTGTGACTCGCTGCATGAGGAGTCGGTGTCAGAGACGGCGGAAAACTCTGGGGAGGAGGCCGGCGAAGGGGCGCTGGACGTGGAGGCGGGAGAGATGACCGACGGAGGCGAGGATGACTACGACGAAGAGGGCAGCCACCATCTGGTAAGAGGAGCGTTTGACAGGGCCTGACAAGGGGAGAGAGAAAGCAAGGCACTTTGGGAGATCTCAAGCGGGCAGACAGTCTTCACCTTCTGAAAGTTAATTTTCTAGAATTATTCATGGCCACAGATCTGAGAGAGCGGGGCTTCACATGAGTGAATGGTGAGGGCGCCCAGACTGACAGTTTCTCCCCATCGACCCCGACTGAAACAGTGTAAGCGAGAGCCTCTGCACATGCTGACACACAGACCGAGGCTCATGCACATGCAGATACTTAAAGGCTATAATTAAAGAAGTGAGCTTAACAGTGCACCGGCTCAGACCAGTACAGATCTGACTCATTTAAGTGTTCTCTCCCAACTTCGCATTAGAGCTAGCACCACCATAGAAAAGCCAATAAACGCTGATTTGTAGAGGAGCTTTCATTATTTTATTGTCCTTTTTAAATTTTTTATAGTCGTGATTAACAAGGAATTAATCATTAAGTCTTTAAAATTGTGAAAAATTACATTTGCACTTTCCAATTTCCCGGAGCCCAAGGTGAAACAGCTTTTTCATCCAGCTGTCTGAAATTAATTAGAGAAAAGAAGAAAACCTCACATTTAAGAGGCTTGAAGCGGCCACTGTTTCACCTTTTTGCTTTATAAATGATAATTACATATTCATCACCTTCAATTTTAGATCAAGTGTCAAGTAGGACTCTAGACCTCCAAATTTATGCAGTAACAGCCAGTTTCCCAGATGTGGATTAAGTTCGGACTAAAAACTTATTTCAGTGGAGAGCTTCATTGAATTTTTCTTTTTGTCTCAGACTAGTTTTAATCCATGTCTGGGAAACTGGCTTTTAACTATCTGTTCTCTGCTCATTTTGCCACTCTTCTACTGGGTTATTTATGTCACACTGTAGCACTTACAATTCCTATATTCTGCTTTGTTCTAAGGGAAATAGATATAAATCTATTTAACATGAACAGATGAATACCCATAATACCACATGATGTATTTAGTATGAAAACAACCAGTGGGGAAAGAAGTATTCATAACCATTCTTTCAGTAAAAGTTACGGTAATTAGATAAGAAGCACAGTATAACAGATCCACATAATCCTGAACACATATAGATGGAAAAAAAACAAAACAATCAATTTACATTCAACTGATCTTGTTTATTAAAGCATACTGTCATATCTGGAGAAATCTGTTAACTGTATGATATGAACACACTCCCTCTTTGTGTATCTGCGATGTTTGTTCTTTCAGTTTTTCTCTTCATGAACTGAGGAACTGAATCATTTCTTATGAGACGGCTCAGACACAGGCTTTTGACCAGAGTGGTAGAGAAAACAGAGTACCGACACTTCCATGGACTCCTTTTGTAAAAAAAATGGCAGATGAAATATGGAGCCCCTTCTGGGACTGGGAGGCGCCAATAGTTCCAAACATTGAGTATCACCGTGTCGGAACAGATTCATTTCTATTGCTGCTGATCTAGCAACTCCAGCAGTAAGCTAGTAAGATACCATCATCTTTCAGATTATCAAGTATGTTTCCTGTATTAGCGGACATTTGTATTGTAAATCCTCTTTTCTTTGGTATGTGTTAGCGTTGTATAAATGTATATCATACAACAGTTATGTTTGATTTTCAGCTGTAGCCCAATAGTTAGGTAGCTTGACTTCGCAAGCTGTTGAGATTTATCCACTATAACTACAAAATAATGGAGTTTCTAAGGTAAGGTAAGTGCAAATTTGTTTATCAGTGGGTTTTATTTTTAGTTGTTTTGCTGAACCTGGTGGTGTTCGGTTAAGTTTGTCAGCTGAGGTCACGTGCTAATTACTATCATTTACTGTAGGTAGAAATATGGGTCCACTTTGCCAGTTATTTAATTCTATTTGCAATTTATTAATGTTTCATAATCGTATGTAATGCCTGTAAGTAGTTTTATTTGCCCTGTGCTCGTTTCGTAAACCTGCTTGCTGTAGTTAAGAAGCTAGATGGCTTTTGAACTATGAACTATGAACTTTTGAACTATTGAGGCTTACATGAACCATGTGATCAATGTAGCGGTGACTCTCTTTCAATGGCTCTGCTTTTGACGTAGTGGCAGCCAGTGACGTTGTAGCATTTTTGACACTGTCCAAGGTGCTAAACTGCTCCCATTCAGCTGCATTGAATTAAGTAATTATGGCAAGGTGTCATACATGGATATGATCATTTGAGCAAGTTAGGTTCATCTAGCTACATTTTGCCAACAGCTGAGTGTGAATTTAAAGTAAAAAGACAATATTATACTCAGTGGTAGGTTTAAAGCATTGCGGTTTTGTTAGCTGTGCTCACTTCGACAAAAAGAAAAAAAGAACATATGTGTAAACACAAAATATGTGATATTTGTGCTATATTGGGGAAATGGGAGATATTGTTAATGGGTTTATATGTAGTTTGGGGTTTAACATATTATACCCTGTATAGTTTAGTCTGTTTGTTTATGTTTATTTCTGGCAGAATGGTTGCACAGTGGTGATACAACCAATATAAAAGTGCTATGACTAGATATTCCTTGTTCTTTAATTTAATATGATAAATAGCCAGTGAAGGAACTATATTTGGTTATGAATCTGACACTGAAAGTACGGAAGGGGCAGGACTAGATAAGCTTTTGCTTCTTTCTGCTCCTTCTCAAACTGTGTTTATGAGTTCATTCATATGTACGCTTATGTTAAATTTATTGTATTTCGCTACTTTTTCTGTGATTAATGACCATTGACGGGTGCATATGTAACTGACTTCTTGATTTTAGTGGGGTTTTTTTCTTCTTTTTTATTTCAAAGTTTGAGACAAATAAACAGAATAAATAAATAAATAAATAAAATAAATATTTACACTTCACATCTTATACGGCACGTGATAATGATGGATATACGAGAATACAATACAATAAGTACACGGTCACTGGCATTTGCGTAACCGTTTGTGATTTGTAACATGGAGTAGGTGTTAGTGGAGAAGGTCAGCGGGTGGGGAGACGACAAAATGGCGATTTCCACATTTTTTTCTGCAGAATGTAACTTTGACCAAATCACACCAAGTCTCCAGGCACTAAAACTACAGGTCATACCTGACCATTAGGATATAAAAAACACAACCTACACCCACTCATTCTCAGGTGTGACACCCCAGCTCTAGTATATCATAGCAAAACATAAGGATCCAGCCCCTTGTGGTACTATTTGGTATTACAGTAACATTAAGCGTTTCATAATACTCGGTCTTGTCTGTTCTATTCTCGCAATCTTGTGAAACATAATCAGTCGGTGCCCAAATACTGATCCATTTAAAACTTCGCAGAAACCAGGATCGGTTGGAATTCCATAGATGTTGTTCTTGTCTCTTCCCTTAAACAAAGGATGCACTGGTTGGTGACTCGTGTGGACTCGGCCGAGACCCCAAGACGCACTTCATGCTACTGTCAGTTTACTCTCAAAGGCAATATACAATTGTCAGTTTATTCTTTAGGAAATACTCATTGTTGTCGTCTTGTAGAAATCAGTACACGTTCTGAAATAGATAAATGATCATGAATGTGCAGTTTCCCAAAAAAACAAACAACTAACTAATTCTAAAAATCCCTCACCAGTTCAAACTTTTGACAAAGCCCATCATTAACGTCAAAGCAAACCATTTATAATTTTTGTAACGATAAAGCTAACGACATCAGGGAGCCGATGGTGTAAATACAGCAGAGACAGGGAGGACAGTTCACAAGTACGCAAGCGTTCCAGTAAGAGAGACTTGAGCTCTTTGGAAGTTCATTCTTACCAATACGAAGTTCTGACTTGTAAACTCGGCGAGTTCTTGGTGAGAACTTGATGTTGAGAAACACCCATTATGTTAACCATAATGGCAGATTTGGCGTGTTTTTGTTTTTTGTTTTGATTTTTTTGATTTTTTGTTCGTTTTTTCTTATTTCTGTTGATTTTTATCCATTGTGTCAATTTTTTACAAATATTTTTGTTCATTTTTTTCATTTTTGTGCATTGTTTTTCATTTTTGTTCATTTTTTTTGTTCTTTTCTTCATGTCCTAAGGTATGATCTTAGTTATATTATCCATCTGGTCTATTAAAGTTTTGCTGTGGCCCCCTGGTGTTTCGCTTCTCCTTTTTCCACACACACAGTTCATTCATTGTCTGAGCTCGTTTCAGCTCGCCTTTTTCATGTTTCTGTGTCACTGAATCGATCCTAGTATTGAAGTTTTTGATAAGCACTTCAGCTCGCTGCTGTCAGTGTCGAGCCTCATCGACCTCTTTCCTGAGGCGTCCTAGCTCCATTTCATACTGTTTGTCAGTCTTACAGGTCATGTCTTTGAATATAGCAAAGAAGCATTTGCCTTGAAGTTTGTAGACAGACCTTTTCAGTTCTTTGTACTTGTCCACATTTAACACCCATTCTTTTAAATCTGTTGTTATCTGTTCTGTATAGTATTGAAGTTCTTCCAGTTCAGTCTTCAGTTTTGTTTTATCTCGCTGAAGCTTGAAATTCTATCCAATGATGAATGTCTGACCGATGGACGCTGGCAATTTCCATTGTCTCTTTTTGAAGGTTTCCACCTCCCCTCTGCTTTTCTCCAGTTCTTTGTCCAATCATCTGTTTTATGCCATTGCCTTGTCCATATCAGTCTATAATTTCCTGAGATTTCCCTCACAGGTTTAATAGGTTTTTGGACTGAACAACATTTTTTTCTTTTCCAGTCCATCATTCACCACTTTTTGACTTTGGATAATCACTTAATATTCACTGACGATCTTCTCCAAAGTCACATTTTTGTCTTTAAGCATCATGGGTTCATTAAACTATATCTTTTCATTTAGAGCAGAGGTCTCAAATATGCGGCCCGGGGGCCAAATCCGGCCTGCTAAAGGGTCCAGTCTGGCCCGTGGGATGAATTTGTGAAATGCAAAAATTACACTGAAGATATTAAGTTCAGGTTCCACATACAGACCAATTTAATCTCAAGTGGGTCAGATCAGTAAAATAGAATCATAATAACCTATAAATACTCACAACTCCATTTTTTTCTCTTTGTAAATGTAAACATTTTCATGTCATTTTACTGTATTTACACTAAAACAAACGATCATTTCACAAAAACGCAAATAACCAGAACAAATATGAATATTTTGAAATAATTCTGCCTGTTATTAAATGTTTTGTATATTTGTAGAGCCACTGTGATCTGTAAGTTGTAATTTACATGTGTAAATGACAAACTGAGACATAATATTGTTAAAATTGCACTCAATTTTCTTAAGAAATTTCAGTATGTTCATGTTATCCCTGTTGTTTTAAAGGATGGTTGATAGATATACACATTTTCACACCATATTTTTACTTTTTTCACTCTAAAACATGAAGAAAGTTTGGATTTGACATTATTTATATATTATTATGTTATTATTTCAGTGGTCCGGCCAAATGTAGAGCAAATTTAGCTTAATGTGGCCACTGAACTAAAATGAGTTTGACACCCCTGATTTAGAGACAGGATTTTGGCCTCATGTATCAGCTCCATTGTTTTCATCTCACACTGATGTCCATTACTTCTGTCCATTTTATAGCTGCTGTGTATAGTTTGGCAGCCAGATAAACTGTTCCTTAATCTCAAGACTCCAAAGACATCTCAATGTCCACAGGTTTAATGATATGCTGAAAGGAAAGGTGAAACTAAAACGTACAAAAATAGCATAATTACACACATGCTTATCTTCAACATGTGCATGCATATATTGTTCAACACAAGAAAAACTTACATGAATTCAACTGTGTTTTTATTGCCACAGTTTTCAGTGTATTTTTTCTTCTAACTCAAAATAACATTTATCATCCTTTCTCCTTTTTAACCTAAAATCTAATTAAACATGAAATTAGTTATATTTATGGCTTTTACGATGGCCTAATGTGTGATATTACAAAAGATAATAGGATCTTAACCCATGCAAAACCAAACAGCCACTGGTGACCAAAACCATCTACTGACCTAAAATGTATAATACCTGTGGATCCACTAATTCTATCAATACATGTAAATAATTGGTGTAAAATACAGTTTGTCATCTTTTCATGGTCATCAGATGTGA
>JAPQRP010000015.1:15093177-15104768 GCA_037367295.1 Apogon hyalosoma | reverse complement strand
TTAGCAGTTGGGTTATCTGTGCTGCTGGGCCTTCAGAGTGCAGTCAGCTTCTTAAGCCAGTGGGTGTGAATCATGTCGGGCCCTGGTGCTGTCCAGCTCTTCATTTTGGACATTCTTGTTTGGATTTCTCCTAGGGTGGTGACTACTGGGTCCTGTTCTGGAAGTTGGCTGCGCTCTTCCTGTAAGTCTATCAACCATTGGGCATTAATGTTATGTGTTGTCTCTTTCTCCCAGATACTCTCCCAGTATTGCTCAGTCTCAGTGCCTGGGTGGATCTGTTGTTGTCTTGTTGTTGATCTTGTTACTCGGCCACTAAGAGTAGACCTTAGCTGGGTTGGTAGAGAACATCTTGTTTACGGTATTTTCCTTTCCTCTGCTTCTCTTGTATACCTCTTTAGGCAGGTAGCTAGGGCTGTGAGCCTTTGCTTAGCAGTCTCCAGTGCCTCAGTTTGTGGACAGTTTGTTATATTTTCTGGGCAGCTCTTTCCTTAGATTCACACCTCTGCTTAGTTCTGTTAGAAAGCTGACTTTTCACCATGCCACCACGATCTTTGCCTGTAGCCTTCTTCTCCATGGGGCAAATTGCTCCTTCTGGTTACTCATGCTCCGTTTGTAGTCAGGCATCTCTAGGATGACTGTTGCCGCTGCATACATCAGCTGATTGATCTCAGTGATGTTAATGGTAGGAATAGTTAGCAGTGCGGTGTTCAAGTCCTCTAGTAGAGACTGGTCTGGTACTTTGTTATTTAGACTTGGCAAGCAGGAGGAAGTTGAGTTCCCCCAGGACTTCATGATTCTCTCTCTCAGGTCATCTGCCCTTGTGTTCAGTCGGTGTCCCTTATATGTATAGTCAAAAAATGAAAATTTTAAAAATGCTAACATTGATCAGGCATATAAAATTATATATGAACAATAAATTGCTGATTAAAACTGACATTTGCACATTTTATTGCCTCAGACATATTTTGTCTATTTTGATTTAAAAATATAAATGATGGCTTTTACAACTTCAAATCAAAATGGGAAAAAAATACATCTACAACATGGATGAAAGAGAACAAAATAAGCATTTAATACAATAAACAAAATAAGCATGAAATCAACAATATTTTCCTTGTGAAATCAAAACAGTAAATATTACAGTACAGTGATGGTTTACATGAATGTTTTAAGACTTCATTTTCCAGTTTAAGACAAAGGTTGATCATTAATCCAAAAGTAATCCAATGTAAATTCCATCAGTTACTACATTTTAACACAGTGACAAATTAATCTGCATCCCGTTCCATTATAAAACAGAATCACTACGTCACTGATTCTAAAATTCATACAAAAGCAGCAGATGGAAACTTACATACATGTATATGATCTTGGGCAGATATTCTCAAAATTAAATTAAAATTCTTGAGACATTTGACTAACTTTAGAATCTCCATCTTTCAAATGTCCATGAACACTGTCAAACCTTTACAAGATCTAGAACAGTTGCCCTTCCCTCTGCATCTCCAAAAAGAACTGGTAGGAAAATGGTGGAAAAACTATGATCATTTAAGTGATTCTTCATAACCAAACTGTTCTAGAATTGAAGCATTGATCTTGAATTACAGTCCATCTCATGATCTTCTGTTTGTTTATTCTCTAGAAGGTGGAAAAATACACAAATAAATTTATTTAAATGCGGGACATTGTTTAATTATGTGGGATGTGGGATCAAAGAATCAAAATAAAGTGGGGCACCTAGTTCTTCGCCCAGTACGATTAGTATTAATATTAGTATCCTTGTATTATTAACTTAAAGTACATTCCAACTAAAGTAACAAAGGCTGATAAATCCATGCTTCACTCCGCAGTGTGACCAAACCTCCAACATCACTGGATGGATCCAATACTTATAATAATGTAAATGTGTACATGGGTGTTTGTCATCAAAGTCTCCCTGCACTAAACTGACTTTCAGATTTTACAGAATAAGTGGTGAGATCCAAACATTTTACACTGAAAATATATTATGCATGAGTGAAATGTACTGTCTTTGGCTTAATTATAAACCAGGAAACTGATAAACCAGACATCTAAATCAAATGAATCCATAAACACCCAGTGCTACTTCTGTGGCAGTTACAAATATTTTTTTTCATTATATTTAACTTTTCTAGAGTGATTTATCTCCATTTATTACAATATTATTCTCTGTACTTTTGTATTTTTTCAATGAAAATCAGATATTTTCTTAGGATTTATTTACTGATCATGTAGATGTGCATAAAACCTCAGAGTAAAGTTGAGGGCTATTATATCAAAAATAGAGAAAACTGAGGAAAAAGTGAATTTTTCAATAAAATATATCATTAACTAAACATCCACTGTCACTGATCCAACTCCATGGGTTTTACTAGTGAATCAATGTTGTAGAAGATGACAGTGTTTCCACGTTCACAACAAAGAATGTCCAAATGGGTCATATGTGATGACCATGAAAAGATGACAAATTGTATGTTACACCAATTATTTACATGTATTGATTAACACAATACTGGAACAGGATTAAACGTTTTAGATCAGTAGATGCTTTTGGGCGCTGGTGGATGTATGGATCTTTAGGGGTTAATAAATGCATAAATAAAAACATGTAAATGACCATATCTCAAACTCTGGGTAATTCAGTAAATGTGTAACTTACAACAAACACTAAACAATCTTTTGGGCAGTTATTTTCCCAAAAAACTTAGCATTTCCAGTTTGGATCACTACATTAGCCTTCCACCGTTATCGATGGCAACTTCTACCAAGACCCATTATTTGTACGGTGTCCTGTCAACACCCAAACAGTCTACACTAGTCAGTCCAATTCTACTAATTGCCTTTAATGCATAACATTTGCACTAGCAAAATATATATAGTGGGATAAAAAATTTGCTGCTGAAATACAGGCGACTATTATAGAGCTGCATAAATGGAAACATTATGTAAAAGTTCGAAAAGCTCAAAATTGTGCAGGAGAGTGTAAATAATTCAGTACTTTTCCCATTGTGTTACATCCTCATATGCATGTTATAATCTAACATATGACAGGTGGAGCTCTGAACCGTGTCCAGGCCATATCTGAGGTACAGCACTAATGAAGGCAGGTTTGGAAGGTGAGTCTAACAGGTCATTGAATATAAAATGTCCCACTCCATGAGGGTATATTACAGCATATTAGTATAACTTCAACACCTCATCTGCAACACACATCTGTCCACGTCTGACCTTAAACATCATACAGGACCAAACCAAATCTAATGTGAAATAAAATACTCGTTTTATCCTCAAAAAAGGCAGCTGACCAAAAACCACAACCGTCCAAAGGACTGGAACATGAAAGACATCCCATGGTACCAAGAACCAGAGACACAAACAAAACACAAAAATGACATGAAACTAGTGTGTGTGTGTTGGACTGAACCGACACCACATTAAACACACATCAGCCACAGTGGCCAACAGTGACAGCAGAGGATTTACCAACACAATACAGGACATTTGATGAAACCTGTCCTGTATCCACTGTGGCGGACTTCTACACAGGCTTAGATATGTGCATATCCGCTTAGTTCCGTCTGTATTTACTGTATTTGTACTTACACATCAGCCGGAGGAGGAGGAACTTAGACGTAGAGCTGAAGGTGTGTGTGCTGACGACAGATGGTTTTTGTGTTTATTCCCTTTTCTTATTGTTGTTCTTCATTCGCTGACGTCACACACGTCAATATTCGAAGATTTTCAGCTCAAGCTTTGTCTGTCTGAAGGTGCACTGCGTTGGCGGAGTTTTTCTCAGTTGTTTTATCCTTTTATCGGCTCAGCTGCCTCTGTCTCCTCGTGCATCCTGCCTATTTCTCTCGCGCACGCCAAAATAACAATAAAGGGGAGACGCCGTGCGCGTCAGTGTCTCGACATGTTTCAGCCAATAGAAAGCCTGGTATCACAGACACTACCGCTCCCAGCCAATCAGCGGCTGGGTCTCACAGCAGGACCACAAACCAGGGTCTGTCTGGTCCGTCTAGATTGACAGGCCCGCGGGTCTGTTTTTTTAAGGTGGCGCCGTATAGATTACCCCCACCACCACCACCACCACCACCCCCACCCCACCCGCGCGTGCATGTTCGACAACATCAGGAGGGTCATGATAACATAAAGAGGCGTTTGCTCAAAAAAGGTTGAGAAACACTGTTCTACATAGAGTTGCCAAATCTTGTTACCACCTCCCGCCAATAAATAGCAAACATGTGCCCCTTCAGTCCTTACACCATTTCAGAGCATGTTTCTATTCTAAGTGAAGAAGAAAATCCAGTTTTAAAGGCACGGTCCCGACCTGGGTTATTAAATAAGTACAGTTTTGAAATTGTCGTATCACAGTGTAATATTTATTGGAAAAAACTCCGGCGCCTAAAGGGTTAATACTCTTTGTAACAAAACATATTCTTAGCCTCATAGCATAATTACATAAGTCCTATATTTTTGGCCAAATTGGGATTTATGTGCAACTTGAGTCTCGACCTAACACTGCTGGTTCATTTTATGCAGATGTCACAATTTGACCAAAAATATGACTTGAAAATGCTATAGGCTAACGATACGCTTTACATCATAAACGTTTACTATTCACCACCAGACAGAATAGTATCCTCAATAAATAAAAATATATCTGAAAATTGTTCTGTTCCTCCTTGGGTATTGAAATGTAGTTTCCAATGATACCAGGCTTTCATCAGTCAGTAGTACCTGAGGAGTTGGATGCAGGTATTGAGATTTGCTACGCCTCCCTGCTGAAGAGTTTCCTGTATAAACTCCCCTCAGCGTCCTCTCTCCTGCCTCACCTGCCTGTACACACACGCCACGCTTTTCCACATTACACTTCAGTTTCCCATTTCCTCTCCATATGCCTCCCCTTTTAAAATTCTATCAGCGGCCGATTCACAAAACCTTCTCAGAGCACATACATTTAAAAACCTGAAAATCCCACTTGAGGTGTGGAGAATATATTAATGTTTTGCTTGCAGGCCTACCAAGGATAGAAAATCACAGTGAGGAGAACCTCAATAAGTCACATCCAGAAGGATTAGAGAGGCCGCTCTGGCGACCAGCAAATATTTCTGCACTTCCAAGATATTTCTGAGGCCATTCAGAACAGACAAGCTTTAAACTCGGACTAATCCTCATCAGATTTACAGCAGTATAAATAGCCACCATGTTTAGGGAGGCGACAGACTCCTATAGTGTGATGTGTGATGTTTTTCATCAGTTTCTCCTTTATCACTTCAGGACGAGGAAGCGGACACCCCCAGCTGGTGGTATTTAGATTCATCATCACCTTCAAGAGACAAAAAAAAGGATCTCAGAGGGATCAAGACACCCATTCTGGACTGTAAGTTGCGTTCAAGAGATGCTGAATCACATTTAGATGCCCAGCTGTGCAGCACAAACCGAATGTGATGCACTTTCTCTAAAAGAAATTGTATTCGAGACCCATTTTAATGCATTGGCCTGAGTTTACCTCACAGACATTCTGTGCAGTTTACATTTCATTGCAACAGGCTGACAGTGAGTGTTATGAATTGAATTATGTGGAAAGAAGGGAACATGATGTTGTTGATCAATTGTTGATGCTTCTGCAATGTGTTTGCGCTGTAATTCCATAAATTGTTTTTTCAAGAAAATCAAATGAATATATGACAAAACAATCCAGGACTGCAGTTTGATATTTAGAAAATGAATGAAACATCAGTGGCGTCTGGTTCGGATTTAACTCATACATAAGCCAATAGCTGTGAGCATAACTTTATCCAGCTTTATCCATTTATCACACAAATGCCCTGTGGGGCTGTTCCATCATATATTCCAACTCCTGCCAAGTTTCAGAAGCAGAAAGGGCTTCCTGAGGTAGCGAGCCAACATTGGTACAGGCTTCCTGCCAGGGAGCAGTGCCCTAAAGTCTCAGCGCTCCTCTACCCCGCTCAGCCTGTGCATCTCAACATGGACTGCTGCTGTTCAGGAGCCAACGCCCTTTCAGCCCTTTGAGCTCTTTCAGCTCTTTCAGCCTTTTTCTCCTTTGCTGTCTCCTTCTGCATCCATTTCCATCTCATGTAGGTTCGGGGCTGAGCTGAGGAGCAGCGCCAGACGTATTATTACTTCATGTCACATGTGGAGAGGTTGTAATCCACGAAACACACCTTAAATCTCTATTTTACAATGGCTTAACCTGTCTTAACTGCATGAAAAACAAGGTGGTAATACAACAAAAACATTCTCAACCGAGCAAATAGAATTAACCTGATTATAAATAAACTGCTGCAACGTGAATGATATTACCAGTGGATTGGTTTTTAACCCTCTGTTAATTACTCGCATCATGCTTGCTCACCTTTTTTAAGAGGTGAAAAGTTCCTTAAAATACAGACAGAGGTGTTTTCCCCATATTTAAGCTCATTAAAAAAGGGAGAGGTGAGAGAGCAGCTGCTCTGTAATTAGACCCGATGTTTATCAGCCGTGTTGAAAGTTTTCTCATCCTACTGTTCAGATTACTTCAGCGAATCCTAAAGTTAATGATGTGTTTTACAGCTTACGTGCAGGCTCCCGTCAGATTTATATCCATTTATCAAACTACCTGTGATGTCATCAGCCTCATTAATGTTACAGAGCCACCATTTCGACACGTGGTTTTTATCGGTCGACTCTTTAACAGCTCGACTTCCTCCAGACGTTGCTTCGAGGCCTGGTCCGAACACGCAGGAGTATTTTGTCAAACCTTGCTTTTTGTGTGTGTGTTTCATTTTTTGCCTTTCTGGCCACAGTGAGAATAGGTCTTTCTGAAAACGCCATCCAAGCTGAACATAAGTTGGAAGTCCTTTTGAGAGCAGTGCTTTTGGTTTGTAACATCAGAGTATGTGCCGTTCTCTGTTATCATAAGGTGTTTCTCAAAGTGAACAGAGGATGTTTTAACAGCTTAGTTTCTTCAGTGCTATGTCCTCAAATGTCAATGTCTAGAATCCTTCCAAGCAGGCACGCTGCTACCAACTATGGGCCCCATGAAAGCGGAATTGTTGTGGACCCTACAAAAATGTACTATCTTCTCAGTCTGTTGGACTGTGTGTGTGTGTGGGTGGGGGGGTGATGCAGTCTATAAACAACGTCACTTACTTTAGTGTGAAAACAAAACTGAAACTTAACATGCTTTCAACGTTCACCTCCTGACTTCTATACCTCTCTTAGCAGGTCTTACATGAAATTTCCACAACTTCTAACCTGTATCCACTGGACCCCCTCCACTGCTCTGTGGGCCGCCCACAAATACTGGGCCCCATGAATTTGTCATGTTTGCCCCCCTTATCATCACCCCAGCTTCCAAGGTCGGAGTTGGAGTCTGCTTATTTGACTATTAGGTAAAATGCAGATGACTTATTATGTTGAAACGTGTATTTGTTTCTCTCCAACGTACAACCTTAAATAAGTTTGAAAAATACACAGACTTAAAAAAAAAAAAAAAGTAAGTTGCATGCAAAGTTTTTTTTTTCAAAATTACAATCAAATAACTGCACAGATCTGACTAAAGTTGCAATTCTTGATAGTTTTTTTTTTTAGCATCACTTTCAGCATATTTTATTCAGGTGATCTGAGAAGACATGAGGCTTCAATCGCTGATCAGATTTAGCCAGATACGAGCTGGAGGCCACTCCACTCCACTCCACATGGCTTCACAATTCTACTCCTCACCTGTGTTTTCAGGCTGTAGAAGATCCACCCCATAACGCCTCTGCTTCTGGCTTATCACAGGTGTTGTCGGACAGGGAGGGGCTTAAACACATGACTGACAGATGCAATTACCAGTCGTTAATCAGATTCTGTCACATGCAACGTAGACATGATTCTACTCTGTATCTTCACTCAGAAGCTCAGAAAAGTGGCTTTTCTTGTCCTTAACTGCATTAAATGCAAGAAAGTTCACTTATATGGAACTGAGTAGTACAACAAGGTTATACTGTCACATTAAAAACAGATACATATCAGTTAATTCTCCTGTTGGTATCTCTTATCATTGTGCTGATGAAGATCTGGAGTTGGTCCTCAAGCTCCATCAGTGGCAGCTCACTACTCCTAATGTGCTAATGCTAATGCTAATGCTAGATACAGGGAGTGTATTAGGATGGGTACATTTCAATGATGAAATAGTTAAGTGAGTTAACCTTTCTATTGTGACATTTTGGTAGAAGTCACAGGAGAGAGAAGTTTGGTTGCACTTCTCGGGCCCCAATGCACCACACAACTATGAGAAGGCATTTTTATTTACCCTCTTTTTCAAACGCCTATGTAAAACAGCAGAATCTCTACAATGGAAAAAATCTAAATCTTACTAAGTGTATTGTTTTCCTTTCTAGTCAAAATATCTCATCACACTTAAAATAAGACATAATCACCTAAAGAGTAACTTTTCAGTGAGATATAAGAACTTATTTTTAGACAATAGATCTGGAAAATCTTATTTCAAGAAATCTTACTAAGATAATTTTCACTTGTTTGATCAGCAGATTGTTTTTTTTGTTTTTTTTTTGTTGTTTTTTTTGCTTGAATTAAGCAAAAGAATCTGCCAATGGAACTAGTGAAAATTAATATATAACACATAACAGCAACTTGCTTTTAAAGCATATTTACAACTTGCAAGGTAGCACACAGTCACATGAGTTGGTGATACTATAAACATCACGAGTCACGTGACTCAATACAAACTGTCCCCATAACATGATCAGTGTGGCTCGCTACAATATTTAATCCTCGATTCGGTCTGAGAAGAGAAAGCTGTAGAAAGAAGGGGTGTACTTTACATTTTCCCCTCTGATTTTGGCTCCTGAAGCTTGAATTGTCTTAAATTCCTAGTTGTCTTTATCTGATAGATTCAGTAGAGACAGGAAATGTGGGAGAACCACACCCAACAAATGGACTGGAGTAGAGCCCAGGTTGCTTCAAAAGGGCCTTGAACTACATAGAATCTGCTGAAATGTCCAGTATTTCTGGCACTTTTTAAACATTCCACAATCCTAAGTACAAATATTTTAGAAATTCAGACAGACTTGCAAACCACAGGAGAATCCTTGACTTTGAGAAACACCCATAATGAGCTCTGTTCTGTTCTTTGGAGATGAGTCTGTTTAAACAAGTGTTGGACATGGCTGAAGTATCACTGGTGTTAACATCACTGCCAGGACTTTTAATATGTTCACACATAAACAGTGTTTTTCTAAAGTTACTTCCACTATTCAAAGGAACAGAGGTGTTAAAACATGCTTTATTGCTTTTATTTTTCTTTTTTCATTGTTCTGATTGGCCTGGTTTGATGGGTTTTATATCTACCTGTTGGTTTGACGTGTAATTGGCAGTGCTTCAGTTGTGTCTTTATATAATTTTATTTTTTATTTTTTTTAAAAACAGTGCTTGTGTTCTTTTTCTGTTTTCTTTTTCTGTTTAAGTATGAAGGAGTAAAAATCCTTGTGAACCTGTGGACTAGGCCTTAGAGGAAACATAAAAGCTCCCAATCAGAAACCGAAGCCTCTCTCTGCAATATGTTCTGTACAATTGAGTTAATTCACCCAAATAACTCAGTAAAATTGTCAGCTGACATGTAGTTATGCTCAAAGTTTTCTTTTCTGTAAACTTTTTGAGAATTGAACCCAAGAGACTTGTATTACCACCGAACGGAGATCAATGTGAAGGAACTTTCACTTTGCAAATTAAATTATAACATTTCTACAACAATGCGCCTTTTGCCAGAAACAATATCCTAATAATTACTCTGGGAAATCAACAGACTTCTCAGGAGATTTGTGTCTTTGTTTTTATTTCTAAATGAAGTTTGCAGATGAAAATAATAAAGACACAATTAAATAAACCCTGGAAAACAGGCGGTTAGGTCAATGCTTTTAATAACCCAAACCAAACTCACCTTATCATAATATTACCACTAAACCTGGACCAATACATCCACACCACAAGGGGTAGAGGAAGAAAATGTTTTGTCATTTTGGATAAACTGACCCTGTAAACAAAAACGTGGAGGAAATGTCACCTCACACAAGTTCAAGCGACATGAGTTCAGTCAACCCTGGCAGTGCTGCCGAAAAAAACGCATAAAACTGAAAAAACTGTCCTGCAGCTTATTCAAAATAAATGTCTGGTGAATGATGATAATGTGTAATATTTAGCACTATTTTTGTATCCAAAACCATGTTTAAGGGAAATGGCTCTGCTACATGTCTGTCTTTTTTGCTGGTAGCCTGTTATTTAATGAACAGTATGGTGATGTGTCAAATATTTAGCTAATACTCATTGCTTTTAACTGTTGTAATTTATCTGGGTCACTTTAAGAACATGTTTACATCCACTAACGTTTTTTTTCCCTGTAAATAGCCCTCACCATGATTATTTCCAATACCAGCTAGTCTAGAAAAAGGGAACCTTTATTTGAGATGAAAAACATTGAAATAATAAAATGACAGTTTGTTGGATTTTAATCATTTGCTTTTGGGGATTTAGCTTTGGGCTTGTAGAGATGTGTAACTGACAACTGTTGTATAGAAATGTACATTCTTTGTAAAGATATTTTTATCAAAAGGCATGTTTATTGTAACTTTGTATTTTTGGTTCATGTATACAAACAGTATATTCCAACTGTTGTAAGGCTAGAAAACTCATTGTCATTGTAGATAACTATTTGTGTTCTTATGAGTCGATGAAATGTTTGTGTCATATTTAACTAGTCAAATGTTTCAACGATCAACACTTTATTTTGCAAATAAATATGAACTGAAGGACAAAAGAACCTGTTGGATTTGTCGTACATAAACACAGGATTGATAATCATCTGTATGAATGAAGAGCTGCCCCATAATGTTACAATTTTATGGATCCTTTTTTACCTTCTCAATTAAAATACACGCAATCAATAAAATTATTTTAATCGTGCATATGATGTGATGTTGAATAAAGAGTCCGAAATGCTCACTATGTTTTAACCATAAAGAATAAGTTGAACATGTTATATTCGTCTTATGTTGTTTGGTCTCTTGAATAAAAACTCACATTTTACCTATTTTCTGCATTTTCACAGGGTGCTTGCACAGGACTTAAAAGTCTTAAAAGGTATGGAATTTTGAAACGCTGTTTTCCAGACCTTGAAAAGTCTGGAATTTTGTGTAAAAGTCTTAAAGTATGGAAAAAGTTTCTCTCATAGTCGAATTTTAGACTATGTACAAAGGCACGTAGTCTTGTAAGATAAGAAATACATGAGGAAAGCATTTAAGGAACTTGATATAATCAGGGTTCCCACGTGTCTTGGAAAACCTGGAAAATGATTGACCAATTTTCCCGTCATGAAAAACATATGGAAAATGAGAAAAAAGGTCAAATGTTCTGGAAACGGTTAAGTTATCCTAGAAAATGACTTATCCTCCTGCCTTGTGACCTTGTGTGTCTAAACTGAGATGAAATAAAGGAAATAGTTTTTCAGTGATTTATTGAAAATATACAAATATTTTTAGAGGAAGTGCAGGAGAGAAAGTAAGAGA
>JAPQRP010000015.1:15080230-15092273 GCA_037367295.1 Apogon hyalosoma | reverse complement strand
AACCAGACCCAGCTGGAGGCTTTGGTCCAGGAAGAGTGGACCACCATCCCACAGGAGACAGAAGAGAACCTGTGGACTCCAGCAGGAACCATTATCAAGAACAAAGGCCACTCTATTGACCATTAAGAAAAGACACTGGACTGAGTAAACCTAGGATATGAATAATTTTGAACATGGCGTTTTTTGGAAATCCTCTAATAAAATACTGCTGAAAAAAAAGAATTTCTCCAAGTATCATTTATTATTCCCTCATTTGTGTATCACATATAAGTCACAAAGAAACTTGAGGAAACTCATTCATTTCATTACAAAAACAAAGTCACAAAACATGTCAGGGGTATGAATAATTTTGAGGACGATGGTACATAAATCAGTAAATTACATAGAGTAAACACAAGATTTACAAAGAGAAAACACAAAATACAGATGATAATATCATAATAAATGGTGATAAATCACTTAAGAAAAGCCAAATATAGAGAAGAAACTATTTTGGAAGTGCCACCAAAGTAGCACTGGGTCTTTATGGGTTAAAAACCTAAACATCCACCCTCAGCTGAAAACATTTCCTGATCAAAAATGATTAACCCATAAACACCCAATGCTACTTTTGTGGCAATTCCCAAATGAATAGTTCTCTCTATTTAATCTTTCATAAGGAATTTATCACCATTTATAATAATATTGTCCTCTATATTTTGCATTTTTACAGTAAATCATGTATTTTCCTATATTTTCATGAAAACTCAAAATTAATTCAAAGCTTATTCTACCAAAACAGAGAAAAGTGAACAAAAAGTTAGTTTAGTTTTATTTTCAGCAAATAAAATCATCACATAAAGAACAATCCAACAAAAACAAACAAAATGTTCGATGCTTTAAAAGGAGTAGGAAGAAGTATAACTTATAAAGTGACTTTTTCAGTCAAATCTATCATTAACTGAACATAAACAAAGTGTCTCCATCCATGTCATTGATCCAACTCCATGGGTTTTACTGGTGAATCAATGTTATAGAAGATGACGGAGTTTCCACGGTAACTATGGAGCTTCTGAATGTCCAAATGGTTCATATCTGATGACCATGAAAATATGACAAACTGCATTTTACATTAATTATTTACATGTATTAATAGGATTAATGGAGCAACAGGTATTAAACATTTTACAGTAGATGACTTTGGTCACCGATGGAGGTTTGGGTCTTTATGCGTTACCTGTTGATCCACTAATCCTATCAATACATGTAAATAATTGAGTGTAAACCGTGGAAACAACGTCATCTTCTACAACATTGATTCACCAGTAAAACCCATGGAGTTTGTTAAATGACAGTGGATGGAGACACTTGGTTTACGCTCAGGTAAGGATATATTTGCTGAAAAAGTCACTTTTTCTTCAGTTTTCTGTGTTTTGATATAATAATGTTAGAATTTACTGTGAGTTTTCATGAACATCTAAATTCAATTTAGGAAAATACATGATTTACAGTGAAAAATGCAAAATACATATGGTAATATTATAACAAATGGTGATAAATTACTTAGGAAAGGTTAAATACAGACAAAAATGCATTTTGGAATGGCCAGAAAAGTACCACTGGGTAGACTTTATACAGTGGTCCGACTCTACCGCCATAAATGCAAGATGTTGGTGAAAACATTAATGTAACTGAATGGAAATAAATATGGCATTTATTCTGACATTGTAAAGCCTTAATGGATACCATGTCAAACCCAAGTCCACAATACTGAATGTGAGTGGGGTTTTTTTGTTTGTTTTTTTGTTTCTTTTTGTGGCCAGGTAGTGTATAAAAAATAATCCAAATATTAATCAGAGAAGAATGAATGACTGACTGATGTATTACACTTTTTTTCCGTCCTGCTTTCCTTTGCAAATGGATAAAAAATTCACACAGTAAACAAAAGTGCTTTTAGAGCTGCTAAGAAATCCTGGTCATGTTATACCGACTCTGCAGGAGGATAAATAAGATGTGTGTTTGTATATTCTGGCTCCAGCTTCCAAAGTAGACCTGCCCGGTTAGAATGAACACACAGCCTACACATTTCAGCCCAGTGCTTGTTCTTCACTTGGACACTCACACTATGCTTCAAACACTGATTATGTGGCTGATTTGGGCTTGGATAAAGTGACAGGAAAGTGTGTACTTAAAGCCCAGCAATCAGCTGACGTTATCATGAATCTCCCAGCTGAGCCCGTCTCAGAAGTCTGAAATGTTACAACTTGTATTTGGATGAACCTGACATATTTTTTTTTAGTGGTTGGAGCTGGTAAACAGCAACCCCCGCTGAAATGTGTTTGGAGGAAGTGTAATCTGGAAGCCGGTTTGGTGTTACAGCCTTTTTTTTCACAGTTGGATCGGATTTTTAGCCTACGTGAAGTTGTCCGCATTGACCGAAAACACCTGAAAAACCGTTTCCAGCTCTTCCTACGTTGCCTGTTATTTAAAACAAACCAACAACTCCCCGTCCATCGGAGTCAAGGACAGCATTACAAGTTCAATAAAAAGAAATGCAAATAAAACTATCAGGTCCCGGCTTCCTTAAACATTGCAAAGGATTTGAAAAACACTAAATCAACAGCTGCTGCAATGAAAGCGTATGAAAATACGGGAAACGGAAAGCGATGGGGAAGCTCCAGACATTAAAGCGTGTCTTTGTAGTGACTTAAAAGATGGAAGTGAGTCAAACAGGCTCTGCTTGGCAGGGTTTTGATGTTCTTACCAAAGATCTTTCCCTTGTTAATGTCCTTGAAAGGTGTCGATACCGTTGCTTCCACTCAATTAGAGACGCTGTAAAGGTAGCTGGGCAGCAACAGATGGCCCATTCAAAGCTGCCCATTTATCCACAGTAAAAGGTAATGCCGTTAAGGTTAATGAGGGCCAGCTCCACTGCCACACACAATTAACCCACTGTACCAAAACCACACCACCGGTGGCTGGCATGATTGCACCCAGCTGGTCCCATTTAACCTATATACGGGAAACATTTCAGCCCCTGCTTAATGTGCTGTCGTTTATTCATTTATACAGAAATGATTGAGTGAGAAGCGAAAGGGGAAACGAGAGAGATAGTCAGCCATGATAGTGAGCAATAGGATGAAATTCACTACATGATTTTAATTCCACTGGAGCTGTTAAGCCTCAGCAATATTGAATTTTTCACTTTCTCAGCTGTGAAAATAAAATATAGATTAGAATTATTAGTGGAGTTGAATGCTGGCGGCTAGTCGGTCATTACATCGATTTAGAAGGGCAGGCGTGGCCGTCCCGTCTGTATGTGTTTACTTTTAATTCAAACAAATTAAGCATCGTGCATTCACGCCCGCAATCATCGACTCGCATGTGTTTACAGAGGCCGGCAGATTCAGCTCACTAACTGTAACATGCCTCTCTCCATTTGGGAAATAAATTATGTGATCAGTTCAGCTTCGGGCTCATTGTTACTGTTTGCAGATAGATTTTCATCTTTAAATTATCTCAACAACAGCGAGAAACACAGATTATTCAGAGAGAAAGTCAACCTCATTTGGAGCCAGGCCAAGTTTACGGCACAATTAGAGACACTCATGCACAAACTAAAACTGTATATTCTAATTGTTAATAAATCCTTGCTCTTAAAACATTTGCCCACATGACAGTTGCATAAAAGTGGTATAAATAACCATACATATATATTTATATATATATATATCATATTTCCTAAAGCTGGAGTGTATCTGCTATACTGCAAATATTCATTTCCCTGGCTCACTGCGCAAATCTTAATTAACATTTATATTATATTAGCTTAGGGCTGCATGATGAGCATATTTTTAAGGCCTGATTTGAAAAATATTTAAATTAATCTGCCAATAATCTCGAATGTGAAACTGCAAACGCAGAATGAAGAGTCACGGTTTTCATCTGTGCTGCAGGATCTAATGAAATCACTCGAATTTATTGCAGTGAAAGATGAGGTGTTGCAAAGTGATTAAAATAATTTAGCTCCCAATTGTGAATACATATGTGTTTAATCTTGTATTTTTGTTCCTCTTGCAGGGTTTATATCCCGTCTAAGATGCGTTCCAGATATGCACAGATGCACAAATTACAGCCCGATGATATTTTTTTCTGGGGAACAATAGCGTCAAATGATCTAAAAATTGTGCCCATTCCCATCACAAAAATAGAGATATTATCAGTGCATCGCATATGAGTCATCTTGGCGGTGAGTGAAATCATTTGAATGCTACAGTACATTTCCTAATCCCCTAATTGTTTTATTGCTTCTGCAATTTTATGCCTATTGGATGATATTACATTGATTTAGGAGTAAGGGAGAACAATCACTCTTCCCAGGCCTGAACTGCAAAAGCTATCACGTTCTTCCGATGACATCCATCATGGTGTAATTTAAGATTGAAAACATGTCACAGTGATGCATAGCAAATATAAAAACTGAGGGATGGTTGCATTGCAGAGGTTAATACTTTAAAACCTAAGTCAGATTTAGACAGACACCCACGGAGAGGATGGAAGATGTGGGGATTTGGATTTGCAGTTTCAGCAGGAATAAAAATGTCAAGCGAGAACTAGAAATCAAGAAGGACAAGATGAAAAGCTAAACACTTATTGATTCCTATGAAAGAAGTGGAGGAAGAAAGGAGGACTTAGGATGTGCAGTCTGCGTTACAAACTTACAAAAACACCAAATATACAGTGATGCAGATTTTCACTTACATTATGATTGCATTTTGTTTAGGTTAAACCTTTGATAGCATAACAAGTGCCAAATGAATATTAGCTGATCTCCATGGCCCAATCCCAGTTCATCTCTTACCCCTACCCCTTGGCCCTTTTATTTGGCACTACCCCTTGAAACAGAGCTGCAAGGGGTAGGGGCTGAAGCATTCCCCCATGACATGAGACAACCCTCTGAGGCCTGTTCACGTCATCAGCAGTCATCAGTGCCACTACCCAGCCAGTATGTCTATGTGGGACCCAGAGGGGTTTCATTTGGGCTGCATATAAGGGTCCCATGTGGGTTTGTCCGCAGTTTCCATGGGAGCCCCACATGTGTTTGCCTATATCAGAATCAGCATCAGAGGTCTGAATATCTCATATTATTTATTTTTCACACAATTTTATTCCACAATATTTATCTTTCATGTTATTTGCGCTACTTAAATTCTATGTTTTACAAATGTCTTAGTTCGCAATACTTTTTTACTTTTTTATGTAAATAACTGTGCCTTTTACTGATATTTGTTGTCTGTCCTGAGAGCTCTACCTCAATGTTGTTGTACTTGGTACAATGACAATAAAGAGATTCTGATTCTGATTCTGATATGGGCAAACACATGTGGGGCCACCATGAAAACTGCAGACAAACCCACATGGGATCCTTATACGCAGCCAAAAATGTAACCCTTCTGGGTCCCACATGGACATGCTGGCTGTGTATTAACAGATGCGACAGCTTTGTTTGCGACAGAATTCCCCATGCCGTCAGCAGCTGTAACCATCTCTGGTCCGTGGGTTTTGGACATCTTTTTGCAGCTATCAACTGCAAACCGCAGAAATGCAATCTATAACACTGAAACGGCATTAAACGCTCGATCAAATGATGAAGTTGTTTATGAAGAAAATACCTACATTTATATGTTTCTTTCATCACACTGCTGCACTTTTTTGTTGTGTTTACATCCATCTTGCCGATGATTCAAACAGAATTATGGGAGATTTCTCCTACCCCTCCATTTGTAGTGTGGTCCGTTTTGAGGGCCAAACACCCCTCCCCCTTAGCCCTTCCCCTCTGACTCAAACAAGAATCAGGACACCCCTACCCCTTCACATGAACGGGCAAAATGGGGGGGAGGGGGGGGGGCAAGGGGTGAATTGGGATTGGGCCTATGTTTAATCAAAAAAGCAAAATTGCCTAAAGACCAGCTCAACAAAATCCACTTCAGTCCATCTACCTGGACTTTGTGATACCCCTAACCTATCACTGTATGAACCATCCAGACCGCTCAGATCCTCTGGCCCAGGTTCGCTCTCTGTCCCCAGAGTCAGAACCAAACAGGGAGAAGCAGCGTTTAGTTTTTATGCTCTACACATTCGGAACAAACTACCAGAAAACTGCAGGTCTGCTCAATCTCTCAGATCTTTTAAATCAAGGTTAAAAACTCATTTGTTTACAGCTGTTTTTGATCAGAGTGGTTTATTTTTCAGTTCTCATACCTTCACTGCAACTCACAATTCGAACTGTTTTGACGAATTTAACATTACATTTTTTATTTTAATCAAGACTGTTTTTAGCTTTTGTTTTAGCTGTCTCTTATTCTTGTTTTAATTTCTTTCTTTCTTTCTTTTTAAAATCTTTTTTGCACTTTCCTTTTGTTTAATGTTTTATTCTGCTATTGTCCTAGTATTAGTCTATGATTTTAATGTTTTGTTTTTGTGTGTGTGTGTGTGTGTGTGTGTGTGTTTCTATGCCTTTCTAAAGCACTTTGAATTGCCTTGTGTATGAATGGTGTTATACAAATAAATTTGCCTTGCCTCACCTGTCTGGTGGTCCAATCTGACCCTATTCAACAGTACTGGATTTTAACCCATAAAGACCCAAACATCCACCGTCGACCAAAACCATCAACTGATCTAAACTGTTTAATACCTATTGATCCACTAATCCTATCAATACATGTAAATAATTGGTGTAAAATGTAGTTGTCATCTTTTCATGGTCATCAGATATGACCTATTTGGATGTTCAGAGGCTCCATAGTTACCGGGGAAACACCGTCATCTTCTACAGTATTAATTCACCAGTAAAACCCATGGAGTTGGATCAATGACAGTGGATGGACACACTGGGTTTGTGTTCAGTTAGTGATAGATTTAGCTGACAAAGTCACTTTTTCTTCAGTTTTCTCTGTTTTCCTTGTGAATTTATTCTGAGTTTTCATGAACATCTAAATTAAATGTAGGAAATTAAATACAGGAAAATGGATGATTTACAGTGGAAAATGCAAAATACACAGGATAATATTATAATAAATGGTGATAAATCACTTAAGAAAGATTAACTAGGGAGAAAAATTCATTTGGGAACTGACACAAAAGTAGCACTGCGTCTTTACGGGTTATAATGTAGAAACGTGTAGTGCAGAACTCAAAAACACTCCATCTACATACAGGCTGTGTTTGCAGTCACATATTGGACACATATACTTTTTATATTAAACATAATTACATGCTACTTCCTGCATATGAAAATGAACGTAGTGTATCTATATGGTAACCACGGAAACAAGTACCTAGTATGTCTTCACAGCCCTTTACTGAAGTTTACACGAGCCCATATTTTTACATGGAAAGCTATGTGCTGCTGAATACACACATTTCAATCTGCTTATGTATGAAAATGGATCATAGCAGTTCATAGTGGTTTTATGCCAATCGTCTTCCCCGCAGCGCACTACAGCTTTGGCCTATATTTCCTATGTTGTATATTTATATCTAATATATGTAAATAGGGAACTCTGGCCCATAAGAGTAATCAGCGACAGAGTTCAGGATGCAATACTTAACAGTGAGGTTTGATTTTCATGTTTGTTCTGATGTGTGAGTGTGAATGTAGCTGTTATGAGCCTCGTCTTATTGACATATAGTGCATGTAATACTGAATATGTCTTATGGAAATGGTGAGTTCAAATATTTAGAGTCCTTTGTCAAGACATCTAAAGCTCTGTTCAGACTCAGTGTCAACATGAATACTTTCAATTCTGTTCATATGTAGATATGATCTGTGCAAACTCAGTACGCATTTGGATGTAGTCTATAGGTCTGTGTCCATAGTTTGAATGAATTTTCAGCCTACATTCCCTGTGGAACAAACCATTAGCATCGTATTCAAGTATTTTAATACTTCTGTAATTTCCAAAAAGCCATAATGACATATTACACAAAATTGCCTTTGTGTACGTTAACCCATAAAGACCCAAACATCCACTGGCGACCAATAACCGCTTCATACCTGTTGATCCACTAATCCTGTCAATACATGTAAATAATTGAGGGTAAACCGTGGAAACAACGTCATCTTCTACACCACTGATTCACCAGTAAATAATTGGTGTAAAATGCAGTTTGTCATCTTTTCATGGTCATCAGATATGACCCATTGGGACGTTCAGAGGCTCTGTAGTTACCGTGGGAACACTGCCATCTTCTACAACATTGATTCACCATTAAATCCCATGGAGTTGGATCAATGACAGTGGATGGACACACTGGGTTTATGTTCAGTTAATGATAGATTTTATCAAATAAGTCACTTTTTTCTTCAGTATTCATTGTTTGTAACATGATAACCTACTGATGGAGAGGAGACCATCTATAGACCGAGTCAAGACCAATAATAATAAATTTAATAATAAATTTTATTTGTAACGCACTTTACATTTTTAGATAAAAGCCTCAAAGTGCTACAGCAAATTACAATAAGTATCATTAAAAAAAAATATATATAGACCAATATAGACCAAGTCTTTGAAGGGTTGAGACTAAGTCGAGACCCAGTCTTTCAAGAGTCGAGACCAAGACCATAAAAACAAGTCTGTTTTGACTGGTCACTCATTCTGTGTCTGCTCTGGGATCACACCAGCAACTGAAGTGAAGTCACTGACACTCACTGAACGCAGAATCTCTGCATTGCACCATGGGATGTACTTTTCAAATAATGCCCGTCAACATTCCATATGTTTTTTTTATTATTCAAATTAATTTAGAATGATGGATAATTTGATTTTTTGTTAACATGAACATTAAAAAAAATCTGTTGGGTTCAAGGACTCACTCTAAATTACGAGTCCTTCTCCTCCCACTGTGATCTGAGACCAAGTCAAGACTGAGTCCTTGAAGGGCCAAGTCCCAGATGAGACCGAGAAAGCAGAAAATGGTCTTGAGACTTAAGACCGGACTCAAGTACTACAACACTGTAATAACCCTCCACTATAATCATGAGCTTTTATGAACATCTACATGACCAATAAATTAAATATAGGAAAATACATGATTTACATTGGAAAAAATGCAAAGTATAGAAGGTAATATAACAATAAATGTGATAAATCACTTAGGAAAGGTTAAATAGAGAGAAATTTTGATTTGGGAACTGACACAAAAGCAGCGCTGGGTCTTTATGGGTTAACGATGCTCTGCCTTCACCATTTTTCCCCTCTGTGATGACATACAATATCAATAGTTTGCATAATCCAGTGGAAATTCATGATGTTCAATATGGCTTAAATGCTTCAAGATTTAATCGTAATTAAAATGTCATGCTTGAGAGCCAATAAAAAGTGATTGAATGGTTGAATGGCCAGTTGTCATCTCAATAATTAAGGTGTATTGATTCATGGCATCACTTCACAGCACTTTGTGTTAAGCGTTGCTGCTGGTTGTCTTTGAGCTGCACAGTGAGTTCAGTTCATAGAGAAACATCACAAACCTTGTTCAAGTTGAAAGTGTATGTGATTTAGGGCAGTGGTTTTCAAACTTTTTACAGTGGAGTACCCCCTGAAATATATATTTTTTAGTAGGGCTGTCAAAATTAACACGTTAACGTGGATTAATCCATCATCATGATTAATTTGTTTTAAAATTTGAACGCAATTAACCCATCAGCAGCACAGAATGACTCTGAACATCTCATGCAACGCATTTGGGGCGGTTTGTCCAAATAGAGTTACCATTGCATATGTGCAAATGGGCAGTTGATCCAGCAGTGACAGGCAGCAGAACCAACCCATAAAGATGAAGAGAAAAAACCAAGACGGAACAGTTGACCGACATGAAGTATTATGTATGCTTTGCCTTTCCCTTCTTTCTTGAGTCTGTTTGCTCATGCAAAATGAAATGTGGTTAATATAGATTAAAAATGTATGATATTTAATTGTGATTCATCGAAATTAATTCATAGCAGCCTTTTGATTAATCTGATTAAAAATTATAATCATTTGACAACACAAATTTTTAGCTGAATACCCCCAACTCTTAAATCAACATTTTTGATAGAAAAAAATGAGGTAAAATTAGTTCTTGTGCCAAAGGTGTCCATTTTTACTTTCAAAATTTTGTAAACAAACAACATATATTTAACTCTAATAGATTAAAAATAACAAATATTTATAAGTAAATTTTGTGTGTAAAATACAAACTGAAAAGAGCCCTCTTTCATCGATAAGAAAAATTAGTAAGACAAGACAAGACAAGACAAGACAAGACAAGATAAGATAAGATAAGATAAGATAAGATAAGATAAGATAAGATAAGATAAACAGGGAAATGCGTGCTGCAACGCCATACAAAACAACACAGTGTAAAACAAAAAGACATCACAACATAACTGATTCCTAATGAATAAATTAACCTTTCATCAACATAAAAATTATGACTTAATTACTCAAATAAACTCATCTTGAATAATATAAAACAGAAATGTTCTTAAAATATTACTAAAGCTTAGGGGGTGGGCTCCCAGCTTTTAAAAATACTGAAATGAAATAAGGTCAGGAGTGTCAATTTCATTATGTGAATGTATTCATTATGTTTTATATTTCAACATTAATTCTCATTATTTCATTTGTAATCAGTACATGATGATTTATTTATGTATTTTTCCAAAAAATTTCAAGTACCCCCTGGGCTTCTTCCAAGTGCCCCTGGGGGTACCTGTGCCCCCATTTGAGAAAGACTGATTTAGGGTATAGGTGAGCTTCTTTATTTGCATATCGAGTGGGGAAGTCAGATGTGATCAGAAAACAACCGTTCCAATAGGCTACTGTAGGACGGAGTAGATTATGGTACGTCATCTGGAACACTACACTGAAGTTTACATATCACTAATAATTTTCCTCTAAATCACTGAGGACAGTATGCCATATCAGATGTCTAGTCCTGGTTTACTACTGCTATCAGTGATCTCTACAGCTCAGATAATCAAAAGGCTGCTCTCATTGTTTTGTCAGAACAGCAGGTCAGTGCATTTTCAGTATAATTTGCTTGAATAAACCAAAGCGTCACATTTGCTGCAGATGATTTTCAGCAGTGGATTAATATCCAATTGTTTTACAATCTTCAGCAGCAGGACTCTGCGTGTGGGATTGACTTTAAATAAACAGGAGACGTGTGTGGAGCGTAATGAAGGAAGGAACATCTCGTTCAGTGGAAAATTGTGACACATTGATGTATCTTTAATAGTTTTGGACATAAATGCATTCAGGTCTGTGTCAGAAAGGATTAAGCCACATGAGGTTTTAGCTGCACATGTGATAATTGTTAGGATCAATTTGTTGCTTTGGTCTTCTTAGGGGATTATGAATAATAAGAAGCACTTAAATATTGTGTCTTTTTCTGCTTTACTGGAGTAGAATGAAAAAGAAACGTTGGTGAAGAAAAAGGGTTTGACATGCAGCAGGGACTGAAAACATAGTTCGTACCTCAGCAGGTGGACCACCAACAGCTTCAGTATTAATATTTCAAACACTTAAAGGAAAATATGTTACATTAAAAAAAGGATTTAGATCACACATAGGGATGAATGAACAATTACACACATACTGTACCCCTATACCTATTGGAGGAAGCCTGTGCGTTGGCTGTATTTCATCTAAACCCTCCTTTGTGTTTGTGAAAATGTAGGCGTATGTATTAGTATTTTGGAATATAGCTGCCCTGAAAGATGCAAAAACAAATACTGCTTTATTTCTATTTCTTTTACTTTTATTGTTTGACATGGACATTGTACAATCACACGATTGCACCAGAGTTAGCTCAGAGATTTGCATCTGCAGTCCCTCGCAGGTAAATAGACAACAGTAAATACAGAACAGAAAAACAGGACATTACATGAAACAGTTGATTGAATTTAAAAATGAAATACTGATACAGATAGGACAATATAGTAATAATAATAATAATAATAATAATGGATTAGATTTCTATAGCACTTTTCAAGGCACCCAAAGCACTTTACATTATT
>JAPQRP010000015.1:15010835-15035950 GCA_037367295.1 Apogon hyalosoma | reverse complement strand
TATTCATTCCATGTTTTCTGTTCTGTCTGTTTTAGTCACATGATACACACAGGAGTTAGTACTTGATTGCATAACCGGTTTTGTTTTTGATGACTTTTGATGGTCTAATAATTTTTTCCACGACTGTATGGTAACTTCATTAACCTTGATTTCTTACATGACAATAAAAAAAAAATCGTATGATCAGGGAAGAAAGTTCACGAGTATGCAGCTGTTCAAATTACAGAGCTTTAGGAAGTCCATTCTCTGGGACCGTTCTTACCAAGAGCATAATCGCTGAGTTCGCAAGACCGTACTCTGCGAACTTGATATAAAGACACAGCTATTGTATCTTTTAATCATTAGAATACAACGCTTTGGAGCATGGCTGTTAAAGATGTTGTGTAACAACATACAGCAGGTTATCTCTCACTTTTGGAGGTATTGACATCAGAGGAGTACTCACGAGTCACCTCACTGAATCAATGCAAAGAAGAAAGAAAATAAATCTTTCAGTCCTTTTTTCCCAAGGCCATCATAAACACAGGACCAGAGACAATTACAGCTGATCGCCTCAAAGGCTGCTTTGCTTCCTCCAGCTGCTTGCCTCACTAAAGTCCCTCTTTTTTTTTTTTTTTTCTTCTTCCACGGGGTGAATGGCAGCTTATTATATGCATCAAACCTCTATTTGAAGTCCTCAGTAGTAAAGTGCTAGAGGACATTAATCAAGAGGAACAAGCTGCCTCTCACATCTGCTTTGAGTTGAGAGTGGAGCTGGCAGCTTCCTCTACCTGAATGTCTGTCACCGTTCGTCCTCTAGAGGCCTGACAGCCACCCTTATCCCTCCTCCCTCCACCACCACCTCCAAACAGGATATATTTAGTCTTAAAAGCTGTGCATCCAGATCTGACTCCATTTAATTACATCCCTCAAGGTGGCAAGTGCCTGTTAGGTTTCTATTCAGGGGGTTATACCACAGAGAAAATTGACAAGCAATAAAACAAAAACAAGATGCTGTTATTTTGAATTTAGGGTGCCTCAGAGGTAGAAACTTACCTTTTGTGCTGCTTCCTGGGGGAGGAAAACACAGATGCCCCCCTAAAGAGTTGACAAACATCAACAAAAAGGTGCAATTTAACTGTGTGATTAAATATAATTTTGGTTAATTGTTTGTTCTCAGCCAACAGAGTTCAGCTTGACTGAAATCAGATAAATGTCTAAACTGCTGCTGATGCACTTAGCTAAAACCCCTGGGATGTTTACAAAGCCATACCCAGACTGTGTTAAAAACAAATCAAAAAGTTAACTGTAAGATGTTTTATATGAGCACATTAGAGCGTGGAAGCGTGATCCAAATGGTCAAATGGAGGTCGGGATAAAATTTTCTGTTCGGGCGAAGACTGTTAACGTGTTTTTTTATTGGAAGCTCCGGTAATGAGTCTGGATTCGTCTCAGTATCAAAGTTGACAAAGTTTTTTCTGACCACAAATAAGATGGATACTCAGTGAATTGTACATTTATTTGTAATGACATCTATTCTGGCTCGCTGGCAATCTATAAACCCAACTTGGTATGAATTGAAGCAATAGTTTTGCTGCTAGAGTGTTAACAAAGAAACAAACACTTCGGGGGGCTGGGTAATAATGTGGTTGAAACTTTCCTACTCTTTTGCCATTCATTTTAAATTACCCCTGTATCAATGTAATTACGATATTTGATAGGAAGCATCACTGAGATGTAGCAAGGCTAACCTGTTTATGTTTTTAATGCCATTCCGCACAAAAGTGTTGGGTTTTAGTCTGTGTTGAATTGCAGAGTGTGGGTAATGTCTTCTTTTGCTGCTGAAGAAGAAATGATTACATACAATGACAACCTCATGCAATGAAAAATTTCTATAATCTTGTGAGTCTTTGGTTCAGTTTCTGAAGTCTAACATTTGCACAGATGTGTCAGAGTAACATTAAAGTGTAAAAACATTGTTCATTATTAATCCCCATTTGGACAAATTAAACTGCCACAATGATTAATGGAGACACTGCAGCATCACATATGTGAATAGAAATAAAAATGGTCCCAATGCTGCAGAAGCAGGTTTCTAGTCAGAAGCAACAACAACACACAATCACAGCCTCCAGAACCCAGAGGAAAGAGTAGTAAACATGTCCCAATTTGTATTTGAACCCATCTACATTTTATAAAAATTCGGTTTCAGAACCCCGAATTTTGTGACTCTATCTCAAAAGATCATCGAAATGGACATGTCAGATGGACATCATAGCAAAAGGCAACATGTAGTTGATAAGTTGCATCAGGTTTGGTCAAAAAATACTGAATTCATTTCTTTTTATGAAGAAATGTTGATAGATACATGATTGAACACAATGGCGCATACGTGGACAGATGAGACCACATTTCAGCCATTCAGTCATAAATAACGCAGCATATTCTATGTTGTGAAAGTGTCTGATTAACCCATAAAGACCCAGTGCTACTTTTCTGCCAGTTCCCAAATGAATTTTTCTCTGTATTGAACCACTCTTAAGTGATTTATCACTTGTGTTGCAATATTATTTTCTGTATTATTTTTTTCAGTAAAAAGTAGGTGTTTTCTTATATTTAATTCACTGATTATGTAAATGTTCATTAAAGTTGAGGGTTATTACATCAGAAATAGAGAAAAATGGAAAAAAAGTGACTTTTTCAGTCAAATATATCATTAATTGAACATAATCCAAGTGTCTCCATTCACTGTCATTTATTAGACTCCACATGGGTTTTACTGGTGAATCAATGTTGTAAAAGATGACGGTGTTTCCACGGTAACTACGGAGCCTCTGACCAGGAAAAGATGATAAACTGTATTTTACACTATGTACACATATTGATAGGATTAGTGGATAAACAGGTATTAAATATTTTACATGACTAGATACTTTTGGTCACCAGTGGATGTTTGGGTCTTTACGGGTTAAGGTTTTTTCTTTTTCTGTGCCGTTTCAAAAGCTCAAATTCAAATTACAATTCTGTGCACATAGGTCTAATAACTGTGAGGGACTTTTAGGCAAATATCAGATGAACCGATATTCCTTTTTCTTTGAGCACGTTCAGCCCTTTGCACGGGACATTATCATGCTGAACATCAGTGAACTGCAGCAGAAAACTTCACTGACAATGATGATCAGATGTCCCACGGTAGTTACATCATCCGTCCTTTCAAAACCGGCAGCGTGAAATATCGACCCTGTACCTGCCTGTGCTGCTGTGTCTTCCTCTGTACGCCAGTGTTTCCATTAGTGAAGAACAACAGGTAGCAGGATTGATCAGACCAGCCATTTTCCCTAAACCCCCAGTGTCTGGTGGCCTCACTTTTTTGGCCCATTGTAGCTCTAGTTTCTTTCATCATGTTCTTTAGTTTCTGACAAAGTTTCCAGCTGCCACATGCCTCTGTGTGAGACTACTGAGTATTCATCTGGGGCACTAAAGTTGTAGAAGATAGATTTCTACTAGATCTACAGCCGTTGTGGGATAGTATATATTTCTTGATTATTCTATGCTCCTCTTTATACTGATGATTGTAACTTACAGGGAAAAAGGCAGACCATTATTCAGTCCAACAGTCCTAATCTGGACTAATTCATCAACTACTATAGTGCCCAAAAATAGATTATTTCTTATTGTTAGTTTGCTATAATATGGTTGCATCTTGCACCTGAATGAGTCATTAACCCATAAAGACCCAAACAGCCACCAGCGACCAAAACCATCTACTGATCTAAACTGTTTAATACCTGCTCATCCATTAATCCTATCAATACATGTAAATATTTGGTGTAAAATACAGTTTGTCGTCTTTTCATGGTCATCAGATATGACCCATTTGGACGTTAAAAGGCTTCATAGTGAACATCAAAACACCGTCTTCTTCTACAACATTGATTCACCAGTAAAACCCACAGAGTTGGGTCAATGACAGTGAATGGAAACACTAGGTTTATGTTCAGTTTATGATATATTTTACTGAAAAAGTCACATTTTCTTCAGTTTTCTCTGTTCTGATATAATAACCATTGAATTTACTTTTCATTAACATCTACATGATCAGCGAATTAAATACAAGACCATGCACGAGTTACACAGAGAAAACTCAGACTAAAGAGGATTATATTACAATAAATGGTGATAACTCACTTAAGAAAGGTTTAATATAGAGAAAATTTCATTTGGGAACAGACACAAAAGTAGCGCTGGGTGTATATGGGTTAAGGAATCAAAAATGCATCTGTAAAGTTCTATTTCCTGGTGTTCAACCAATGGGTGCAGACGACAGAAGACAGTCCACTGTCCACATGGACGGATGCTCATTACTAACCCTAACCTGATTTAAGAAGCTAGTTAGCATTAGCATGAGCCCTGTGATCAGCAATGACACGGTAAGCTAAAATTTCTATGACTAGTTAGAATTCTTTATCAACTGTGGATTTGTCTACCACCGTCCTCAGCGCCGCCCCCTTTTTGAACACGTAAAATGTTGCAAAAAATGCAAGTGTTCCTGCTGGGATTCAAACATCATAGACTGCGGCGTTACTTACTGAGCTATCCGTCCGCATGCGCTCCAGGGCACAAACGTATGCATCCCATGGCTCTCTTATCTCTCTCCTAGACTCTTAGATGAGAGTCTGTACATAACTCAAAAGTTATACAGGAGTCATGTAACGCATTACAATTCTGAGACAGTAATATTGTAAGGTAAGGAATTACTTTTAAATAACTGCAACAAGTAATCTATAATGGATTACAGTCTGGAAATAACTTGCATAGCACTGCTGATAATTGACTGAAATATGTAAACCAGGGTTTTAATGCATGTAAACGTGTCAGATCTGATTATTAAAATGATCTGATTACTTCCAGTTATCAGTATTTTATGGTCATTTAAACAGGCTCACTGTTGGTCGGATAAACGCTTTTTCATTTGGAAAAGTTCCAGAACAGCAAAGGGATCGGGATCAAGGATATTGTTTTCTGTGTGGGAAGAAACCACAGGCGGAGGTTTAATCTTGGCTTTGGAGGTACAGACTCTCGATCAAACAGCACATCACACTGAGGACATGGGCAAAAATCCCTGACTTCAACACAAAGATTGAGGCAAAATATACTGATTCACATGAGATAAGACGGTGAAGCATGGAAGCGTGAGGGGAATTTTTTTGCTATCTGTGAGACAAAGTGAGACTTTGCTGGTGAATGAGCTCCGGTCTGAAGAGAAAACTTTAATCACAATTTCAATCTTGGCTGTCTTTCTTCTTGGCAAAATGCCATTAAAGGCATTACAGGAGGGTTCAAAGCATGAGGAGGATGCTCTGTTTTGGAGAGGAAAACAAGTCGATGACAAAATGTGCTTCAGTTAAACAGTCCAATGAAAGAATTATATCCACTTAAGGTGGAACCGAGAAACTAGGCTAGTTAAACAGGCATGTTAAGATAACTCCTCGCTTTTTATTGTCAGTAAAAATGTATTTCAATGTCTTTTCACACACATATATTTGAATAATTGTTCCTGTTTTTCAGAATAAAAGCTGCACTGCTTTTAAAAGTTCACCTTTTCATTCGCAGACCAAGTAGAGATCTGTCAAATACAGACTTCATTAGTTATGAATTTAAAAAATAAAGCATATTTTACTGAGACATTAAGTAAATGCATGTAAATACATGTATGCCCTTGACACGTACAGTCCTTTAATTCGTTCATTGTGTTTCATTAGTGCAACGGCAGGAAGGAAAGAGACAGAAGTATCACTGCCTCGACTTTGAAGCGCTGATGTTTTTATTGATACTATGACAACTGCTGTGAGCCGAAATGGCTGTGAAAGCAAATCTGCATAGGCAAACACCAGCGCATACACACTTCTACACACACAGTCTGCCTCTGTTGCGCAGACAAACACAGCGATTCTTATTTCTGTCACAGGGAGAAGTGCAGGTGCTGTAACCTTTTGCTGCGAGTCCTGTCAGAGTGAAAAACCCAGCTGTGCAGTGGGAATGACATACTGCAAATAGGCCTTCAGCTCCTTATTGGCATTCAGCAAGCCCAACACTCCCCTCTTTCTCTTTCCCTCTGTCCCCTATACACACAGACACACACACATATACACACACAGATCCACTTCCCCGCTTGTCATCTTGCATATTGATAAGCCCATCCAGAGCACCATCTTGTGGACATTTCCAACTCTGGTGGATGTCCAAAATGTCACTTCTGATTACATTCAATTAAGCGACTGACTCATCAGCTTCAATCAGAATTGTTGAGGATATTTTTTTTTCCCACCCTCTTCTTTTTTTAAGACGGAGTTTTAATTATGAAGTTAATTAATGAAAATCGATTCTCTCCTGCTTACTTTTAATTATAAAATATTTCATTATTAACACTGTCAGTCTCCAGTCTCTTCTTGGCATTTGGTGACTCACTCGTATCCAAGTTCCCATGTGATTGACAGTTCTTAAGTCAAACAAATAAGTTTGAGAGCAACAGCCTTAACTCTAAACAGGAATGCAAGATACAATGACATTTTAAGGCATGGTGATAAGATAAGATAAGATAAGATAAGATAAGATAAGATAAGATAAGATAAGATAAGATAAGATAAGATAAGATAAGATTTTATCTTGCTGTGAGAAATGTCACAGTTTACAGCAGCAACATACAACAAGCAAGTGCAGAAAAAAGACAAGAGTAAAAAATGTAATAATAGAAAAATAAGAAATTTGGTATTCATGTTAAATAGATATATAAATATAGTTAGAATTAAAAATGAAATATTGTTTAGTATTATTTATAAGAGAAGACAAGATAAGACTTTATTCATCCCACCATGGGGGAAATACACAGCTGACAACAGCAAACACAAAAAAGTGCAAAGAAGACATAAAACAGAAAATATACACTTGGGAAACAACAAAAAAGAAATCTGCTTTTTAAATAAATACTTTATATTAAATATTATATATATAAATTATTATTATCATTATTATTGTTGTTATTATTTTATCGTTGTTGTTGTTATTTCTAAATAATATATAAACATAAACCCACCCTGGCTACCCCCTACCAACTTATGTAGATTACATTCAAAATTCAATATGTGCATGTGCTGGCATGATATCCGTGTCCCTGGGGTGTGCACTGGTAGCAGCCCCACTGCCTGTGCTGTGGTGCAGCCATCTGGATCACAGTGGGAAGCACCTGCTCACAGGCCGACATCTTTACACCGCATCTGCTACACTCTGTCCTCGCCAATCGCTTTCCAACCAAAACACCCCTCTTTTCTGTGTTAGAAATGACTATTTCTGCCCAAAAGGCATCAGACTAATGTATATCAGAGCTCAAACACTTCATTACTAGACATTTGGAGACACATACCTATAGTTTCTTCTCCTTTAATATTAATGCGCCTCTTCTCGACTGCCTATTCCACCTTAAATGTATCAAATAATAACACAAAGAAGACACAATCCCATTCTATCCCATCATTTCATCAATGACAACATGTCATTGTGAGTTAAAGTCACCTTGGACATGTTCTGTGCTATATTTGGGTCATTTAACACGAAAAGACATACCGAGTAAGGATAAATATTTGATTAAAATCCTCTTGGTAGTGTCTAAAAAAGCCATCATACAAAAATGGTGTAAAGAGGACCCCCCTACCCTAAATAATTGGAGAAACATTGTGGAAGAAATTCACAACATGGAGAGACTTCGGCTGAATCCCAATTCACCTGTTAGCCCTACCTCTCTGTTCTGCATGTACACGTGAAGGGGTAGTGTTGTCCTGATTGTTGATTAGACGAAGGGGAGGGGCTAAGGCGGAGGGCTGTATAGACCTCAAAACGGAGATTTTCCAGGACCACACTACGAACGGAGGGGTAGGAGAAATTTCCCATAATTCTGTTCGAATCATTGTCAAGATGGAGGTAAACACAGCAAAAAAGTGCAGCAGTGTGACGAAAGAAACACACAAATGTATGTATTTTCTTTGTAAACAACTTAATCATTTGATCGACTGTTTAATGCCGTTTCAGTGTGTTATACATTGCATTTCTGCGGTTTACGGTTGATAGCCGCAAAAAGATGACTAAAACCCATGGAACAGAGATGGTTTCAGTAAAGTTTTTGCATCTTTTAATAGCGGTATCTATGACTGCTGATGACGTAACAGGTCTCGAAGGGTTGTCCCATTTCATAGGGAATGTTTCAACCCCTACCCCTCGCAGCTCCATTTCAAGGGGTAGGGGTAAAGGGGAAGGGCCGAGGGGTGAATTGGGATTGGGCCTTGCTTATGTCACAAGACTACAGCAAACAACATGTGAAGATCGATGGAAAAAAAGGACAATATACAGGATGACAACTGATTGGATGTTCTAAATGTTTGTGTTGTAAAATTTCAAAAATTAAACAGTAAAATATGTAAAAAAAAAAAAAAAGAGGAAATTTTGTCAAAAAATTACTTGGGTTTGATTTAATGTTTATGAAAACCGGTGATTGCAAACTTGAGTGTAATTTGACTTCTTATTCAGTTAAATATAAAAGATGGAACATGACCCGAAGCATTACTTTATATTTTCAGGGTTTTATTTTTTTTTTTAAGTTAGAAAGGCTGAACAGTCTTTACATTATATCAATACATGAGTTTCAGTTTGCTGTGCGCACAAAGAGCCTGTAGAAACGTCCTTCAAAGGCCAACTCTTTACTTTTATACATTTAAGTACCTGAATATTTTCATTTTGCCTGCAGTAAAGTGTTTTAACCCCTACATTTCGTATCATCCTGCTATAAAAACCCACCAGTAGCTTCTCCTGTTCATCTCCACAGTTTGTGGCCATGCAAGTGGAATAAAATGACTATTGTGTTCGTTTTAAGACTCGTCACGATCGTGTGCTGGTTGTGTACAAGTCGTCCCTCATGCTCTCACCTTGCTCCAGATTTATTGACCAACTAACTCAGTCAGAGGTCACCATGGAGACAGGCAATCAGCTGGGCACCAGTACACCCATGACCTCTGATGTCAACTCGCTACAGCGGGATGCTGCAGCAGAATACTGATGACAGAATTTTCAGCTCACCTGAAAAAATCTATACCTCATCTTCAGCGGTACAAGTAATAGAAATGGTCATGAGGAAGCCCTGAAAACACAGTATATATAGAGGTAGATGCAGAAATGTAAGTTAATTCAGTAAAAAAAAAAACAAAAAAAAACAACAAAATACATAGAATCAACATCTCTGACTAAATACAACAAAAAATTAAGTTGTTTATTGCTGGATATATGAGCAGCGATTACATATTCTTGTTATTTAACTGGCTACAGTGTGGTTTAGAAATATTTTTGAGTAAAAATGTCACTAATACGCCACCGCAGCCCCAGGGTTCCTCTTGATTTCAACTTCATTTACATTAACAGCGGGTGGCAGCTGTGTTTATGCTTCTGGTTGAGTAAAAAAACATCAAAGCCAACAAAGATATGGAGGAAAAAAAAATATTTAACTGCCTATCACAGCTAAAACTCATGCAGGGCACTTTTATTGTATTGTTCAGTGTTTTCTGAAGAATACCGCCGCCTGATAATAAACAACGACAGACTTCTATCAATACTGTTTAACAGAGAAAACAGCGAATCTACACAAAGCTTATTCAGCGGCAGAAATACATTATAGAACGGTGGTGAAACAGCATCACAACTGAAAACATGTCTGTACGGAATATTCTGGATGATTAAGTTTCCTGTGATTATATTCAATTGTCTTTAAGAATTGCTGCGATCAATGTCAAAGAGCAGGAGGCAGTAGTTTATCTTGTCAACTTGTATTTTCTGTGGATTCATTGTTTTTTTTAGATGTGACTTTGACATTAGTCTTAAGTATGTGCACGTCTTCACTGTCTTTGTGTGAATTTCTATTCTCACGCTTCTATCGAGCATTGTGCATCATTTGTCCTTTTACTTCATCACCCCCGTCTTGCATCTGTTCATTGCTTCTGTCGTTGCATTGCCTTGTAGGTTTCCTGTCTTTGCCTTTGTCACACATTAGTTTTTACAGGTTCTATAGTCTTACACAGGGCTACGATAGCTCACACTTTATTAACAGATTAATCATACACTGGAAAAAATCTAAATCTTACCAAGTGTATTTTTCTCATTTCTAGTCAAAATATCTCATCACATTTAAAATAAGACATAATCACCTAAACAGTGAGATATAAAGAACTTATTTTTAGATGACAGATCTTGAAAATCGTATTTCAGGAAATGTTACCAAGATAATTTTCACTTGTTCCATTGGTAGATTTTTTTTTTGCTTGAATTAAGCAAAAAAAAATATAGAATTAAGCAAAAACTCAGCCAAAGGAACAAGTGAAAATGATCTTGGTTAGATTTCTTAAAATAAGATTTTCCAGATCTATTGTCTAAAAATAAGTTACTCTTTAGGTGACTGTCTTATTTTAAGCGTGATGAGATATTTGGACTAGAAATGAGAAAAATACACTTGGTAAGATTTAAATTTTAGCAGTGTGAACACTACATTAATTATAAAACAGCAAACATTAACTGTCAAAATGTCTCTAACATCTAGTGAGATGAGTGGTAAAACATTTTCATTTCTTAACCCATAAAGACCCAGTGCTACTTTTGTGACAGTTCCCAAGTAAATTTTTCTCTCTATTCAACCTTTTGTAAGTGATTTATCACTATTTATTAAAATATTATCCCCTTTATTTTGCATATTTTCACTGTAAATCATGTATTTTCCTATATTTAATTCACAGACCATGTAGATGTTCATTAAAGCTCTGAGTAAATTCAAGGTTATTATGATATAAAAACAGAGAAGAAAAATTACCGTACTTTTTCAGCAAATCTCTCATTAACTGAACATAAACCCAGTGTCCATCCACTGTCACTGATCCAACTCCATGGGTTTTACTGGTGAATCAACATTGCAGAAGATGACAGTGTTTCCACGGTAACTACAGAGCCTCTGAACGTCCAAATGGGTCCTATCTGATCATCATGAAAAGTGATTGTACATGAAAATGTTGTGTTACTATGTGATCTAATATGGTTTCTTCTCATATGGTCTAGTTTTAATGCTAGTCACAGCATTAATTCGTTGTTTTCATTTACCGATTTGCTTTGTTGAAACATATTTGGGTTGTGGGAAAACCTACAAAGAGAAGAAAGTTTTTTAATTTATATTGTCTTGCTCTTGTCATCTTGTGGACTGAAACAATGTCCAAGTATGGGGAAATAAAGTTTGGCATGTGAATTTCACATAAAACAATCATATTCAAAGGTGCACTGTATTTTTCCCATTACTCGTAATATTATCCTCTGTATTTTGCATTTTTCTGTGTAAATCACTTATTTTTCCCTGTATTTAATTAGCTGATCATGTAGATGTTCATGAAAACTAAGAGTAAATTCAAAGGTTATTATATCAGAACAGAGAAAACTGAAAAGTGACTTTTTCAGCAAATCTATCAATAACTGAACATAAACCAAGAGTGTTCATCCACTGTCATTGATCCAACTCCATGGGTTTTACTGGTGAATCAATGTTATAGAAGATAACACTGTTTCCACGGTAACTACAGAGCCTCTGAATGTTCAAATGGGTCATATCTGTTGACCGTGAAAAGACGACAAACTGTATTTTACACCAATTATTTAAATGGATTGGTAGAATTAGTGGATCAACAGGTATTAAACAGTTTAGATCAGTATCAGTAGATGGTTTTGGTTGACGGTGGATGTTTGGGTCTTGATGGGTTAATCAAACTCTGATAGGATAAATTAACTCTTAGTCTGCCCTGTCATCGCTGACACACACTGTGCATACACAGTTTGGATTCTGTAACTTTCACTGTGTGCAATTGGAAAAATTCAAATGGTTTGTGAAACCTTGTGTTCATAGACTTTATTGGGTAGTAATGGTAATTTCACTCATGCCTGTACTAGAAGCTGGAGAAGAAGCTGTTTTAGCAGAATTCTAACATGCAGTAAATAGTAAATGATTGCCAGTTTTTGAAAGATCTGGAGATAAAAAAGTGCTGTGAAAAAATGGGCAAACAGACTCACTCACAGCATATTTTCTAAACTTTTTATAGTCAAAATAAAAAATAAAAAAAAAGTCCAGGTGGACCATTTTAAGCTTAGGGTTTGAAAACCAAAGGAAAAGGTTTATTATGGTTGAAACTTGCCTTACAAGATTCCCCATATGAGGAAAAATAAAATGACTCAGATCATGAATCATGATTCTACCTCAAAAAGATGATCATATAATCTTTTGACCATTTCTCCAAGGCTAGTCTTGCATATCGTTAGCCTCATAGCATAACTGCCTCGAACAGGGTGTCAAACTCATTTTAGTTCAGGGGCCACAAACGCTCACAAGTGGGCCGGACCAGAAAAGTAATAACATAACAACCTATTAATAATGAAAACTTCTACATTTTCTCTGTTTTAGTGTGGAAAAAGTAAAATTACATTGTGAAAATGTTTACATCTACAAACTATCCTTTTAAAAAATGTGAATGACATGACTGACCGGAAATTTCTTAAGAAAAATAAGTGCGATTTTAACAATATTATGCCTCCATTTAATATATACACATGGTTTACAGATCGTAGTGGATCTACAAAGGCACAAAACATTTGGAAAGAGAAATTATAGTGTTGAAATTCCAGTTATTTTTCTTTCCAGTTACAGTTTCTGGTTGATATTTGTTCAGGTTGTGCACATTTTTTGAAAGGACATTTCGTGAATGTAATAGGGATGCACCGATACCACCTTTTTCCAGACCGAGTACAAGTACTTACATTTGATTACTTGCCGATACAGAGTACTGAAATGAGTACTTAATAATCCTATTACAGTTCTTAGTTACTTTTAAAAATGTGCTTTATTGTCATTGTCATTAGTCTGACTGGAGCAAAGTGCTGCTACTGACAATGCGTTGGAATGAGTGTTTCTCAATCAATCCACCAGAGGGCACCGCTCTTAATTAACCATACTAGACAAATATCACAAAGAAGAGGAAAGTTTTTTGAGAAGAAGAAAGTCAATAATAACAAACATGACGACGACATAAGTAATACTAATGTGGATGTTGATATTGATGAAGCTATTTGTCATAAATATGTCGGTACACAGTCGCTCTTTGAAAAGTTGTGCTACCTCCACGGTTCCTGGTGGTACTACTCTGTATTCTGTCTGGGTATGCATCTGTGAGCACCCAGAAAACACACAGAATTACATACAGAATGTAGGAAGAGGACGGACAGAAAGCTCCGTCCGTATCCGTCTGTGTCCTTAACATAGCTTGCAGTTTGCGTTACTATGGTCACTGTTGTTTATTTTGAAAAATCTCCACACTGCTGACATTACTCCTGCAGCGCGTACCTGCTGCACTTAACTGTGAATGTCGTAAGCTGTATCGGTGCGGTTGTATTGGAGCACTTTTACAAGTATGAGTATTCTTACACACGCTCAGTATTGGTCCGATACCCAATACTGGTATCGGTGCATCCCTAAAATGCAAGCATGTCATTTTTAGGTTATTATGGCTCAGACCAATTCATTTGCTTGAGATTGAATCGGGCTGTATGTGACCCCTGACCTACAAGGACTTACATCAGGGGTGTCCAGTCCTGGTCCTCGAGAGCCTCTATCCTGCATGTTTTAGATGTATCCCTCTTCCAACACACCTGATTCAAATGATCAGCCAATCATCAAGCTCTGCAGAAGCCTGATCACGACCGTCAGGTGGACTGGAAGACGGAAACATCTAAAACATGCAGGATACCAGTCCTTGAGGACCAGGATTGGACACCCCTGCCTTACATCTTCAGTGTCATTTTTGCATTTCACAAATTCATTCCATGGGCCGAAATGGTCCTTTTCGTGAGCTAGTTTTGGCAATTAGGACTTAGCCAATTATGCTATGAGGCTAACGTTATCCAAACTGATCCACTATATTAGCTCTGTGCTCTGCTGTAGACGTGTCTGGGACCCTCCACTGTCATTCTGGAACAGGTGTTAAAGTCCTCTGGGTGGTTTAGGGCTTGTTCTTTAAATTAATCCCACTCATCTTGGTCGGCACTGAGGATGCAGAGGTGTCGCTGATGAAAAACACTTTAAGGACAGTTGTTCTGGTGAAACGTGTGCATGAGGAAGTGTGTCAAAGTACAGACGAACACCCCACATCAGACGAAATGTACTTGCTTTTTCAGTGTGGACTTGAAGCAAAGTGGTTGTCGGACTTGAAGGGAACTTTCAAAACAGTAAAACATGGATAGAGGAAGGAAGGAGAATGTCCACCCTGACGCTGCACAACTGAAATACGTGCTTATTCCAGCAGAGTCCTTCCTGTGAGTGCGACTAAAGGTGCTCAGACTTGATGTCAGTTCCTCTTTCCTGGTCCATTATAGCTGAGAGAAGAGCTCAGCGGCATTGTCAACATTTACAGACTCCTTCGGTGGCTCTCTGACAACCTAACAAGTAAAAATAAAAATAAGAAGAAAATATGAGTAGAATTGAACGACTGACGAAATAACAGCTACTAACGTTCAGAGGTTCAGCTTTTACCTGTGTTTGTTTCTTGGGCTCCGGATTGACAGATTTGGAAACACTCTTCACATCCCTCTGGACTTCAGTGAAAATCTGATTGAGGTTCTCCACCTTCTCGTTCTTCACAGCGTTTATCTGTAAAGACACGTGTAGAAACTTTAGCAAAGAGAATACGAGACATGTACACATGAGAAATGGATGAAGGGATCTTACGTGTTTGAGCGTAGTCGTGACCGGTTTGGCTTTGTTCTTGGGCTTCAAATGTTTGTTTGCAACTTGAAAGACATTCTTCTGCTTCTTCCCTTTTTGTTTATTTTTGGCCATGTTTACCTGGGTAGATAAAGTCAGTCAGCATGTGTATGGTGAGACAGGTTTGATCTCTGAACTATGATGTACATTTGGACTTTTCCTCAGACTGGTTATGAACCTTTAAACCCCTGACGTGTCTGTGGTGAGCGCTCTGAATGTATGATTTATTTTGAATATTCATTACATTTCAACCGTTTGTTCAATAGGAACATTTTCAAAAACCTGCTGATAGAATAGACCTTGTTCTTTCCATAGACATCTGAGCATGCTCAGTGCAGCCCCTGCCGCCTGTGTAATGGGGGGCAAAACACAGAGCAGTGAGTGAGACTGCCTCACTAGAAAAAATAGACAGTTTGGGATTTTTTTTGTTTTCCTTGTTGTTTTTTGGTTTTAATGTTGTGTACAGTGTTGTGGTGATTTTCCTTTTTTTTTAACAATGTTTTTACTGGGTTTTGACTGTGGAGTTCAACTAGGTGCCAAAAAGCAGCTAGACTGATTTTGAAAAACAAAAAACAGCCCAAAACAAAAACTACTAGGCCAAAATTCAAATCCTTGCTGTTCAGTGTGTTCCAGTTCACAGTTCATATTAAACATCTGAAATCTCTTATTGATGTACATTCTGAGGGCCTTATTTTGTAAAAACCTGTCAAACTTCTATTTCTCTCTGTCTTTTTCTGTTATTTCACCTTGTTTTGACCCTAAAAACATAGCCCAGCCAGCCCTCCGTCTTTCTCAATGAGAAATTCGTCTGGAATCGTGTGGCTTGAATCCGAATATGAAGGCAGGACAAACAGGCGTTGAGTAAACCAATCACAGATAAGAAAGACATGATGCTTATGTCAGAGAAACTTAAGAATACAGGGTGTAATCTGTGATCCATTCCTTATTTTTGAATCAAGTAAACAACTGAAAACAGTTGTAAAGAGATTTGCGGACTTGGAACTGACTTTGACTCGCAACAAAAAGAAGTCAGTGCCTATGATGCATTGTAAAAGACCCGTCCCCCCCCTCACACTTGTGATTCATTCGGTACAGAATAAATTGTGTATATTTCACAGTGACTGGCCCAGTTCCAGACTGTTTTCTCAGTACTGAATACACTGAGAAAACGGGATGGCTGGCCAGGCTGACAAACAGACAGTAAAGTAAAACCACTGAAGAAACGGAACATAAGCACATACTCACAGCTATGGCTGGGTAAAAAATTCGATTTGATTGATTTTAGATTGATTTCATTTAAATTTTGTGGAATCAATTAATAGCGGATGAGTTCAGTTTTTCAGAGCAGGACGGCAAGTACCTGAGCCAGGTAGCGCCAACTCGGAGGTGCAGCCGGCTCTGTCTCTCGAGCCCCCAAGGGAGGTGGGGTGTCTCAGTCTCGCACACGACAGTTCTGGTGGAGAGGAAGGGCGGGGAACCCCCCACCCCCCCATGTGACTGTCTTGTACCAAGGGCAAAATTAGTAGCAGTGCCCCAGGGTGATAGTAATGCACCTTAATGCTAGAAGCCACCAGCTGTAAAACAGAATATGACGAAGAAGTCTGTTCTGAGCCAGTGAAGAAACATGGCAATGTTTCTATCCCATTCATTATTTAAGAGCAGATTCATCTATTTACTGCTGAAATGTCATATTTATTTCCTTTCTAATATCAATAGTGATACCAGTATTGATGTGTTGTGTGGCTGCGGTACTCAAATAATCAGGTTACAGCTCAAAATTGTACTTTGGTATCACTAAATGAATCTGAATTGATCAATTAATACTGAATCGAATTGATATCGAATCGAATTATGATGAATCAATTCAGAACCTTATGAATTGAAATCGAATTGATTAAGGAAATTGGCCATGATACCCAGCCCTGCTCACAGCAGCTTTTATGACACTGAAACGGACGCAAAATTTACAGCAGGATGTTTACCTGGAATACGGTCTCAGGAGTTAAAGGGTTAACCAACAACTGCTGCCTGTTTCACAGTCTAAAGGTCACTCCAACACTCAATGAGCATTTGATTACATCAGAGCTTAGGCTAATAATTACTTTCACTGTCAATTAATCTGTTGACTATTTTCTGGATTAAAGCTGCAGTACTCACACAATCCCATGATTACCTTTCAGCATATTGTAATTCAAGTGTTAACATGCTCTACTACAAGCATCTAGTCTTTGCCTGTGCTTTCAGCGTTGTAGTAAATGTACCCTGTGATGCATATTTTGTCACAGGAGCTGTTAAACATTTAGCCCCTGTCATGTCTGTGGTGATGGTTCTATGATTTATTTTAAATATTCCTAAAAATTAAACCATTTGCTGAATAGGAAAAATTTCAAAATGCCCTGATAGAATAGACCTCACGCTTTCCATAGACATCTGAGCATGCTCAGTGCACCACCTGCCACCTGTGTAATGGGGGGCAAAACACAGAGTGGAGAGTTAGACTAAATAAATAAATAAATAAATAAATAAGACCAAAATTAAAATGAAAAATAGGCAAAACAGCACCAAATCAAAATCAGTTAACAAAAAATAAGAAAATAAGCTGCTGATCTGAACCTTGTGGTCTGTCAAAATGTCACAACTCTGAAATAACTTGAACATAATGTGCTCGCACTTGAAAACCCTTGGCCTGACTTATGAAAATCTTTAAAATATTGATCGTCATTGATATGTAGATTTGCAATATGTAAAGTGTTTGAGACTGTGAATTAATACTGGAATTGGTTTGTGCAATAGACGTATAAAGGAATCCAAGATTTAACTAAAACTACAGTGGTAAAGAATGAATGTAAATGAACCATAAGTATAAGAGAAATAAGTATGAGAGAAATAAAGATACAATGAGAAAATAATTTCAACTGTTTAGATACTTATCATTTTTCAGATCATGTGAGGTGGTGTCATGCCTTTTAACAGTGAATAAGAAATAAATGTGAATGACAGAATCCACAAAGTGGGTTAAATGGAATAAAGATTTGTCATACTGAGGCTTGATTATGATTTATTTAAGAGAAAACATGTCAAGGAGGTGTCAAGGCTGCGTTTCAAGTTTATTATACAGATATTCTAACTTATCAATTTATTTATTTTATTTTGTTTTTTGTCTGTAATTTGGCGTCCCCTCCAGCAGATGGCGCCCTAGGCAGCTGCCTGTGTGGCCTATACCCAGAGCCAGGTTGGACTCTAACAGTGCATTATTAACACTGGCCTTAACACTGGGGTCATTTTCACAGGCTTGAGCAAAACATTGGTGAAAGTTACTGTCGTTTAATTCCATTTCTCAGTCTCCACTGTCAAGCTGCAGTGAAGCTGGACAGGAAGTGGAGACTCCAGTGTTTATTTTTCCAAATGATGGTTTACGGAGGCATTTTCATTCATCCCTCTTTTTTTCTTAACCATACTGTGCACTGTCACGTCCAATTTGGGTCCGCATTGAGTGCGGTCTGAATACGTGCAGATATCTGCGGAGTGTATACGGCCGACTCCAGCCAACTCTTTGGGGACCTGCCCCAGTGGCCTGACTTATCAGTGCATGGCAAAGTTTTTTGGATGGACAGACGGACAATCAACTGATGACAATACCCTACGGCCAGTGTGGCTGAGGGTAAAAATTGTTCCATTAATGGGTGAAAATGTATGGATTTATGAGCCTTCGAGCAAGAATGTTAACAGTTTTACTTGTTTTTCTTAAAAATCATTATGAATTATAAACACAGCTGGTGATTAATGTAATAGTTGACGTCTAACAGATGAATAACTGCATGAAACTACTTGCTGTTCTCATCACTCTATGAAAAAACTACTGCGAGTGGAACTGAACTGAATGGAACATAACAACAGTCCAAACACAGTTACTCAGGTGTTTTACTAAAAGTTGCCCTCTTGCACAAAAGCTTCTACACTTTTACAGAGGTGAATCAAATGCAAAAACAAACCATCTTAGTTTGCAGTCCTGGGGGTTACAAAGGTGTTCTTCAAGGGTATCAGAGAAAAGAAAACACAACTCCTTAAAGCCTCAAACTGTGCACAAATTATCAGAAGACCAGACCATCCTGCCTTCCGCTCGTGTCAATAAGAAGGTGATGCTACAGTGGAAACCTGAGCTCGAACATTGGAGTGGACACAAGGGAACACAGAAACCCTGGTCCAAGCAACACAGAGAAGGATAAACTATATAAATCCACATCCCACCTTGTGTTAGCAAGAAACAGCATATCTGGCTGTTCTCTCAAAAATATAAAATTTTCACACGTCAAATGAGCACACAATCAGCAGTGGGAAAGGTATGAGAGGTAATGACAGCCTTCCTTTCAGAACAAAATGTGCACATGAAACTAATGTGATATATTACTTTACTCCTCCTCCATATTCATTATGTATTATTGTTTTTCTATCTTGTTTTTGTATTTCTTTTTAAAATTTTAGCTTCACTGTCAATCCTGTGGATCATAATTTCGTTCTTCATGTCACATGATGAATGACAAAAAAGGATCTTGAATTTGGAATATTAGTGCACTTCAGTAAACTATTATACGAGAATTAAATGTCACCTACTGTAACTAGGAACTACAAAAAAAAGATCAGCCGTGATGGGCTGAACACGGGAGAAAACTGTTGACGCACACACCAAACTCCATCCTCCCTTCCAAAACTCTATTTAACACCTTCTATTTCTATCTCACAACAATACAGAAGCTCCAATTGCTCACAGTCATCCGTGCAAATATAATGAAGGCAAAGCACACAGGAAACACAGCGTAATTCAATAGAGAACCGCAGCGGTCAACAGAAAATTTCACCCCCGACGCTCATCCCATGCCATGTTCAAACACCAGCCCAGGAGAACAGGTGAGTACAAATACAAGTAACCACGGATCACACCCCCACAGCGACACGCCCCTCACCCGAGCACCAATGCAATGTATATATGCAGTCTCACTCACTGCTCTGTTTTGCCCCCCATTACATATGCAGAAGGGGTGCACTGAGCATGCTCAGATGTCTATGGAAAGCTATTCCAGGTGTCTGCAACCCATGGCTCCTGGGCCAAATGTGGCTCTTTAGCCTCTCAATGGTTCCCCTGGTCAACGAGCATAAGGAGCATTTTGAAACGAACTGAAGGAGTCATTACTGTTTAACACTGTTATAGGCCTAAATCTATTCTAACTTTGTCCATCTGCAAAAATGTGCAGGCTATACAAGGAATAATTTCTATTTTTGACAGCATATAAACCAAAACATATTATTTGCCAAATTCAACACAAGATGCTCAATTTGCATTTGTTCACAGTTTGTCTGTTTAAAAGTAAGCCTTAAAACATGAAAGTTGAGCCTTTTCTCCATTACACAATATAATTATGTTTTGGAAATAGTGTCCATCATTTAAAAAAAAAAAAATCATACAAATCTTGAATGTTTTCTTTATTGTAGTTGTATAATTTCATAAATGCACCAGACATTGCATTATTGTACTGGAAATACAAAATTAAATAGTAAACTAATCACAAATAGGCTACGGCAGAGCAGCCACCTCATGGTAAAATGTAGATAGGTTTAAATATTTTTATCATGGCTCCAGTCAGATTTCTTTCTTCATTTTCGTAACAAAAATGGCTCTTTAGGTTGTAAAGCTTGCCGACCCTTGGTTTATTCCATTAGCCTGTTTTGAAATTTTTCCCATTCAGGAAACGGTTGAATTTTTATGAATGCTTAAAATAAATCATATACAGAACTAGCACCACAGACATGTCAGGGGTTAAAGGGTTCAAGACCTCACCATGTAAAGATCTAAGAGATCTTGCAATGCTACGTCTGCAATGTCACTGCACATCTTTACCATGCTTTGCAGGCAGTTCCTATTTCTAAAAGTCAGTGATTCAAACCACCAATTAAAAGAAATGGTGAGGACTGATTTAATAAAACATTTTCATAAAAGGTATTTTTTTTAGCAGACAGGATCAACATGTGAATCAAGGTCAGTTTGTTATCGGTGATGATACCAAGATACTTACAATTATCCACTACCTCAACAGCCTGGTCGTTGATGACCACAAGAGACGATGCTATTACATTTTTCCTAGAATCAACTATTTTGTCTTTAGTCTTGGATATAATGACAGTAAGAAAGGAAGACATGCACCAATCAGTGAAGTCAGACAGTTGTGGGTTATGATCAAGGTCGTCATTACTCAGAAGGGACATAATTACAGATTCATCCGCAAACTGTATGATGTGACGCCCAGCATGTTGGCTTCGATGCTCATTAGTATATAAACAAACAAATGAGGAGAGAAAAGACATGCCTGAGGGAACCCTGTGGAACTGAACCGAGTGTCTGATAAAATACCATTAGCCCTCACCCACTGTGACCTCGCTTTTAAAACAGAAAACAGTTATTACAGAAATACCTTATACATGCAGCATAACAAAATCTGACCCTGAGTTTCTACAGCGCTACTCACATACAATAGTGTATTTCAGTTATTTACTGTACGAGTGTGGCTTTAGAGTTATATGAACATATAATATGCAGTATGATGCTACATTTTAGGTGAAGTGGTACTAGTCATGCTGTGCATTGTGCATCACTTATAAGCAAGGGAGGCACACATTCAGTAAAAAAAAAAAAAAAACATATGGGGAGCAGCCATTGCCAGCCGTAAGTGACATACCCACGTTCATTCCAGGTGATGGAGTACGAGTAGCCTAAACAATAAAGATGCAACAGTACTCAGGAAAACTATGTACTGTTTGGTCCGCCTTGCACGGGACAATCTGCCCTTATGGACCACGGGTTTTCAGTTTTGCAAGTGATTTTGCGTTGGTGCTTTACATACTGCTCTCTCTCTCTGGACATACATGTGAGCACACAGCATGGGGAAGACCCGCCCCGCAGTGAGAGACAGCAGACAGAGAAGTGGCTTTAGACTCAACACACATCAGAGTCCTGCAAGAGTCCACCACTTTTCCAAAACTGGCACCCACCCATAACCGCGTACATGACACCCGCAACCCGACCCAACCTGTGATTAAACACATTGTCTGCACAGTAACTCACTTTTAAATTCCCTTGGGTACCCGACCCGGTGCAGGACTCTGACACATACAATACCGTGACATACTAGTACAAGGAAATGCGTACGGTAGATAACCGTGGTGTTTTTATACTGCCATTTTATTTTACATCCCAATGCAGAACAGGAATTTATCTATTTAAAAAAAAGCCCCCTTTGGGCCTTATGTGTGCACATGTCTGTTTTATATGACTGTAGACAAGTAAAGGAATAAGAAAGGGTTCTATTGTTCAGTACAGAAAGTGTTATTTTATTCAGTACAGTGTTAAATTTGTTCCTGCTGTGAAATTCAGTTTTTGCAGACAAGCAAAGAAAAATATAACTTTGGGAGAAAAAAAACTGTTCTCTTTATACACAAAACATGTACCGAAACCGTGGCCCAAAAACCAAGGTATGGGCCGAACCATGGGCTACCTGTACCGCTGCACCCCTAGTAAATAAGTAGCAGTCAGTGAGCAGATTAAATGGAAAGTATGTGTTCGAGCAGCCATAAATTCAGCATCATTGTCCTAGGGACACGAGCCGGCACTGGCTGATAATGTATCATCTTAGACTGGTGTCTGCTGCACGGGGTCAGTGACCAGTTCATCACAGCTAATACGACTCAGCTTCACTACCAGTGCTGGAACAGCCAGTGAAGGAGGTAACATGTCTCTGACCATGACTGACTGATGGAGCAGTGACTTAGTACTCGCACATACTTGACAACAGCCTGTAATGTAAGTTATTGGATGGAACCGCTAGTATTATACGGGATATTTTGAGATAGCTAGCAATGATTCAATTCACATTCAACCACCATGGTCTGATCTGACACTTCAATTTTTAACCCATAAAGACCCAGCGTTACTTTTGTGTCAGTTCTCAAATTAATTTTACTCTTGATTTCACCTTTCTTAAATGATTTATCACCATTTATTATTATATAATCTTCTGTTATTTGCATTTTTTTCAGTGAAAATCATCATTATATCAGAAACTGTTTAATATTATAACGGAAACAGAGGAAATTGAAGAAAAAGGGACTTTTTCAGCAAAGAAATCAATAACTGAATATAAAAACTATTTAGTTCCTGAATAAATTTTAAAATACTGATCATTGAATGGTGTAGCTCCAGAATACATCTGTGGTTATCAATGACGTAGGACTCTTACTTTTCTGGACTCCATGAACTTAAGTCCGGAGTCCAGACTAACTATGGAGAAGCAGCATTTAGTTGCTTCACTGCAAACCAGTAGAGCTTGAATTTGCCCAAAATGTAGAGATTTTTAAATCCTGGTTGAAAACATTTCTCTTTTCATGTGCCTATGAATGAAATCTAAAACTTATACTCTATTCTTATTATACTGTAAGTCTTAGCTATTTGATTTCTGTACTATATAATCTATTGTCAGTTTAATCTATATATCTTTACTTATTTTTATTACAATTTGATGTACTCCACACTGATCTTTTATCATTTAAGCACGCTTCTTTCGATTCTTGTGGATGTCCATTTTATTTATGGATGCTTCTGTGAAACTGGTCCCTAAAAAGAGAACATGGGGCTAAAAATTCAAACCAGATGAAGACTAACGTTATGAAGCAAGTTTGGAAACAGTTTGGGTCTATTTTAAAAATAAATACTTACTGAGATAAAAGAGAAACTATTTTTCAGATAAAACACTTTTTTATATTATTTTACATTATATTTAATAGAAAAATCTGCATGTAACAGTCAAAAGGACACGAAAATTCCGTGCTACAATTTTTTTTTAGATTTCTTTATTCTCTCACAGGTACATTTTGGGAATTTAACTAATTATGCAAGGCAGAGTGTTGTACAAAAATGACCACTGTTGCAAAATCATTCACGATATGTATGCGTTTAACTGGGCAGGTTCTGCAAGTAACACAAGTGGACACGATGGGTTACACACAAAACCTGGAATGAGACTGCAGAGTCAAAAAAAATCTGCATGTCTGGATTAGAAAAACCACTAGGATCGACAAATTTTACACAGTCTTTTTTGATAGCAGTGTATAAGACCATTTCAAGCCATGTTTCCAGATCAAATACATCAACACCTAGGTAGTTTTTCATCTCCTAATTTTGGTCCTTTTTTGGACCTAATGTTTTATTAAAAATGCATTAATTTTGGGATGGCTCAGAGCAAGAGTATAATTTTTCTGCATTTACCTGAGGTCATCATTAGGTACATCCTGAGGGGAAATATGTCTAAATTTCTCTTTTATTATTGGGTCTAAAAAAGCTGGCAAAGTGCCAGGTACCAAAATGAACCCAGTTTTAAAGAAGCATTCATATGTAAAACATGTCCAGTTGTCTTTGTGCATAATATGTGTAACTTTAATACATTTGTTTTGCTTCATAGAAGATGATGTATGGCTATAAATTAAACAACTCATTTACTTATAAAGTAGGTCAAAACTTTAAACATGTACAGAGGTAAAATGCCACAGTACAACAGCTGCTGTTCAATAGTAGGTAAATACACTAAGGGGGGGTCCAGTTTACTGTACAATTACTGCTTTAAAATAATACTTGTATAGTTAGACTAAAGTTCAGTTTGAATGCAGTTTTCATTTGCCCGGATAATCAGTACTTTTGCTCAAGGAAAGGGTCTTTCTACTTCTTTCACCCATCTAACTACAGTATTAGGAGGTACCTCTCTGTTTACTTCACAAACAGAGTAACAGTAGACCTGTGTACAGCTCCATGTAAGTTCATAGGAGCTAAAATGCGTATTAGACAAACACTACACAGGTAAAAGGACTAATGCTAGCAGTTTCAACCCACGCCATGCCTGTTCAGGATCATTTACGAGAACGTTTCTCATTTATTTACAGATGAACTTGACAAAACGTTGCCGTACTTTCGGATATGCTTTGGAAAAATTTAGTACACACTTTAAAGTATTAATAATGAAATTAAATACTCACCAGCTGAGACCAGGTGGCTGTTGTTGATGTTCTCACGCACTTGTAGTAGCAAACGTGCTGATTCGTGACGTCATTTTCATGCGACGGTCGAGACGAATCTGTCAATAGACATATATACGACACTCAAAAAAAAATACGAATCTCTCTCTCTCTCTGTCTCTATCTCTCTCTCTCTCTCTCTCTCTATATA
>JAPQRP010000015.1:14952453-14969798 GCA_037367295.1 Apogon hyalosoma | reverse complement strand
GGGCCAAAGACAATGACTTCAGTCTTGTCTGAGTTTAGTTGGAGAAAGTTGTTTTGCATCCACACAGTGATCTGTTGAAGGCAGAGACAGAGTGAGTCCATGTTCACCTTCTGTCAGCAAGATGTAAATCTGAGTGTCGTCTGCATAGTTGTGGTAGGACACGATATTACTGCGTATTAACTGACCCAGGGGCAACGTGTACAGATTGAACAAGAGGGGTCCCAGGATGGACCCCTGGGGGACCCCACAGGTCACTACCATGTGGTCTGACCGTTTCCGATTTGAACAAAATCCTTCCGGTCCTCAAGGTAGTTAAATAAACCAATACATAACAATTTAAATAAAATAATTTTTTTCTTATTTTACAGGCTAACAATTGAAACCCACGTATTTGCATCCTACTAATAGCTCCTTATTGCTCTAAATCTCATCTGTCTTGCACTGGTTCTAAGTCTGTGTGTGGAGAATATGCTTGTACTAAAAAGGATGCAGTGATGCGTTTGTGCAGTCTAGCAAACAGTGACTCAAAGCGAAGCGTCATCTTCCGCTGTCCCTCGCCTGCAGGCCCAGTGGCTTGTACAAGAGAATATGAAATGACAGCTTCATTGTAAATCTGACAAATAGCACAACACAAGGAAGACCTCGAGGGTCAAGGCTGTAAGTCTGTGAGCTCTTGATGCGTGCATGTTTGTGTGTATGCCTCAGTGAATTTAAGAGGAAGAGAGAGGGCAAAAGATAAACAGTGATTGCATACAAAGCAGGCACCAAGAGGAACACCAGAGGAACTTCCATACGCAGAATATTAGCGTTTATCCTTCTAAAAATTACCATACAATCTTTCCTCTCGGTGCTTTACACGGCTAGGATTGACTTTAACTCACCCAGTTAAACCTTTATCAAGCTAGTGACTATTCTTGGTGATTTCTGCCTACATTACAAGGCAGTGACAGCAACAGTTCCAGTGAGGACAGTGAGTCAATAATCTCAGGTCCAATGTGGTCTACAGGGTCTGTAAGGTCCACCTCTGCTTGAACAGACCTGCTTTGTTATGCCATGTTTCCACTACATGGTACCGACTCAACTCGACTCGACCTTTTTGCGTTTCCATTATGACAAAGGACCTGGAATCTGGTACCCAGTACTAGTTTTTGGTATCACCTCCGCCAAGGTTCCAAGACTGGGAAACAGACACTAAAATGTGACGCGTAAACACTACAGACCACTGACTGGTCAGACAGTTGTCTCTGTGACCCGCCGTTTTACAAAAAACAGATGCGGAAGTTGACGGTAAATATATCGGTAGGTTAATCCACATGATGACAGCCTGCTAATCTACACCACGGTCGGTCGAGGAGATTCAGTCGGTGGCCAGCGTAAAAATTCATCATGAGCTTGTCGAGACAGCACGCAGCGAGCGAGTTTATCAGCAACTCTCAGAGCAGACGACACAGAAGTAACACACCGCATTTGACAACCAGGTACTTTTAAGTCAGTAGTATCCTGTAATGGAAACAGTCTCCAGGAATAGTACCTGGTACTCAAGCTGAGTCGAGTCGAGTCAAGCCAGTTCCACGTAGTGGAAACGTAGCTTTAGGTACCATGAAGTAATGGAACTAATGTAAGGAATGATGTTCAAAGGGATCATGTGGATGTGGACAGGGGTCTGGATCAGCACTGATGTTGGTCTAATGTTCTAAAATACATGTTCTTTTCACCTTACATGTGTTTTCTTGTATTTTTGTGTGTGTGTGTGTGTGTGTGTGTGTGTGTGTGTGTATATATATAAATATAAATATATATGTACTTCTTGGATTTTTTTCTCTATTTTTGCCACTTACAGGTAAGGAATCAAATATGGTAACTTCATTGACCTGGATTTTCTATATAACATTTGAAACAAATTTGAAAAATGTCACAAAAGTAATAAAGTCTTGTTAAGTCCTCCAAAAACACACTAAGGCTAAAATTTAGACTTTCAGAGTATTTCTATGAGCACCCTATAAAGGGTTAAAAGTTGCTGGAAAAATAGCAACAAACTTAGAATTTAATTTGAAGATTTCATCAATCTACAGCCAGCTTTTTAGACCCAATAAATAAGAGAAATTTAGACATATTTCTCCCCAAGATGGACCTAATGATGACTTCAGATAAATGCAAAAGAGAATTATACTCTTGCTCTGAGCCATCCCAAAATTAAGGAATTTTTAATCAAATACTGGGACCAATACTGGGATATGAAAAACTACCTAGGTGTCAGTGCATTTGATCTGAAAACATGGCTTGAAATGATCTTATATAGCACTATAAATAAAGGCACTCCTAGTCATTTTCTTATCCAGACGTGATTTTTTTTTCATGAATCTCAGTCTCATTCCAGGTTTCGTAACCTTTTGTGTCCACTCACATTACATGCAGAACCTGCCAAGTTAAACACAAATAAATTGTGAGTGATTTTGCAACAGCAGTCATTTTTGTGAAACACTCTGCCTTGCATATTTACTTCCATTCCCAAAATGTACCTGTGAGAGAATAAAGAAATATTCAGAAAAAGTAGTAGCGTGTAATTTCCGTGTCCTTTTTCCCTTGGTTATGTCGGGGGAGTCATTGCGTGCAGAATCATCTGTGCACTGCTGGGATGCTGACAAGTCATAATTTCAGAGGAAAACTCAGATATCACGGAGTCATCTGTGGATTTGCCTTGTGTAATAGTGTGGGTATTGGGGGAAAAAACCTGAAAGAAAAAGACAGGGGAGTTCATTACAGAAACCTGGTGTCCGTGTTACATGCGGATTTTTGTATGAACGTGTCAAATAAAAATGTGTTTTATCTGAAAAATAGTTTCTCTTTTATCTCAGTAAATATTTATTTTTAAAATAGACCCAAAATGCCTCCAAACTTGCTTCATAACGTTACTCTACATCTTGTTTGAGTTTTTAGCCCCTCCGTCCTGCTTTTCAGGGACCAGGTTCATAGAAGCACCCAGTTACATCAGCCTCCAATCCAATGAGGAGGAGGAATCCCAGATGAATTACCCAGAGGTAAGAGTTGTCCTGTCTGCTCTCCTCTGCTACTGTTGCCTCTGTAAAGGCTGATCTGTGTTGGTTTAGAGATGTATTCTGTCACCCACGTTCTCACCCCATGTCTCACCTTTTCAGACTTTGAACTCTTCAGGCCATTACACAATAAATAAACATCAAAATGCAAAATTTACAAGCACAAATGTTTCAGTACATTATGTTAGTACATCCAAACTATTCACACTGACAACATCTACATTATATTGCCCTCACATTACCCACAACTTATGTAATACGTTGTGTTGGGGTTTTTTTTGTTTTTTTTGTATTGTTTTGGGGTTTTTGTTGGGTTTTAATGTGCAGGTTGTGTGATTGAATAGTTATCTAAGCAACAAGAATGTTAATACTTTTCACTTCATTACTTTTTTTTTAATTTAATCATTGAACAATAACAAGTTATTTATTTGCAGATTACAAAACTGCATGAAGAAGATAAAATGCAATTGAGCAGATACATTGAACAGTAATCTATGCCTCATACAGTTCAGTGGTTTGGCTTACACACCTACAAGGATTTGAACCCTGGTCTGCCTCACTGCAGCGAGTAGCATTACCTACTGTGAATTCCAAATATTGACATTGCTCCACATGTTGTTCTTTACTTCATTATCCTAATCATTTTGTGTGTTTCATTAAAAAAAAAAAAAAAAACTGGGATTAGAATCAGTGAATCAGTCACTGTTATCACATGACATGTTTCACATAAATGACTGGAGGCTTGAATAAATTGACTGTTCCATAAAAAAAAAGCTGTTATTTTTTTTTCACTGGGTAATATTTGCATTATTTGTGAATGCACATACTCATGAAATAAACAAAGGGTTGAAAAAATATAATTATGCGCAAATTAATCATATGAAAAAAAAAATGTTGACGTATACCTATTCTGCTCTGTCCCTGTTGATAAGTTTGCTAATAAAGATTCATTTCCATCCAGTCCTGGTCTTCAAAATGCTTCATCTGAGTTCAGCCGATACTAGCTATACTCATAGTTTGTATGTTTGTTGACAGTGAAAGGAAAGGGGCAGCAGGGACAGTGTAGAATAGAGAGAGGTGAGTAAAATATGTTTTGTGTTGGACATTTTATTATGTCGGGTTTCCACCACACGGAACCGGCTCCACTCGACTCGGGTACCAGATAATATTCCTGGAGACAGTTTCCATTACAGGATACCACAGACTTTAGAGTACCTGGACATGGCAACACGGCGCTTAACTTCCGTGACGTCTTAGAGAGTTGCTGATAAACTCGCTCATTGCCCCATCAAGCTCACGAGAATTCTTTTTCGTCAGCCACCAAGGACAGAAACGTCTGAACCTCCTCGACCAACCACAGTGTAGTGTTGTCATGATGGATTAGCCTACTCGTATATTTACAGTAAACTTCCGAATCTGTTTTTTTTTAAATGGCGGGATGCACATTGATGAAGCAATGACGCAGTGAATAGTCTCTGACCAATCCGTGGTCAGCAGTGTTTACGCGTTTACATGTTTTAGTATCTCTTCCATGTTTTGAAACTTCTGCCAAGCGAATACCAAAAAACTAGTATCGGGTACCAGATTCTGGGTTCTGCTGCGTAATGAAAATGCAAAAAGGCTGAGTTCAGTCGAGTTGGTACCATGTAGTGGAAATGCGACTTTAGATCCCCCTTCGTAACAGGCAAACTAAAACAGGCTTCAGCTACATTTTGATGCCAATGCATAGTCTCACATTTCACAACTATAAGGCATTTTAATGCAAAAAACTTTCCAGCTCATTTTTGTATTTTGTATTTTTTTGAAACGGTTACAATTATCATGGGTGGGGATGCTACGAGAATGTAAAGAGTGCTTTTGTGGAACATTTGCATGTTAGGGAAAAGTGTCTAAATCACTACAAAGAACCAAGCAGGCCTGACTTATTATGATCCAACTATTCAATATTCTGCTACTAGTGTGTCGCTGTCTCTGAAGTGGGTGTTTGTTGTTGCAAGGGGAGCTTTGAAAACATTTACCATAAAGAGGAGGAGATGATGGTGAAATAGTCAGACACATTTCAATAGAAGACATGAGTCACACTCCGTAGAACATCCAGACTCACATTAGGTTACAGTCTTCTCCTTTGTGTTGATGGAAAACATCAGAAAAACTTGACTAGTGTCAGTTGCTGTGGTGGTACCAAGTTGGCGGAGGGTCTCAAATCAATGAAAGGCCTGGACCTGCTCCTACAGTAAAAGCTGACAAATACAAACATACCCCATGTCTCAGTGAGGAAATTTTATGTTTGGGAAAAGGTGATGATTTTTTTTGATAAACTGCAGCTTGACAAATAAATTAAATCATCAAAACTATTCATGCTGGGAGTGGTGTAAATGCGTTGAAACACTTGCTCAGTGAAATGTCCAAACAGATGAGCAACAGGCCGTTTGAAATAGCCTCATTTGGAAACCGTGTCTCCATCTCTAGTTTTTCCATCTCCTCCAGTGTCGTCTGTTTCTTTGAATCTAGGTCCAGTGCCACCCAAAACACGGTGTAAACTGGATGTGAAATATCTTCATCATTTTTTTTTTTTAATTTTTCATACATGTGGCAACAAGTCAACAAAAACATCATCATCATTGTCTGTTTCATATAATGAAAAATCGACCAAAATGCCCCATTTGGCCCAAAAATATTAATGTTCTCTGTGAAAGTAGTAATTGCATAATCAATGATTTGATAAATGTACGTTAATTCAGAATACCCTGCTGCAATATGCTGTTTAAACAGTCCATTTCTACGTGTGTAAATATTGTCACTGAGGCTTCATTACAGCTGTTTCACCAGATGGACGTACGTAACCTCAGTCTGACTCCAGTGTCCACAAGGATCATGTGTCCGCACATGTACATGCAGTTGGCCTCTTACACTTCTTGCTGACAGCAAAATTAATTAAAGCAAATGTGTGCTGAATAATTCATGCTAGCTGGAGACATCATACCAGGCTTTTCATTATGGTACAGGAATCGAATTTGTCTAAAAATTTGGCCAAAAAACAGTTCATCAAATGTCAGATGATGAAGTGGTTTAATTTTGCAGCAAGCAACGGATGTTTTAACACTGAAAGATTAAAAGTTATGTAATCATGTGTTTCCCCTGTGCTGCTCTGATGAGTGCCTCTGATCTCTTTGCAGCTAATGATGATTACAGCTAATTGCCAGACTATGGGCGTTGCTTTCTGCCACTGCTATTCTTAAATCTGCTGCATAAGCCTGCTGATCTTAATTTTTTTTTTTTTTTTTTAACATTTTGACACACACTGCTTAATGGTTATGGGTGTCATCCTGAAAATTAGCAGCAACATTAGCTCATATTCTACGCTCTCTGACCTGCTCAGAAAAAGGAAGTGCACTCTACCTGTTTTGTATGAACTTTCACTGACCCTCACATCTGATGTCACCATAACAGGCATCTTATCTGCACAGTCTCAAACACCAGATATCGACTGTCTGTCAGTGTTGGCAAAGCAAACGTAAATGCCCTCACCATTTGAAGTAAAAACAGACTGCCTAATAGGCCGGACGATTATCATCACACTTCCTCCCAAGTGAACTCTGGAAGGAGGGGAGGGCATGAAGGGCCGCCACCCGGCCATCTTATGCAACCACGTAGCCTATCTGGCACCTACATATCAGTTCACAGATGCCATGTGAAAGACAGAAACCAGTTTGTTAAAAATGCAAGTCAAAGGCTAATGATCAGATAAGTATTTCAAGACATGTTCACTGCATGTACAGAACCTAAAAGGGTAAGGAAAATAGCAAAAACCCAGTGAAAAGTGTATTTTTACGTTAATATATAAAATACAATGGAGCATAGACAAGACAAAGACAATGTAAGAAGAAAAAGAAAAGTCAATAAATGTGCACAACCATGACACAGACCTATAGGGGCAAACTTGTTCTCACCACGAATGAGTTAATGGTTGTTTCAGAGGCTAATATTTGGAGTCACAACAAAACTCTGTTTGCAGATTTATGGGTATTAACAGCAACCTACTTGTCCTTCCATTCAGTCCAGGAACATTTCAATGTTAAGATGCTTACAACAAAACAAAGGTCTGCATTTAGTAATAATTAAAGCATCTGTTAATTAGCGTTTCAATTCAGTGGTATTTTGCACCTGAGGCTTAGTTACAGGTCTTAAACCAGTTTAACACTCCTTCACCACTCGGTACGTTTTTAAAGAGACAATGAGCTGCATTGTGATACCCTCTGTGCTGCTGAATTCTCAGTTATGCGTCAAGGTCGTTCCTCAGATCAGTCCCTAGAAAGAAGATCTCATTATCTTAATATAGCGCACGGCAGCATTAATCCAAAGCCTCACCACTAACAGAGGGTTCAAGTCAGTCGCTTTAAGTCTGCCGGCCCGCATGTTCACTGACCGGTAAAATCTGAGGGAAACACTGCTGTTTCCCTTTTTTTTTGTGTGTTTTTTTATATTTTAAAGATGTATTTCTATGCATAGAATCAAAAATGAGTTGATTTCTGTAGCGGATTTCCTATGCGGGAGCTCAATTTAATACATTTCTTTCAAAATAAAGGGATATACTTGGTCTAATTCATCCTGGCAAAAACATATTACAGGATTTCAATCAGTCTAACAACCTCAGCAATACAGCTTTATTTTATTATTTCCAAAGAGGATAAGCAAATTAAAGTTGCAGGGTTCAGCAGGGGTATCGGCCACACATGACCTCTTGCATACAATGGTTTGACCTGGTACTGTTTGCAAAAATTTACAAAGAATCCCATTCTTCTCTAAATATCAGGTGGGGGGCCTCTGACCACATCATCTCCCTTTGCCGTTCCACACCACTGGAATAAATGCATGAAAATACAATAGTATCAAAGATGGAAAACCATTTAAAATGCAGAAAAGACATTTTGTAGTGTGGTTAGGAGTTTGCAGGAGGTTTGCTCAGTGAGAGTTGAAGACTGCAAGTGTTTTTAGGCTGTTTTTAGACTGGATATCCAAGTCCGAGTATGTTGGACCCCAAAGTCCACTTAATTTTATCAGTCTGAATGCAAATGTTCCATGGGCAAGTACCGTACTGAGTCCAGCTGAGAAGGTAGTCCTGGGTACAGACTGCATGGATTCCAGTACAGAATGATGCAGTGTGAAAGCAATCTGGACCTGAGAGTAGAAGTGACCTAATCACCACGAAAGTACCTTTATCGACCGAACCGCTCTGTGATATATCATTGCCAGCGTAGGTCACTCTTCTTTTCTTTGTTTCAAACAGGCTAACAGATAGAAAAGCATTGCCTGTCTTGCCACCATTGTAGAAAAATGAACAGAACAGTCACTTAGGGTTAGGATGATGTAAGGGTTTGTCACTTCCGCGTTTGTTGGATAGCTACAGAATTCCTTCCTCACCGCTACCTACGGTTTCGGCCTTCTAACACTCATTCATTCTCAGGCGTGGGCCATGGTATGTACTTGTGAACGCAACATCTGCGGGAAACGTATGATTGTACCCAGGTACAGCACGGATCCGGATACCCAGTCTGAAAACACCCTTAATTTTACAGGTCAAGGCTTGGACTATAGTTCATCTATAGTCCAAGTTCAGTTCTTTTTTACTATAACTGGATCTCTGTATGTATTGTAACTGGATCTGTATATTGTGATTTTGCATCATGAACCTTTTTTTTTTTTTAATTTATTTATTTATTTATTGAGGACCCCAGGAAGACTAATCTGTCGTTTGTGCATCAGCTAATGGGGATCCTCAATAAAGAATAAACAATCTAAACATTGATTGTTACAAATGAACAGATAAGGCGTTGTTCGGCCTATAGCTTTCGCTTATGGCACGCCTCAACAAAAAATAAAAACGAACATATAAAGGCCAATAAATATTGCTACACACATTAACCAAAATTCACACAAACAACCCTGCTGAACCCCTGCGCACAAAACAGAACACAATATAGCAAAATGTCCAGTACCCACAATGCAAACAAGCCACAATATTGACATTATCAATCACACGATTCAGCACAACTTTGATCATTCATTCCACACATATACAGTACGTTCATTCATGATCCACAGCTTCTCAGTTCACTGGAGGGTTGTGGGGGTTGGAGCCGATCCCAGAGAGAACCCACGAACGAAGGGTTGGAATCCATGACCTTTTTGCTGTGAAGCGACAGTGCTGCCCACATACATATACATAAATAACCTAAAGTCACTTGACACTAAAGATCTCGCGTGAGTTCATTTCACAGATTCAACACATCCTGTTTTGAAATATTAGATGTTATTTGTTCTGTTTGACTACGGTTAACTGTAATGCACTACTAATACTACTACTACAACTGCACCCATGCAGTTAACCTACAGTGGTGTTTAGCAGGTTTTACTATCCTGCCAAGCACCATTAAGATTAGATGCAGTGTGCTGAAATAAACCTGTTTCAAGAAACGAGGCCATTGAAACAGTTCACAGCGGAACAGGAAACTAGATTATGACTGATCAAATGTCATAAAACTAAAAGAGAAGATATAAATGGAATGGAATGCAAATTAGATGAAATTCACACATGTATTTACTTGGTTCTGATTAGTAGATGTTACATATTTGGCTGAGGGTTGATTTATATGAATGCAGTTAATGATGCTAAAGCCAAAATCATGTATGTTCAGTGTAACCTCATCTTACATCAGTGGTTCTCAAACTGTTTACAGTGAAGTACCCCCTGAAATATACTTTTTTAGCCAAGTACCCCCAATTCTCGCTTCAGCATTTTTGATTGAAAAGAGTTTGGCAAAATTTGCTCTTGTGCCAAAGGTGTCTGTTTATATTTTCTAAACTTTGTAAACAAACATATATTTAACAGTAATACATAAAAAAAATAACACATTTTGAAAGTAAATTTTGTGTGCAAACTATAAACTGAAAAGTGCCCTCCGTCGCTGATACAAAAATATGTTGGTCATTAATTAATAAATGAATCTTTCATCAACAAAAAGTGGTTACTTAGCTACTCAGATAAACTCATTTTGAATAATATAAAACAGAAATGTTCTTAAAATGTTACCAAAGCTTAAACAAGATGATTGACAATAAAACTATTATATGAATGTATTTATTGTGTTTCATATTTTAGCTTTAATTCTTATTATTTATTTTGTATTCCGTACATAATGACTTATTTAATGTATTTTTCCCAAAAAAAATTTCAAGTACCCCCTGGGCTTCTTCCAAGTCCCCTTGGGGGTACACATACCCCACTTTGGGAACCCCTGTCTTACATCAAAGTGAAAATAACAGTCACAAGAGTATTGCTGGTGGTGATTTGCATTCTACAGACTAAAAGGTCATTACACTAGTCATATTCATCTGACTGATTGAAAGGCTGATCCTGTAAATGGTATTCCCTTTAAAATGGAGTTATAGGATTTAATTGACATGTTAATCCATCATTTTATCTTCTGGGTTTCCAGGAATCTATTAGCCTTTAGCTATCAGTGTTTTCCATTCTGTTCATTTCTCTCTGTCATAATTGACCTCTAGTCGGTTAAAATTGAATATGTGCTCACCATAGGTTACTCTCACTCTGCAGAGCCCAGCTGTCTCATTCAACCTCCCTTCACACTGTATTAAACATATGCAGACGTGTGAAAGCAAGTATTGAGATTCATGTGCAAATATAGTTCTTCACATTCTTCACACACTGCATTTTAGTAATGGCAAGCTTCATTTTGGTTCATAGAAAGAATAATAATAATAATGGATTGGATTTCTATAGCACTTTTCAAGGCACTCAAAGCGCTTTACATTTTTTTTATCCATTATTTGTTCACTCTCACATTCACACACTGGTGGTGTTAAACTCCATCTGTAAGCGTGGCTACGATGTCGTCAAAAAAGAAGAATTGATGAAGAAGACAGCTGTGTTCTTGTATTTTTTCTACATTTTAGTCCCTGTAGAAACCACACAAATGCTCACAAATACACTCTTGTTTGACTCTTGGCTCTTTGGACTTAGAGCACTCTTTTGCCAGTAATTCAGAGGGGAGATGGGGAGTCCGAAGCCAGAAATCCCGGGTGTAGGGGATTCATCAGCATACAATTGGCTTTTGCCAAGTTTTCCCTCAAATAACACTGACGTCCATTAACTGCGAAGCACAGAAATAAAGCATCCTTCCGTGCTGAGGTAAGCAAAGAGGCCACCTGCAGCGACGCACACTCTCTGACAATTTCCTTAATTTGCAATGCAGGATAACAAGATGTGAATATGCTGAGTTGTGGTGTAGATCCTTGTGTGGACAGGTCAGACTGTCAGCTGGTGGAACCGTCTCCTTGTCCCTGTCCGACTCCTGCTCATCACTTATTGGATGTGAGAATAGCAAATGCAAATGCAAGAAAATGATGGCATTTTAATAAGCACTTCAAGTCAGTTCAGTATTTTAGCTCATTAAATATAATTCTATAGATTTTGGGTGAACATATTCTCTAAATATTAAACATTTGTGCAGCCACTAACATTGACCTGCCAGTGTTATTTTTGTGTATTTTTTTCTCTAACCCTCATCCTACTATCATTATGTAGTAATGAGCCATCATACCAACTTATGTCTTCTCAAAACACGACTGCATCATGAACTTTAAGGTGAAATATGATTTTAGCAGGTTCATACAGTATGTACATGTGTATAGTTTTTGATTTATCCTGGGAGGTGGTTGTTTTTCATGCTAGCTTACTCAGTTTCTAAGCTAATGTTGACATGTACAATAACAGCCTGCAAAATGTTTTCTGTATCAAGATTTTGGGTCTTATTTTCACACAAATATAAAAAATACTATGTTTATATTCTATTCGTTCCCGATCGTTTTTCATATGCCACTCTACAGCAGCCACAGGGTGGAACACTAGCTAACATTAGCATAGCAATGGCATTAGCTAACATCAACAAACAACTTCCAGTACAACACAGACTTCAACTAATAATAAGAACTAGCCCGTGGGGAACCACAGGTTCTAGATCCTGGATTTCATCATTTTCAATACTGAGGGTGGGATGCGAAAAGGGGGTTTGTTTTTAAAATTCACATCCTGACCTTGAGGGCAAACATCCTGATCCCCCAGCACGGCTGTTTGTTGTGTATTCACGCATGCTGTACAGCATTTGTCCAGCAGTCACCGCCAAAGCATTCACGTGATTCTGGGCATAGCAATGTGATTGTAAAGCTTTTGTATTCCATAACTACTGATACCTCCCAAAATATTGATCCCATCATCTTGCTGTTTTTGCTAGTCTGCTCCTTGACCAAAATTACGCAAGTATAACAACCTGCAGCAGTCAGCTCTTTTCGGATTTTATGTGATACCCAAGACACACCCACATAAATACACACAGAGTCCACTTCCCTTTTATAATATAAACATAATCATCATCATCATGGATTGGATTTCTATAGCACTTTTTAAGGCACTCAAAGCGCTTTACACTTTTGGTCTATTATTCATTCACTCTCACATTCACACACTGGTGGTGAATAGTCTCTTTATTGTCACTCAGGTACACACAGAAGCTAGTTTACATTCAGAGTGATTTTTCAGTACATACCATCAGACACGTACAGTACAAATCTGACAAATAATATAATTTAAAAAAAAAAAAACAAAGTATCTTAAAATATACTGCAAATTCCAATATATACACAAAAAAAAACTGCAGAGTTGTTTATGAAACAATAATATATTACACAGCAGTATAGCAGCAAACCAGTGTACCATGGTGGACAGGCGATATTGCACTGGCCTGATAAGTGATTTGGTGGAAAAACGTTCAGAGCGTGCATTGTGTGGATATGGGGAGAAGAACGGGGAATCACTGTAAGTTCATTAGTCTTATGGTGTGGGGGATCAGACTGCTGCAATATCTGGATGTCCTGGTCCTGATGCTGCATAAATGTTCCACATTGCACCCACAAAAGTTCAATATGTCGTATTTGTGCTGTGTATTTCTGCTTCATGTTCTGCATGCTTGTTGCCTTATGTATATTTTAATGGTTCATTGATCCTCACTATTAGTACATTAGCATCCCATGGCTGATAAATGATTTCATCATTCAGAAATGTCCACATTTATTATTACTCATGTACAACTTTTGTTAATTAGACAAAAGTTCAAACAATAATCTTAACATTAACATACCCACAGGCCTCTGAGATATATTTTTTTATTATATTTCCCAGGTGTATTATTCTAACATCAGTGTTTAGTTTTTTTAGTTTTTTAATGAGTATTGATGTATCCACTTAGTTTAGAAATGGACTCAGCTGATATTGATTAACACATGACCAGATCCAAGCTCAATACGGAGTCCAAAACAAACTAAGCTCACAAATAAGCACTAATCTTTTATACTGAACCATTAATGTGTTCATAAAGTAGCTTCCTTAGTGATGGTGTTTGGTCTGATGGTGCAGAGACCAGAAATTCCTTCAGCAACTAGTACCCAAGGACATGAAAAGAATATCAATAGTCTATGGCTGGACTGTTTTCCACGGATCACAGGTCAAATCCCATTTGTTCCTCCCTCATTCAGATGCATATGAACCCTGCAAGTTCCTTTCTCAGATTTGGCTCTGGTTCATTCTTCTTTTGAGGGTCCGGTTTTCTGCCGCTCTCGCCCTGCAGCTTATTTTCTGCGAGGGTGTCCGCTGAATAACAAAGAGCTGCTCACGCGTCTTTTTTCAGTCGACCACTTCCCCCTTTTGGTAATAAAAAAATACTGAGAAGAAAGAGATGTGCTCAGCATGGCAACGCCAGGGAACATAATGTCTTTGAGTCTATTAATAGTAGTTATTCTTTATGTTCTGCTCGGAGGATAGTGTTTATTTCTTTGAGATTTCTTTGAGATTTTAATGACTAAACAGCAGCTGTGAGAAAAAAATGAGAAGGGGACTTTGTCTATATTTGCCGTGCATACTTGTCCAGGATACAATATGGTGCAGTGTTTAACATAGCATGAACTAGCAGAGGATTTATTGCAGTAGAAAGATGGCAAATTTCCAGGTTTTTTCAAAGAGGGTGCAGACGGATTAAGGACAGTGCGGCAGTTGTCCATCCATGAATATCCCAACATATATTAATATTGGTAACATTTACTGTTAAAATTAAAATATAGATCAGATGCACTAATTCTTACAAGTATATGATTTTTCTTCTTTGTGAAATGTTGCAATTTTCATTCTGCATGTACTTTTTAATCCATTTGATCAGTGCTGAAATCTCATTTAAAAATCTAGTTTAAATACAAATTAGGATTATGTGAAGGGTTACATAACGTAATCCCTGAAAAGAAGCCAGCTGAAATCAGATCTGTGTCCTGGCTGAGTTCACTGAGGTTCATTTAACCCACTGTGGAAATCTCGAAGAGCTTCAAACTACCTCAACATTAGTCAAGAAACACATGCATACTTACGTAAATGACACAACATCCCAGCTATCAGCCAACACTGACCAGAAATATGCAGGCTATACCTTTGGGTATTTAACCTCCATATGTAATGACTTTTTTCCTGATGTTAAACCACAAAAGAAAACAAACGTTTCCAGTTTTACATTGAGCAGATCATTCTTATCATTCTTCCTCAGGGCCTTTGGGATGTCAGTGCAAACCTGTTACATAAGTCTAAAGTTTTACTGCACGCGGCCTGTGTTATCAGACCCAGTAATGATTACATGTCATGGATTGTGTTTCAGAGTCAGAATGTCGACAAAGCCTGAACAACTACAGCAATTAAGCAACACAGATTTGCACTTTATCATCATTTGTGTCTGTGATTCCGCCTACTCGGATTACGTAATAAACTGTCCCCAATCCAGTTGCACATAATGAATCATCTGGACTCGCTTTGTGTATTTTTGGGCCCCGCACAGCTAGAGGAGGTCAGAGTATTTTACTGCAGCGCTATGATTCCCCCCTTTGACTGTTTTTCATGCCACTCATCCATCACGATCCCTGCCTTGGGCTCAAATGTCTCTGCATCTTTGTGTTTTGGGAACTGCCTTTGAGCATGTGTGACTGCAGTCTGACCTTTCCACAAAAGACACAAAGTGTACAATGCATTGCTTCATGTTTGTATATCACAATATAAATATTTAAGCTCACAATCATACAGTGAGCGCACAGAGGAACATAAACCCTATGAGGAAATCATTACACTGAATGTTATTCAATACTAAAACTCTTCAGCAACCTGCCCAATGTATGAGCTGAAAACTGCAGTTCAGCATTTATATTTATTCACTTGGTTTTGTTTAACCCATAAAGACCCAGTGTTACTTTTGTGGCACTTCCCAAATGGAATTTTCTCTCTATTTAACCTTTCTTAAGTGATTTATCACTATTTAATGTAATATTATCTTCTGTATTTTGCTTTTTTTTTTTCTGTGTAAATCGTGTATTTTCCTATATTTAATTTACCGATCATGTAGATATTCATAAAAGCTGAGAGTAAATTTTAGAGTTATTCATTTCATTTATTTATTAATTCCAAGCTAAATAATTGGAAAGGAGCAGGATGAAGAAAACTCCGAATACCTGCCCCTTTCTTGAAACATCTGCTCACGTCAGATAGGTTGCCATTACAGCTGTTACAGTAAACAGTTTACATGACAGTCAGTGAAAATAAAACAAATCCAAAATCCATTAGTAAAAAGTATTTTATTATATGCTTTTATAAAGCTTCTCTATTCTCTCTTTATATAACCTCTTAAAATGAAAAATATTTGTACAGCTCTTCTCTTCCATTGCCAAAGAATTCCACATTATTATATCAAAAATAGAGAAAACTGAAGTAACTTTTTCAGCAAATATAGCGTCGACTAAACATTAAAACACCCATCTGTAACCACTGTCATTGATCCAACTCCATGAGTTTTACTGGTGAATCTAATGTTGTAGAAGATGACGGTGTTTCCACGGTAACTACGGAGCCTCTGAATGTCCAAATGGGTCATATCCGATGACCATGAAAAGACGACAAACTGTATTTTACACCAGTTATTTACACGTATTGATAGGATTAGTGGATTAACAGGTATTAAACCATTTATATCAGTAGATGGTTTTGGTTGACGGTAGATGTTTGGGTCTTTAAGAACAGGATCCTTTGCAGTTAATAAAAAAACATACATTTAACTGCTGCCTTAATTTTCAGAGATTTACATGCAGATACCAGTGAGTAGCAAAGCCCCTACAACACTAATATTTACTGATTTATTGAATGATAGTGTTAATCCAGTGTCAAATCCAGTTTTATAATTCTTTAAGCTCCCCTCATTACTACCACCGAGCCATTTCCAAGGTTTAAAGCTAATTTTATTGATTTTAATTGCTCTTGTTTTCACCATTTTTTACTTTTACGTTTTACTACTATATCTATTTTATTGTATATTTAGCGCTGTATATTTGTGGTAACTTTAGCAGTTGTTATCACCATGACCTGTTTTATATTTTTGCTACTATATGCCTCATGTTCTCTCACATACCTAGATACCATTGAAAATGATGCTTTAAACTAAATGTGTTTTCTGAGAGTTTAAGTAAAATAAATAAATGGATGAATGAAATTGCACACACAATTAGTATTTTGTTATATGCGGTAATATTGAATTATTGTATAGTAAATAATTTTAACACACAAAATTAGCTGTATCCAGACATGACTACTTTCTCTTTGTTTTGTACACTGCACAGCATATAAAATGGATGTTTATCCTTATCAAGACATGCCCAAATGACTTCAGTCATGCCAAAAACAAAAAAGAGTTTAGACATCAAGAGCTTTTTCACTAACTGGTCGATCTAAATCACCCATAGGTGTGAAGATAAAAGTGAATGCTGGTTTATCTATAATGATGAACTGGTGACATGCAGTGTGTGCAGCTGGGATAGACTCCAGCATCCCCATGACCATCTCCAGGATTAAGCAGTTGGGAAAATGGATAAATGAACTAACTACTCAGAGGGCAGCATGCACTGGTTTCTGTCTGACTGTTACACCCACAGTGTAAACAGCACTATCGAAGGTCATTCATCCCCACCGCTGTCAGACTGTGCAACACAACAACGTAACCCTGTTCTGTACAATCACGGAAAAAAATATTAGACCATCAAAAGTCATCAAAAACAATGGTTTTGCAATTAAGTACTAACTCCTGTGTGTATCATGTGACTAAAATAGACAGAAAAGAAAACATGGAATGAATAAAAGCACTGTTT
>JAPQRP010000015.1:14925770-14947824 GCA_037367295.1 Apogon hyalosoma | reverse complement strand
CAGAACCTTGAAGGACAAATTTGAAGACTCTAGGTCAAAGGTCAAGGTCACAATAAAGGTCCAAATCTAATTTTGGAAATAACTTTGGAACTATTCATCTTACAGACTTCCAATGAGCACCAAAATGCTTATCTTTCAATTCTGCCTCTTGTGTGTATAGATTTGGACCTATTGTTGACCCAAGAGGTCGGGGGTCACTTGGTCAATACCTAAAAAACTAAAATGGACTATAACAGAAAAAGGAGTGAAGATAGAGACTTAGTTACTATTATTGACAGATAGGAAACCTGGCATGGGCTTCAAAATGGTGTCATGACCTTTCATGTTGAGTGACCTTAAAAGGTCAAAATTAAGGTCTCATGTTTTGAGAGGGAAATGTCCATTAAGAGCTAAAATGTTTGCGAGGGGCGGGGTTTGTTGTGCCTGGCACAACTTGTTTTTTTGTTTTTGTTTTTTTTTTTTTGCAGATTGATGAAACTCATGTTACTGACCTGTTGCCGATGCAAAATGTTCCTTCAGCTATTTATTTATTTATTTATTTATCTCTTACTGTTCCAGCCTTTTGTTGCTCCATTCTCAAATGCTTGGACACATGTAGCTGCCATCAAGATCAAAATTAAAACAGTTCATCTTCTCAGTTTAAACATTTGATAGGTTTTCCATGTTCTATTATGCATAAAATTGAGATTTATAAAATTTGCAAATCATTACTTGCTCTTTTTATTTACATTTTACACCCAACTGTCCCGGCTTTTTTGGAATTGGTGTTGTACTTTTCTTGAACATAGTTATTTCTGTTCAGTACTTCAGATTATTGGCAGTCCTGACGTGCATCAGATATAATGTGACACATCAAATTTGCCATTTATTTGTGACTGACTCATCATTTAACCCATTTATACTTTAAAAACTCAACATTACACATGTCTGCAGCACATACACTTGGCAGAAAGTAAATGGAAATCTGAGAGAGGTCATCAATGAATTGTTAGGATCAAATGATAGAGTAAATTTACAGTGACACCAACTGCTGGGGGGGTATTACTGATGATCATTTAGCACTAGTAGTTGCACCCGATATTGTATATTTACAGTTATAAGAGGAAGCTGACACTGCAATAGCAGGTTATAGTTTAACAGCAATCGGACATTATGTAGGCAGTAAAAGTAAATAGTCTTGATAAAGTTGGATTTCTTGCTGAGATTTATTACACTCACTTGTGTATGAGTGATATTAGGAGAGTGCCTCTCCCAGGCCCAGTATTTGGCAAAGGTAAAGCCTGGGACAGCAGGCAGAATAAATGTGTCATGAGGCAAGGGTGTATAAAGATAGCACAGACTGAGTTACTTGTTGAAGGGCACAAGACAATTATTTTCCCACTGTAAAGACATCATAAAACAATCAGATTTCATTCACAATATTTTACTGCTGACATAGAGTAGTATAAATGACAATGGCAGTAATTTAAAAAGCTGTTAAATAAACACCAGAATCAGATAGTTACTTAACTAAAGTTTCAGTCTTTTTAGTTATTTTGCAACAACAGAAAGAAAATGCACCTTTTGTTAAAGCATTTCAAAAGCTGTTGCTGACCTACTTTGCGCAAACATGAATAGCAATGAAACCCAAAACAAAAGAAAGAAAAGAAAAAAAGAAAGTAGCTTAGTCTAATAATGTGACTTCACTGTTTATATCATTACAAGGCTTCATAAATACTATTCTAGATCTGTGTATGTCAGAGGAAGAGCTGCCTGCGTATTAGTAATGTAATGAAATACTGATAATGTCAGTACATTCAGTGACACTGCACTGAATAAAATTTCATCCAGTTGTGTTTGAATATGTGCAGTTAGATCATATTCTTAGACTTGCTGTTATAAATACTATAAAGCAGCTACTAAAACAGGCCACTGTTTCCTCAAAGAATCCCATGAAATACAATATTGACTCCTAGAGACAGTGCTATAAATAGCATCCAACGCCTGTTTCCCTGGGTTCTAATGGATGTCTGTTCACCTTCAAAGGAGAGAATAACCTAAATTCACCACAGCACCACACTGTTTTGAATTATCTCAGGGAACAGAACACAACAGTTTTCAGATTTGTGTTGACATACACCCGCTGTGCTGCTGCTGTTTGTTGAACTGTCACACAGAGGTTTCATATTGCAGATGCACTGGATGTTGCACCCAAGATGAAGCGGTGAAGATGAAAAAATGCGCACACACACAGTCAAGGTAATGAGGTAAATGGCTGAAGATGATGCATGTTTTCTGCAAGACAGGCAGAGTTCTGTTCTTCTGGTTATTATATTGTTTTATTTTAAAGGGCCAATTGATGCGTCCCATTCTCCTTTTTAGTGCATTTTTAATTTCAACCAAACAGCTGTTTTTGGAACTGAAAAATTAAGCCTAATGTGGACGTGACTACACAGGGAATGTAGAGACGCTACAAGGATCTCAAAAAATAGCTTTGTGTGTCACACCAGATCTTATGGCATTTTCATACTATACCTATGCATTTTTGACCTTTCGTATGTTATTAAACGCCATTTGATTGCGTGTGAATTTTCAACAAGCTCTCCAGTTCACATAACCCTAACCCCTTAACCCTCAGAGTGTGGCATTTGACGCATCGACTCAGGTCGGACAAGGGGCGAATAACGGCGTACAGGTAACACGCCAATTAAAAGCGGCCTGTATATTTACGCAACTCATGATATCACATTGCTACAAGTGAGTGGCTTAATGTTAAATTTCACAAAATTGCAGCAGAATTTTTGTACCAGGATGTATGTGTGTTTGTCACTGTAGCTAATTTCTTTATTAATGACAACTGAATTTTTAGATACAGATGCAGATGGACTGCACTTATGTGGCATTTTTTCCACACCTTCATGGCGCCCAAAGTGCTTGACAGAGCCTCACATTCACACATTCACGCATACACTCATACACCAATGGGCAGCTGCCGCCATGCAAGGCACTGCCCGACCCTACGGGGAGCAGTTTAGGGTTCAGTGTCTTGCCCAAGTACACTTCAACATGCGGACAGACGGAGCCAGGAGCGGAGCCAGGGCCCGGTCATTGGACGACCCATTCTACCAACTGAGCCACAGTCGCCCCAGATGTAGATGCAGATATAGATACAGATACAGATATTAGCCGCTTTTCCACAGCACTTCTGTTCCGCGAATATTTCACCTTTATTCCGGAACAACGTCTGTGTAAACAAAACGGTGGATCATTTGTTCCCACCTCTGTCACAGCTCTGTAACGCCTCTGAAGGTAATAACAGAGCCATGATAAAGGTGGAATCAGGGTTCTGGAACGCTATGTAAAAGAAACACCAGTTGTTTGCAATCAAGGTGTGACGTTTTGACAATGTACTGTTTGTTCGACCCTCACGCCGGGAGGATTTAAAAATGAGTGTGGACCGTGCACAGTAAACAAACTTACCAGCGCGACCGGAAAGATGTCGAACTGAGGGGACTGTAAAGGATGCTCAGAAGCTTGGTTTGAGTTTGAATTCAACTTAAAATTTCCACTGCTAAAACATCGCTGCACTCTGTTCATCCTCCAGTGTTGTTTTGAGAGCCAACACCACTATGCTCGGGTAATTTCCGATGCGTAAGTTATATGTCACACTATACGCTCCGTCACCGCCCCTTTGATTCCATAACGCAGGTCCACTGTGTAGAAGTCCAGCCTGTCTCACCTCTGTTACTCCTTTGGCTTGGCTGTGGAAATCAGTCAATGATAGAAAAAAGGTGGGATCACCATGTCACCTTTATTCTGGGATCCCTGTGTAAAAGTGGCTACAGATATAGATTAACTTTATTGATCCCCAGGGGGAAATTCTGCTTCTTACAAGTTTCTTTCTTAGAATCAGCAAATAGTTTCTTAGGGTATTCAGATGCATCCATGGTACATCTCTATAAATTGTTTTGTTCCATCTGTCTGTCAGTTTTAAACATGTTAAGGGTTTGACAGAATATTGCAAAATTCACAAATTTTTCACTAATCTGAAAAGACTTTGGTTGCCCGTGACCTAATGTCATGGCCTTGACTTTTCTATAAACCCAGTATCTCAAGAACAGCCTGGGGGGATTTCTACAAGTTTGGTCATAATATAATACTCTGATGGAAAGATGAACTGGTTGAATGGTGTCCAAATGCCAAAGGCCAAAGTAGTTTAGACCTCACAAAACACGTTACCCATAACTTGTAGTAAGTGGGTGGACTATATATTTATATATAAGCCGTTGCCTCACAGCAAGAAGGTCCTGAGTTCGATTCCAACACCAGGACCTTTCCTGCATGTTCTCCCTGTGTTTGCGTGGGTTTTCTCAGGGTACTCTGGCTCCCTCCCACCCCCCGACATGCACTGATAGGTTAATTGGTTAATCTAAATTACCCATAGTGTGAATGTGAGAGTGATTGGTTGTTTGTCTCCATATGTCGGCCCTGCGATGAACTGGCGACTCGTCCAGTGTGTACCCTGTCCTCACCCACAAGTAACTGGGATAAGCGCCTTTATCAAGGATAAAGCGGTTCAGAAGATGGATGGATGGTAGGGGGCTCATCTGATTGAACAGTTGTTCTTATATGACTTCCCCATTTTGATGATAAAACTTAGACCTATGGCTGCTGTGAGTGACAGATGGGTGGGTGCTATTTATCCATGCGCATGTCTGTCCAGGCTGCTGGCCAAGGGACATGGACGTCAGCTCCAAATGAGGAAATATCTTAAATTTGTAATCTATCTTATGGTCACTGCTGTTAGCTTCAAAATTCCCCGGCTCCTATGGACTCACTGTACTTCTCTCTAAAAACCAGTAAGTCAGTCATTTTTTTCCAGGACTCGTTCTAGTCTCATCCATTTTATTTGGACCCTCTCATAAATGACCTGCTGGTGCATCTTTAAATAAAGTATAAGATCTCAAGCCAACATTGCAATGGCCAAGTCGCAAACTACAGTCTTCAAAATAGCCATTCAGAAACCAACGGGTGATGTCATGGTTCTTCTGTCCAGTAATTATATATAGTTTAAGTAGCTGAGTCAGACAATCTTTCTTTTTTCTTTAGTTGTGGTTGAGAAGTTACTGTAACAAGATCATCAAAGGATTCTGTCTTGAAGTTTACCGGTACTTACTGACAATACCCAGCCTGTTAACATGTCTTAGCGACATTAGCCAACGTTAGCATACATTCATATTGGACTAAATGTGGGCCAGATCAAGCAGTGACACAGGGACACATTTGATGTTCAGTGAGCTCTGTGTTTAAACTAAATACCTTATTTCCATGTTTCATGCATGTATGAATAGCCCTCAAAAAGTACTTTCACATGACACGTTACAATTTACAGAAATAAAATTTTGGGGTAAAAATACTTAAATTACTGCTGCATGACACAGACTCAAAATGAACATCTTTTTTTTTTTTTTTTACTTTACGCAAACGTACGAAACATACTGTTCTCATAAGAAAATATAATAATATACTTGATACTAAATGAAACATAGGGCTTAAGCTATGATGTTAAACTACAGTTGTGATCAATATTGGATAAAAATGTTTAAATAAGTTTTTATGAACACAAATATGTTGTGATAGTTTGTCACTTTGTTCAGTAGTTAGAATAAAAGACTTTGCTGGAATTAAAACACCACAAAAATGCCAAAAAACTTTTATTTAACATATATATTACAACTGCAGTGATATACACAGCAAATTACAGAGCATATTTTGCAAATAACTGGATTGTACATAACCTTTCTATATTCTTGTACTGTTGAATAATTAGTTCCTAAAGATTCACAGACTTAAAATGTCACTTATACAAGCAAGAAAAAATATAATTTACATAACCAGTTATATCTTTTTTCCTACAAGTGATACTGAAATGTTGTAAACAGTTCCATAAAATAGTATTCTTAAGCTAAAAAAAAAAAAAAAAGCCTATTTGAGAAATGATAGGAGAAACTTTAATTTTTGACACTGAAGTTCACTTTCGCTTGATCTGGCCTATGTCTGAGTGTTAGTCAGCAAAATGCACCAGATACCACATCAACTGTATGCGTTAACATTCACCAAGTAGCCAAAAATAGTTGGTGATTTTAAGATGATAGTGTTAGTTGGTGTTTTCAGTAGGTTAGTGTCAGCTCAAGTCTCTCTGGGCTTTTGTGTTTCCAGAAAGCCAAGATGGCAAAGGCTAAAATGTCAAACTTGAGGCTTAACCGGGTAGTTCACAGACTGATGAGTGACATCATGGAGCCTCTGTCCACTATTTATATACAGTCTAGTCGTAAATAACTCCTGGAGAAAAACCTCAAGTGTCACTGGGCTTTTGATATTTGATAGTGGGCAGGTAGCTTACAGCGGTTTTGTTTTGGCATGAAATCTAGACCAAATATCTGCTCACATGGGTGGATGGAGGCTCTGCATACCTCAGTCTAGCAATATACTATTTGGACATTATTTGCAGAACTCCTTAGATTGTGGAGACAGAAAATGGTTTTCAAAGGCCTCCTGCTAAACTTGCATGTTAAATGGTGGAAGATAAGCAATTTATTACATAATTTATAATCCTCTTGTAGTCTGAGGTTATGCTGCATTTAAGATCCAGCATAATTTATATCATGAACAAATTGTCAGATTTACAAGCACACGGGAGGAAACACTTTCCATTCCTCAAAGATCGTTCAGACTGTAACAGCGTCAGAATAACCTCTAAATGACCTCACAGTTTTTGCAAAAGCTAATTTCTTGAGAGAAAATGAAAAGTGGTGAGAAAATGGTTTCAGCCCTATTATCGAGGGAACTGGTGTGGCTGAGTTAAATGCAACAGTGTGTTTGAGTCGACAGCGCGGCGGTTAAGATGAAGGAGTTTGTCATATGGTGTGTAACAACACTACTGGTAAAAAAAAAAAAAAAAAAAGGCTGTAATTATGAAGGTATAGATTGGTATCTCGGGGAACTGCAGCAGCAGTTGAAGAAGCCATTACAAGTCGGAGATGGGATCAGTCTGAGCAAATGAATGGCACCGTTTATGTGTTATGTAACCAGTCGAAGAGGTGAGGGAGGCTAAGAGGGTGAGAAACCAAATACGGAGGCATGGCGGGGGAGCCAGACTAAACAGAAAATGGGAGATGGGTCAAATAGTTGAGGTTTGTCTGTACAGTAAAGGTGATAGTAGGAGGTGGGGACGCTGGGAGATGTTTATCGTCTCCTGCAGCTTCATATAATTTGAGGTTAAGTAGATGCAAGCCCAGTGTACAAAGCAGACTGTCGGCCGCCAGCCTGTGTCATAGGACAGAATGTGGGTTGTGACCTTGAAAGATATTGTTGTAATATAAACAGTACTGCTTGTAGTACCAACCTACCGACTGTATGTGTGTTTATATCAGCTATAAAAGAGTCAAAATGTGTTCCTCCAAAAAAAAAAAAAAAAAAAAAAAAAAAAAAAAGAGAGATCTGTTATTTAAGTTATAGCATCATGAAACTGTTCACATCTTCCACTCAAATATTTGATTTGCATATTTGACCTTTACAGCGCAGACACACTGGCACTAGAAGGCCGTTTTCACATTTGCAGAAAGCAAACATGAGGTTTCAACCTGTACGATGCCATGACATCACAGGTGTGGAAGGGCCGCTCAGGTCCAAATATGTGACCTAATACAAGCGTGACCTGGTAACCTCGGAGCCCCAGTGATGGGCGACCGTTTTTCATGATGATGGAGACATCTTGTGTTCAGTAGTAAAAGAAAATACTACGCATGATATGTAAGTATTTATATTGTTTTAAACCATGAGAGGTGAATGGGGGCTCTTTAATCTAACAATTTATCATTCTATCTAATCAGTCTATCTCTTCCACTTGATAGATAAGTTAAGATTTCTTTAATCCCACTATGGGGAAATTGCAGTGTTTACAGCAGTAAAAATATACACTATTTAAATATGTTTTTCTGTACTTTCATACATATTATTTACATATTTACAATATAATTGCACATGATGTTGATGAACTGATGTAATATGGAGGGATTTAGTGTGTTATTCTATTGAAAACATTGTATCTGTCTGTAAATATAGGAAGTTTTTATGGTTTTTCATTGAATTATCTGTTATGACTGAGTATGAGAAAGTGGAACTCAATTCAAGCAATTTTCATTAGCATTGTTGAGTAATTGGTTAGTTGGTAAATTATTTTCTTAATCTCTCAGTTATTTTGTCAGAAAAATTGTTAGGTCAGAAAATCAGAAGAAAGGTCAGAAGAAAGTCACTATAACAATGTTCAGTTCACTGAAATAAAGGAGGAAAGTATTCAAACTTAAGAGGCTTCAATTAGACTTTTTTTTTTTTAAGAAAGAAAAACAAAACAATTAACAAATTTAACTGAATCTGATTAATGAATCAACAAGTGGTTCCAGGCACAACAAACCCCGCCCCTCACATGTATTGTAGCTTATTTTAGCATCGATCCAGCTGATGTCATCACGTCTGTGTGTGTGCTGATGTCAGCATAGACATAGACAGCATAAACACATTTCAGCCATTATAAATAAAAGGGGGGGGAGGTTTTAAAAATTCAGAAAAAATTTGAACTTTGACCTACTTTGCACAAAATGCCATTACATCTATTCTGGGTCACTGAAAATCTATAAACCCAGTTTGGTATGAATTCAACCAGTAGTTTTGCTGCTGTTGTTTGCTATAAACAAAGAAACAACTGAACCAAAAACAATACCTCTTGCCTCTCCTTAAAAGACAGTGTAAAAATACCTGTCTGTTAATGTAAGACCTAAAACTATTTTTGTGGTAACTTCCAAATGAATTTAATATTTGATATTATTCTCTTCATTTAGTATTTTCAGTGAAAATCTGGTATTTTCCTGTATATGATTCACTGACCATGTAGCTTGGAGTAAATGCAAAGATTATTAAATTAACCCATAAGGACCCACTGATAATTTTCTGGCAGGTCCCAAATTATTTTTTCTTCTATATTTAATGTTACTTAAGTCATTTTGCACCATTTATTGTAATATTATCTTCTGAATTGTGTGTTTTTTCAGTGCAAATCAGGTATTTTCCTACATTTAATTCACTGGTCATGTAGATGTTCATAAAAGCTCAGAGTAAAGTAGAGGGTTATTATATATAAAAAAAATAAAATAAAAAAAACAGAAAACTGAAGAAAAAGTGACTTTTTCAGCAAATCTTTCATTAACTGAACATAAACCAAGTGTCTCCATCCACTGTTATTGATCCAACTCCATGGATTTTACTGGTGAATTAATGTTGTAGAAGATGACGGTGTTTCCACGGTAACTACAGAGCCTCTGAATGTCCAAATGGGTCATATCTGATGACCATGAAAAAAGATGACAAATGGCAAATGGCATTTTACACTAATTATTTGCATGTATTTATAGGTTTAGTGGATCAGCAGGTATTAAATCGTTTAGATCGGTGGATGGGTCAGGTAGATGGTGGATGTTTGGGTCTCTATTGGTTAAAACAGAGAAAACTGAAAAAAGTCACTTTTTCAGAAAAAAAAAGTCATTAACTGAACATAAAAACAAGCATCTATTGTCAAACTACATGGGTTTTTTTCTGGTAAATCATTATGACAGAACATGATGATGTTTCCATGTTCACAACAAAATCTTTGTACATCCAAATGAGACACATTTGATATTACTGAAAAGTTGAGAAACCTGAATTATTTTCACGTATTGATAGCATTTTTGGTCCAAAAGTAACAAAGATTTCAAATCAGTAGAGGCTTTTGGTCAACAGTGGCTGCAACAATTAACTGATTCAACATTGCAGCTCTGGTACAGCGCAAATAATGGGTCTCTTTAAAATGTCATTTGTATGTAAACCATGGTTAACAAAGTAAATAGATATATCTGCCAGTGCTAGTTTTTTTTTTTTTTTAATTACATGTTGCTCAACTTTCCCATTCATCTCAGTCATCAATACAGGAAGTCCTCATCAGACTGACTTGCTTATTTGTGCTTCCCCCATCTGTATAAAAATAAAAACCTGCATCCTTTTGTTTCCCATCTGCCGAAGGCTGGTTAATAGTCTCATTATAGCTAATGGATTGTTCTCGTTGCTTATTCAGTGCATCCTCTTGCCTCTCCATTGTCTTCAGTCTCGGGAAGCTGCTGATGTGGCGCCAGTTTGCTTAGGTAAACTGTTATGTCTAATGACAAAACACAGTGTCCCATCAACAACACAAACATACAGTAAGAAGGGCGGACGGCTTCCACAGAACAACAAGTAATAAGATAGTTCATGAAATAAGCAGAAATACCAGTCATATGTATGTCAGTGGCTGGATTTTCTCATGTGCTGTTAAACCTCAGAGCTCCTGTCACATAGTGCTGACCTCAATAAAGTCATGTTTTTATACAGTACACAAAAAAATCAACACCCACTTACAACCGCTTCCTGTCCTATCTGCCACCACTTGCTGCTGAAAGGAGGTTAAAGGTGGTATAACTATGACAACTGCATACAAAAACTGGAATCTAACCACTTGCTTCCAAATATAGTGGATAATTACATATGTCCTCTGGTTGTATTTTTGACCTCTCTTTCATATAAAAAAAAAAAATTCCTGTTAGCAATCACATACGCACAACCACTTCTTTTCTGACTGATCCAGCACAGAAAAGGGGAAGGAAATGTTCGCTTACACACAATCAGCTGATGCCTGGCACTATGTTTCCTGTTGTAATGATCACCTTCTGTCCACAGTGTAAAAAAAAATCCCACTGTGCTCCAATCAAGTATGGGATCTTTATGAATGAAACATTAATGATCTCTTGAATGATTGCAGATTTGTTTCTCTGAATGTAATTTGCAAGAGAAGTGTGATTTCAGCCAAGGACAAGATTTACCCAAATACCAACCTGTTAATCTGTCCATAGACACAATACAGCAACATGGGCTGGTGTGGAAGAAAGTGGAAGGGCTCAGTAGTGGTAGTAAATGGTCCTGTGCTGCCATCTGATGGACAAACTGTAGTACTGAAGTTAAAAAAAAAAAAAAACCACTCATGTTAATTTAGTAATCCTCATGCAATTTCATATACTATTATCAATAAATTTCATTGAATTCTCATTGTCTCCTATACATTTAATTTTCAAAATACTAGATTAACATCAAAAAACAGACTGTTTTAAAAAATTTCAAGCCAAGAATATGCTAAAGCGTGAGCCCATTTCATTTTCCACTAAAACGATAACACAATAAACAAATTCTTTACATCTAGCTCATGTCTTTCGTCAGCTCCTTTTCTGTCCGGTGTAACCTTGTGCAATAATCAAATGCACACACCTTAAAGGACGGACCCAAACTTAACACACAGCCAATTAAAGCTCTCCTCGAACAATGATCCCGCTTTTGATTGGCTCAAATCACTGCCTGTCAAGATATTACCGAACAACACTTCCGTATTTGGGCGTTTGAAGGTGTTAGTGCTTTCTAGGGAGTTTGTGAGTTTCAGGTCCTGTTGAATTGGACGTCTAAGAATTATCACACATTTTAGGTTATAAGTTGTTTATCAAAGCTGACTGACTGTTACACATTAAGATGCAGACCATAAGGTGAGCACTCGTTATGTATTAGTAAAAATTGTATAGAGAGTAAAAGAAATTAGGTTGTTTTCAATTAACATTAGCATATTTTGCCTGATATTGAGCTCAATTACGGTATGCTAGCTAAAAAAAAGTTAAGGGAAATATAAGTTAAAGTAAAAGTAAACGTGTTTTCTTTTTGTTTTCGTTGTAGTGAAGTTTGCTGTGTTTTAGGTTGCTTTGTCCTTTTTCTTTTTTTTTTTTTTTTTCAACACACTTTGCTGGTTGAGTCACCTATTGTTGATTTCTCAACACCTTAGAAATTTCTTCCGGGCTCCCTGGTCCTCAGCTCAGAGACTGGAAGACAAAACTGTGGTCATCACTGGAGCCAACACCGGCATTGGCAAAGAGACAGCCATTGACCTGGCTAAAAGAGGTGGGTTTGTAGTAGATCATCGGTTTAAACTGGTCAGATTTGAGGAGAACAGTTTGTTTTTGTTCGGTTTTGTTTGTTTGTTATGTCATAGCTGTTCACGGCTCGACTGCATTACTGAGCAGTGTGGTAACAACACAGACCTACTTTAGTGTCTCTGAGTAAATATTGACTTCCATACACACAAATAAGGAAAACAAGCATGGATTTGAATGATTAAATCTATTTGAGGTGTATTGCTCATCGTCATACAAATACACGTTTTAATCCAAAGAAAATGTATTTCATAGATTGTGGAAACTCTTTATATCCTACAGTGGATTTCACATTTTAACAGGAATCACCAGGACATAGAATTATTGTCACCACATGTTTTTCTTTTTTTATGTTTATTGTCTTTACTTTGTCATCTAAAATACTTACAACATGTTTCAGTATTATGGTGTTGTTATTATTTTGGTGTTGAATATTCTACCTAGATTTTTAAAACTTGTTTGTCACATTTTGACGGCAAGGAATATGTTAAAACCACAAAACATACTGCAGACTGAACTTTTTTTTCCCCCCAACTTTGACTTTGGCACAAAATTAGCCTGTACACGTGGAGAAAATAATTATTTGACTTACTGTGATAATCTAATTTGGGAAATTTGACATTTTTGTCCGTATCTCCCCAAACTACATTGCGTTGTACCTGAATCTGTGTCCTGTATATGTGTCTGTGGTTGTTATGACTTTTTGGTCAATTCTGACTTATTTTATTTATATATAAATATTGTGTGTTGTTTTGTGAGTCATGAAAGTCACTAAACACATCTATATAAATATCCAACATCCAGTAGAGCTCTAGCAATATCTTTTTTATTAATATCTTGATGGATCGATTATACAGTGGTTTGGCACAAAAGCAGAAACTTACATGGTTTCAACTTAGTCAAATTATTCTTGGGAAATGAAACCAAGAATATAACATTTAATGATTTTAATGGGCAAATCTTCATCACAAAGCTGCTGCTGCTGCTGTTGTGGATTTCTTTACACATGATACACACATTTGTCATGAGGGGGAGCTCTTCAGCCATGTATTATCTGAGTATCTGCCAAGTGTCTGTATGTACAAATATCACCATATCCATAAAGACATGACCTGTGCTGTTATACACAGCCTGGCAAAAAAAAAGTCCCCACATAGATTTAACCAAGCAAATCATACAGATTTTTCCATTGGATAATTGCTGTAGTGAATAATCTGTTTAAGCGGTAATACGTTCTATTACCCTTTAACTGAGGCAGTGAGTAGCTTCACATGTCTTAAACAACCATCAGTTTGGTAGTGAGAATAGAGATTGAACAGTGCAGAAGTCTTTACGTAGTGGTTTCACTTTCCCATCAATACAAAATCTTACCAAAGATCATACCAACGTTAATGTAGTTATCGATGGACAAATGCAGTGCGTGGCTTTTAAGGATGTCCCAGTGAATGTGTCCTATATTCAAAGCTAAAGATAATCTGACAAAATATTGCATATGGGACTATTTTTGTCTTGACAGTGTATTTTATTGCTTTTCCTTTTCCGGTTTAGGGGCCAGGATCATCATGGCGTGCAGGGATATGGAGAAAGCTCAGGCTGCTGTGACAGAAGTCGTCGAAAGCTCCGGCAATGAAAACATTGTCTGCATGAAACTTGACTTGGCAGACAGCAAGTCGATAAGGGAGTTCGCTGAAAACATTAACAGAGGTGTGGATCTAAACACATTTGCCCATAGAAACACAAACAGTTGTTGGGATAGATTAAAAGATTTGTGTATGTTCCTCTCTGTAGATGAGCCAAAACTCAACATTCTCATCAACAATGCTGGTGTAATGGTTTGTCCTTATGGGAAGACGGCGGATGGATTTGAGATGCAGATTGGTGTCAATCACTTTGGTAAGTAAAACCATGTAGTGTCTTAACCTGTGTGATGAAGAAATGACTTAAAGATATAAGGGGCAAGAATGGGCCATCCTTTTTGAAGTAAACAATAATTCTACCTCTGTGTCTGAACTAGGGCTGTGTGATTTAGCGATTTTTAAATCAAAATCAGATTTTTTAATTAGGATGATTTTTAATATAGAGTAATTGTCAAATCGATTTCATCTCTCCGGGCTTCCGTAGGCTCCTCCTCCTACCCATGAGAGTCATCTTTCACACAATTCCGTGTAATGACCACAGACCTTGAATCACAGAATCGCTGAAAATTTCATGATGGGCCCACAGAAGTGATACCAATGTAAGCCGTGGTCCACACACGGATCCCCCAATTTAAATATAACTGCATCATCTTACGTGGACGGATGCCTGTCACTGACTTTTATTGGTATAACCTCTGTGGGTCCATCATGGAATTTTCAGCAATTCTGTGATACCATCAAAGATTTGAGGTAGGGAGCAGTGTATTGCATTGTGGGCTACACACGAAAACAACATGCTGACTTCTGTTGTCTTTTGTAGTTTTACCCAAAAATCTAAAGTAAAAATTTAGATTTTAGAGGAAGAAAATTGGGATTTTATTTTTGGCCAAAATTGTGCAGCCCTAGTTTGAACCCTGGTTTCAGTCTGTAGAAAATCTACTCCATGACAGGAGGTTTTGGCTGCTCATTAGTGATTTCAGAAAGAAAGGTGGGATCGATCTTTCAGTGACAGCTGTAATCAGTGATCGCAGTTAAACTTCCTTCAGTTATGATTCTACTCTTTTACTCTGTGGCTCAACATAAGCTTGGAAAAGGGATTTCACCTTTTTGAAGTGACATGAAATGGTGCAGGTTTGTGTATTTTTATATTTATTGATTCTTTTGATTTTGTCCAAGACAAGAGAGCTGCAAAAGGAATATGTGTATTTTTAAGTTCTGACATTTTTACTCCCGATTTCAACTAAAAATACCTGTAACAGCTAAAGAAAAGCTGCTTTTTTCATAATCAGACCTAGTTGTACTGGATCAACACTGTTTTAATTTCCTGTAAGGAACTGATTTTTCATAAGCCAACATCATGTTGTAACGTTTAATATTAAGCACTGAGGTTATTGGGAGATCTACTTATTCTAATGTCTGTTTTTATTACATTGTAGTTTGCACAATAAAAATGTACATTTAGCAGCTTTTTCATTGATAGTAATTATATCATATACTGTATTTTGAGTGGCCAAACAAACCCTAAACAGCTGAAATTCATGTAAAAACTTACAGTAGACAGCAGTGACGGCTAATTGCAGGCTTTTCCCTTGGTTTTTAGAGGGCACGGGTTCTGTCAGGGTTCCAGTGGTTTTACATAGAACATTCTTCAATGAAAGAACATTTCATCTTCAGTAATTATTTTATATGTTATGTTTTCAACTGTTATTATTACCTATCCATATTGTTTGCCTCATAGCATAACTAAGTTGTATTTTTTCAGGTCATAGCCAGTGATGAAAAATAAATCAGCAGTGTTGAGTAAAATGATATCTGTGTAAGATATCACAATTTAGCCTAAAATATGACTCAGGCAATTATGCTATGAGTTTAGTTAGTTAGTTTAGTTTTATTTTGAGCACATAAAATCATCAGATAACAAAGAACCATACAACATGGTCAAACAAATTTTTGCCACTTGAAAAGGAGTGGGAAGAAGTATAACTTATAGAATCCCACTCGCATTTTTACAAACTAATAATTACATAAATTTTGCATCCTTTTGCCAATGATATGTAAGAAATTGGAAAGGAAAATAATCAATTCCTTTGAAGCTTAAAAACCTATTTTTAGCTTTGACAGTTACATGCACTGTGTTGACAAAGTTCATGTAATTGTCAATAAATAAGTAAACTGATATAAATGAAATACCTGAAGATGGATTTAAGTGTAAATACAGCAGCTGAGTCCAGATTGGTCTGTGTTTTGTCTGCAGGAGCCCTGCAGAGTAATGACAATGAATAGACAGTAGTTTACTCCCAGAAGTATCAGTTTTATTCCACTGATCTTGGCTTTGTTGTACTTGTTTTCCCCTGAGGTTCAAATATCACAGTCATTTTAGCGTCCTCTATAGGCCAGACTATATCAGGTCATTTAACTCTGTTACATTTTCATTATTTTTACTTTGTCTCTTTAAAGTTCAGAGCCCAAGTCAAGAAACTCTGAACTAAATTCACTAAGTCCTCATATCTGTAGATCTGGCCTGATTTTCCCTGTTCTCTGAAGATCAAACTTAAAGTCACTGAAAAATCAAACTAGTTGGAGTGTTTCAATTTATGATCCTGCAAAATTCCGTCTTTACAAAGTCTGTGATTTAAAACCTTAGATGTGAGAGAGGATGGTAGTTTATTCTTTCTAAAGTGTCCATTGTACAGTGTTCATGGGCTGTATAATGAAAGAGTAAACCCCGTAACTCTGTGTAGTGTGTTTCCTGTGGTGTTGGACATCTGTAGGACCAGGGCAGAGGTGTCAAACTCAGTTTAGCTCAGGGGCCACATCTTAAGTGGGCCAGACCAGTAAAATAATACCTTAATAACCTATAAATAATGAGAATTTTCCTCTGTGTTTGAGTGCAAAAAAAGTAAAATTAAACTATGAAAGTTTTTACATTTACAAACTATGATTTCACAAAAATGTGAATAACCTGAAAAACTTTAAGAAAAATAAGTGCAGTATTATGCCTCAACTTATGATTTCTACATGTGCATTTTATGTGGATCAAAGTGGATCTACAAAGGTACAAAACATTTAGTAACAGACACAACACTGTTAGAATTTGGAGTTTGGAACTAAAATAAATTTGACCCACTTGACAGTTTGGGTTTTTTTGTTTGGTTTTTTACACAAATTCATCCTGATTGGAACCTTTGGTGGGCCGGTTTTGGCCCACGGGCCGTATGTTTAACACCCATGGACAAGGGTTTCCTGATTATGTTGGCACTCTGGAACCAGCCTCATACATGTGATGTCCACTGGGAGGCAGACATGGAAGGATTTCCCCTAGTATTTCATAACTTCTATTAATAGATCTGCAGAGGCCTGTAAAATGGTACATTCAGTTGATATACAAGTCAAATCATATTTAATATAGACCTGTTCAATCCAAACCATAATTAAAGTACAGATGAATTCACACTATGTACAGCATAATTCTGTTTCCAACCAGAATAACATCACATTGTGCCACTTTAATAGATAGTTTATTACTTACTTACAGTATTTACTAATGTTATGGAGGATGGGGTATTAATCAATCATATTAGTAGATATTAGTGACCATTTACCAGTCGCTGTAGCTTACAGTTGTAAGTATAAGGATAACAGAAATGACAGTAATATATAAAAGTATTAGAACAAAGAAGTCATTGAATATTTTCAAAAATGAACTGTTAAAGCAAAATTGGAACATTGTATGTGAAGAAAATGAGTTTAATAAAGCATATAATACATTTTTACAAATATGTAAAGCATTATATGGCAAAAACTGTCCAGGAATAAAATATAACAGAAATATAATTGCATAGAAAGACCATGGATGACTAAAGGCCTACTAAATACCTGCAAAAAGAAGAATACCATGTAATGGGAATTCATAAAAATTGAACTATTGAAGCAGAAAATAAATATAAAATATCTAAAAAAAAATAAGCTAACAAATATAATGAGAAACTGTAAAAAAGATTATTTTTCTTGTAAATTAGAGTACAACAAAAAAAAAACCATATAAGGTGTATGGAGTGTATTAAACAGGATCATTAAAAATGGAGAGACAATAATTATCCTCAGTATTTCACTGACAATAGAAACACTATTAAAGATGTAAATGAAGTAGTAAATATTTAATGCATTCTTTGTACAAGTTGGACCAAAACTGGCCGATGGGACAGAAACAGATGCTGCTGATTACACTGAGAGAAACAAAAGCTCAAGGGTAGAAGAAGAAAAAGAAATGTATGACATGACCAATGGCTTTAGGAATAAAACCAGTACAGACTGGAATGACGTTGCTATGGTAACAGTGAACAGTGTTATTGGCATAGTAAAACTACTAACGTATATCAATAACTTATTTTTCCACACGAGATGAAAGTAGCAAATGTTATTCCCATTTACAAAGAAGAAAATAAAGACCACTTTACTAATAATAGACTGGTATGGATTTCATTTTTATGCTTGTTTATTTAACTTTTATTTTACCAGGTAGGTCAATTGACAACCAGTTCTCATTTACAAAGACGACCTGGCCCTGGAATACTAGATCGACAGCCTGGCACTGATTGACTTAGAACATGTCACTCTACAAACTCCATCTGGAGCCATTGTCTTTTTCATTCATTTATGTTGCTTTGGCGCAATATTCCAACTTTGGCGCTTAAAGGGTTAATAATGCATTGTTGCTTTGCTAACTTTAAAACCTCATTTATCTAAATAAAATCCATCTTCATTTTTCCTCCTCTAGGCCATTTCTTGTTGACGTATTTGTTGCTGGACCTGATTAAAAGATCAGCACCGGCCAGGATTATCAACGTGTCGTCCATGGCTCACTCCTGGGGCTCCATTAACCTGGAGGACATCAACAGCGAGAAGAGTTACGACAAAAGGGGGGCGTACTCGCAGAGCAAACTGGCAAACGTTCTCTTCACGCGCTCGCTGGCTAAAAGACTGGAGGGTCTGTGTCGAAGCTGAGTAACTTCATGTCGAAGGTTTTATTTTTGTTGATTTTTTTGTTTGAACCACGTGTGGATTGGTCTCTGTAGGCACAGGTGTGACGACATACTCTCTTCATCCTGGAGTCGTCCAGACGGATCTGTGGCGCCACCTGAGTGGGCCCCAGCAGTTTGTAATGAAGATGGTCAGTCCCTTCACCAAAAACTCAACTCAGGGAGCGCAGACCAGCATTTACTGCGCCGTGGAGCCGACGCTGGAGAAGGAGAGCGGTGGATACTACAGGTACTAGTGATGTGTCGTGCTCATAAGAGTCAGCTTTGAGAGCCGATGCTTCGGTAGTGAATCAGAACAGCCAGCGCCCCAATTTTTTTTCCCCTTTCGCTGCTCAGTTCTCTCACTCTGTGGCTTAGCATTCTCGTGAAACATCATCAGTCGCAGCCCGAGCACTGCTCCATTTGAAAGTTCGCATAAACCAAGACCACATGGAATACCCGGATGTTGTTCATGTCAGCTAGCTTAAACCAAGGATGCACTGGTTGGTGACTTGTGTAGACATGGCTGGGAAATAATTCCCAAGATGCACTTTGTGCTCTTCTCAAAAACTGAATTCAGAAATGTTTTTTGACTGGATGACCATAACGAGATGATAACAGACTAACGAGAAATATGTCTTTATTATCACGATATGTGATTCAACGAAATGTATTTTTGAAAAATATACAAAATGTATGAATGACATGTAAATACTAGTACAAATGCATTTATATCAAATCAGTGACACTGGTGATTTGAGGGAAATACATTATAGAGCCAATGGCAGAAATACAGCAGAGACAGGGAGGAAAGTTCACAAGTACGCAGCCGTTCAATTACAGACAGACTGGTGTTCTTAAGAAGTCTGTTCTCTGGGACCATTCTTACCAAGATCGTACTCTACGTTCTTGATATTAAGAAACTGTTTTGATTGGGCAGCATGGCGGCAATGCAGGACATCAAAAGTCACGGTCATTTGTGAGCATTCCAGAGACAGTGTTTTCTCTTCCTTTTATTGAACAGTTATCATGTTAACTTGTCACAAAATGTTTCTGTTCCGTTGTACCCAATTATCCCTTTCAGTTGCTGATGTAGAGTCATGTTTGTCATTCTTCAGTGAGCGCGACCACTTTGTGTGTGATTTAGTTGACTGACTGAATATATTTTATTGAAAAATGTAACACAAAAATTGAGTTCATATATCAATATGCATCTAGAAAATGTGGTTAGTGTCATATACATCAATATATAATTTGGAATTTGGAGTGATAGTAATAGACGTGAAAACACTGCCTCTGAGATGCTCAAAAATGATCATGATTTTAAGTACGTACCCCAGTGGGCAACAGAGGATATGGATCATACCATTGTGTGAAAGCGGGGGGGGGGAGACGCTCCACTGTGGTGCTGACTGAGACAGCGGTGAGAAGGAGAGTCCAAGTGTGTCATGAAAACTGGTAATAAATTAGTGACTCATGTAAAAAAAAAAAAAAAAAAAAAGCAGTATCTGGCTCCAGTTTAAAGACATTGGAAATAACAGAGCAGTGTGCCTTCGCTGTAAAATGAAAATCACAGTAAGAGCATCAGAACAGTCAGGTTCTGTTTTAGGTCTGTTCCTGTTCTGGTTCTGTGGCTTTGTTTGCAGTGCAGTTTTATTAAATATTAATCGAAAGTAATAATGTTTTTGTGACAGAATGAATACACAAAATTAAACAATTATAAGACTTCTCATAAAAACAAAGGGTTTATGAACACATAAACCATTCATAACTGCGAAGTTAGGCTGAAACATTAGGTCACAAATGATACTAAATTAAGAGGCGTTTGGGAGCTGAAACAGCCAGGTCTTCTTTGGGAGTCGAGGCAAAAGAGCCGAATTTCTCATCACTAACAGGTACAACAGCAGGTTTTGGTCACGTGGAGTTTAGATTCACTGTTCAGTTCCTGTTTCTGGACCAAGACGCAGTAAAACACCTACAGCTGTTGTAACCGGTTCATCACAGGGTGGGCGCTTCAGTCTTACATAAACGTCCACAGCCTCAGACGCTAACATCTGTACATAATGGACATTCATTTTAATTTCAGCTTTCTTATCTCTTTCTTTGTTTTTAGCGACTGTGCCCCTGCAAGCTGCTCGGCAGCTGGTCAAAACGACGAGACTGCGCAGAAGCTGTGGGAGCTGAGCTGTCAGTTACTGTCAGTAACATGGGAATGAATCAAACAGGAATGAATATAAAAACCTCGTTTTGTTTTAATCTTCTGTTATGCATTAAGTATTTCTTATTTCTGTTACATTAGTAGTTTACCCACAAAATAATGTTCAAGTCATTATTATTTTGAGTTTTTGTATGTATTGGTTTTCAGACTTCAGTATTTGCACAATATTAGATTCATTATTATTATTAAAGGCTTGCTAATTATAACTGATGTAGCACATAAACATGTTTTACAGAATCAGTTATCACATGTGCCTATTCATTTTTGGCAGCACTAATTATGATATACTGTACAGACAAATATTTTTAACAGGTAACTTTTAATTTCTTTTCTTTATTTGTATTTTCTGACATTAAAGTCAGTTCTACACTGCATCTTTTTGCTTCTGTATCTGTTTTTACATTCTTAGTGGGCTTGAAAAATTCCAAGAACACATTTTTTACTGTGAAAATAGACAGATATTACAGCCAGATCTGTGTCTCTGTTTAATTTTATGTCATAGTGAAAATAAATATATACATAGAAACATAATAAAATACATACTGCCCCATACTAGTACTTGTTTTGCCTTGGCTTAATAGAATCCTTTTCATTACCCCATAAAGACCCAGCGCTACTTCTATGTCAGTTCCTAGATGAAATTTTCTCTATCTAACCTTTCTTAAGACCTTTATCACCATTTATTACCTCCACCAAGGAGGTTATGTTTTCATCAGGATTTGTTTGTTTGTTTGTCTGCCTGTTAGCAAGATAATTCAGAAAGTTATGGATGGATTTCCATGAAATTTTCAGGAAATGTTGATATTGGCACAATGAACAAATGATTAAATTTTGGTGGGGATTTTTGGGGGGGCTGATCTACCTTGGCGGAGGGCTGTGCTCTTTGAGTGCTTTTGTAGTTTATCATATTCTCCTCCGTATTTGTATTTTGTCTGTGTAAATCAGTTATTTTCCTGTATTTAATTCGCTGATCATGTAGATGTTCAGAAATAACTCACATAAAAATTGAGGGATATTATATCAAATACAGAGGAAACTGCAGAAAAAGTGACTTTTTCAGTCAAATCTATCATTAACTGAACATAAACCCAGTGTCTCCATCCACTGTCA
>JAPQRP010000015.1:14899007-14919783 GCA_037367295.1 Apogon hyalosoma | reverse complement strand
TCAACCGACCCCAACAGGCAGTTTGCAGGTTTCACTACAGAAACATCAGGTACAACATCCTCTCCCAAAATGCTGCACTGAGCATGAGGCTGTTTTCAATAGTAGAGCAGGTGTTCCTAAAATCCACAGAAACACATGTAGAAACAAAACAGACAGATTCAGTCTCACCAAAAGAGTATGTCAACTCTCTGCTCAGTAAAACCATTGGTTTGGATGAGAATGAGCTGAGAGATGAATTGCCTCTTTCATCCCTGGGAGTTGACTCCATGCAGGCCATGACTCTGCAAAATCTCATGTTTGAGGAGAGAGGAGTGAATGTGCCTTTGGTGAAAATTTTAGATCCTACTGCTACAATATCAACACTTGTAGCTTTATTAAGATGAGGGTTCTGGGAGTGATGTCAAGGGTCCTTTCGTGTTGTAGAAACAGAAAATGTCGCAGACTTATGACAAAAATGATGTGCTCGCTCATGAAAACCCTCGGCCTTCAGTCCACGCCAAAGTTTTTGCGCACATGGACGGACGGACAGACGGACTAACAGACGAACTGATGACAATACCCTGCAGCGAAAGCCAAGGGTAAACATGTTAAAGCCGTAATCAGAGCAATGTGAATATATTGTGGTTTTGAGTTTTACTTGTGTATTTCTGTGATAAACTGTGATTCCTTTTTTGTTTTGTGCCTGTATTGTAATTAGTTTTAACTCATGCATTAAATACTCACACATGTACATGTATTTCATTCAGCTTTGAGTCCAGGATGAACCTGAAAACATTTACCAATGCAATTTTATACACAAGCTGTAATTTGATTTCTTTTTTTTTTTTAATATGCACTAACTAATAAATGCACCAACCAATGTAATGTAGATGTTAATTGAGACCGCACAACATTGTACTACACATTTTCAATAAAGCTTTATCTTTATTCCATTTTACTATAATTTTGTTGCTGGCATTGGTCTGTACTGCACAACACAACTTTTATCTGCCTTTTTCCAAGTCATCATTCATAGTTCATGGTCAGTTTTTATCGCTGTATGTTCACTGGTTCTGATTATCATCTTTATGATGCTTACTGAACAAAGCATGTGATACAGTAATGGAGCATCTCCCATTAACGTTCAGTTGAGGACATAGATCATTACTGAGCTTTGTACCATTTAATCCACTAACAGTAATAGGAAAATAACAATTACTTTTTGATATGTCAGTAATTTTAGTGGCCTCCACAGCAGTGTAAAGGTGCAATATGAATGAGCCTATATTAGGCTATAACAATATGTGTTTACTACTTATTGCTGATGACAAGAAAAGATACTTTACTGATTCCCCCAAATGGGAAAATTCCATTGTAGCAGCAGCACAAGACAAGAGGCATCAAATGCAATAGAAAATAAAGAGAAACAAAATATTTAAAAAAGAAAAAAAAGTTGTTAAAGTGACTAAAACTTGCATAAATATTAATAATAGTAATAAATAAAGTGACAAGATTCCTATTTTATATGCTCTTCATCAGGTTGTAGGTTCTAATATCTAATTTACATTTAACCCTTAGGGACACCTCAGGCCAGTTTTGTCAAAATGCATTGCAGATTTGGTGATCATTATGTCTGTGCTGTAGCTTATGGCATGAGTTTGCGCAAGACCGTTTGTTTTTAGACTTCTTTGTTCTGTTTTTTTTTTTTTTTTTTTTTCTTAATCTAATGGCAGTAATTCTTACAGGTCTATCATAGACTCCTGACACTCTTTACTTCCTCTGGAGACTGTTGAGACAAAAATGTACATTCAAAAAACTGCTGTAAAATCATTATCGTATATCAGTATTTTTCTGCATAAATCTCTTAAACCACCAAAAACTACAAAACTACCAAATGCTATAATAATTTTCAGAAATGTAACCCTTTAATTGCCAGATTGAATACATAGTGTCAAAATGTTTTCTTTATTAAAACAAGTGAGAAAGTAAGCAGAGCGCACTAATATCCTGTACAACACTTTGCCCCACCTGCTCACTGATACTGTGCCTACTCATGGACACACTTTGAGCCTCAACTTTCAATCTTTTTAAAAAGCAAAGAAAGGCACATGTAAAGACTTTTGTGTGAAATTTGAAAAGAATTGGGTGAATAATGTCTGAGAAATCAGTTGGACAAATGGTCTAAGTGTGATTTTTGAAAAATGTATTTTAAAAAATCCTAAAATTGAAATTCAGCTATCAAATTGTCTTCACTTCTACTAGTGACAAATAACGTGTGTCAAATTTGAAAAGAATTGGTTGAATATTGTCTGAGAAATCGGATGGGCAAAAATCTTGAACAGACGGTAGGTTGGATGTAATATCTATATACCCCTGCTGTTTGGGGTGGGCGGGGTTATAAAACAACAAAAATACAAAAATATCCTATAATATATATGAGATATTTTCCACATAATACATTGCGACGTGGCATTGACTCTTGGGGCATGTCAAGATTGGCAACAACATTGATTTCATTGGTTTAAATTGATTTAATTTGTATAACAACCAGTGAAACTTCAGTTGGAAAATGATGCAAACTGTCCAGAAGCAGCAGAATCACTTCAAAGCATTCAGATCAACAACGCAGCGTAAAAGGCTCCTGTTCTGTTCAGGACACCATTGTGCTCTCAAGACTCAGCCCTTCCTAAAGGAAGTTTTATCTATTGTTTTTTGTTCTCTTACAGCTGTAGATGCAGAGATTGTTGCCCAGGTGTTCTCTGGGTCAGAGCTTGAGAACCCGGTGAACCAAGTGGCCCTGAAGGCAGCGGTGGACGGGAAAGAGATGGTCACAGTGAAGGAGCTGCAGAGTTCTCATATGTCGGAACACTGAGCTTTTAGATCTGCTCTGAAGCCCTTTGGTCTGTCATGTGTGAGAGAGATTACGTACACATCAGAAACTCAGCATGAGATTGAATTAATAGGAAATGTTTTTAAGTCTTTAAGATCCTGCATAGGTTTTATTGGACCCCAAGTAGACTGTATAGACTTGGCTTAACCCATAAAGACCCCGTGCTACTTTTGTGGCAGTTCCCAAATTATTTTTTTCTCTATTTCTACCTTTCTTAACTGATTTATCACCAGTTTTTTTTTTGTTTGTTTTGTTTTTTAAGTAATATTATCCTCTATATTTTATATTTTTTGGTGTAAATCATGTATTTTCCTACATTTGATTCACAGATCATGTAGATGTTCACGAAAACTCAAGAGTAAATTCAAAGTTAATTATATCAAAATAGAGAAAAATGAAAGAAAAAGTGACTTTCTCAGCAAAAATTAAAAAAAACGTGTGTCCATCCACTGTCATTTGTTGAACTCTATGGGTTTTACTGATGAATTAATGTTTGTAGAAGATGATGGTGTTCCTACGTTCACTACAGAGCCTCTGAACGTCCAAATGGGTCATATCTAATGACCATGAAAATATGATAAACTATTTAACACCAATTATTTACATGGATTGGTAGAATTAGTGGATCAACAGGTATCAAACAGTTTATAACACTAGCTAGTTTGTGTCACCGGTGGCTGTTTAGGCCTTTATGGGTTAAAGGAATCAGCTATCTGCTGGAAGTGCTGCATAGATGAGGGTACATTGATATGTGCTGTGGAAATGCCCTAAAATTAAACAATTTTGGTTGAAGGTTTACAGGTATATTGTTAATGTTCTAAAAAAGCCAATTACGTTATGCCCCAAGTTATTTATGTTGGGTGATCCTTAAGTGTTGTCTGCATTTCCCAAACTACTGAAAGACTGGATACTGACTGTTCTAATGACTAGATGACAAATTATTATGAAGAACTGGAAGAAATATGGACAGCCTCCTCTCCAGGAATGGGTGACAGAAGTGGGACAAGTGGCAGCAAATGAAAGAATGTCATATCGGATGCAGGACAAGAAGGAAATGGAGCAAATACCTGGTCACTTTAGATGTCATAGATTAAAGACCAAGAGGATGCAGACTGAATGATCCCATGCCCTGTGTATGTATGTATGTGTGTATGTGTGTATACTATGACTAGACACCTCTGTGTATATATTTATGGTGTTTGTATATATCATATACATGGGTACTCAAAGTGGGTGTGTATGGGATAAAAAAACACTATATTGATAGGAAAATGTGTTACAGGTTGGTGGGTGGTTTACCAGTATTCTAATTTTAATGTTAGATGTGTGATGATGTGAAAAGTTTGGAAAAGAAAACAAAAAAAAATGCAAGTCATAAAAAATGTTTTTTAGTAATTTTGTCATTTTAATTCCAGGCTGTCAGTGGAAAAGTGTCGAAATAGACAAGAAGCATAAGATCACAGGTTACCATGAGGCTGGCCATGTTATGATGAACAGCCACCCATTTGTCAGATTTGGTCTGAAAAATCTATAGAGATATGTTGAAAAAGAATGGAAATTAAGTAATGAAATAACCTGGATGTTAATCTGATTGTTATTCGCTTTTCATTTAACTTACAAATGGCTTCTAATTTTGACACATATTTGATAAATCTGAACTGAATGCTTTGTTCGTTTGAGCACTAGTTTTAGTCTTAATCTGTCGTTTATGCATGTTTAATGTTTGCACTTAAAAAAAAGTTTAATGAATGGCTCAAAGCCTGAAAATGTAAACAATTGTATTTTACTGATTGATGAATTTGCATTTTATACGGCTATGTTTTACGTAGCAAAGTAATGGAATGGAATGTTGTTGCACACGTTTCAATTAATATTGAAAAGCACTACTTTGACAAATCAGTTCTATAAAAAAAATATATCCGGATTAAAATGGACTAAGTTGAATTGTCAACATTTAAAATATGGATTTTGCTATGATTGCTAAATGATGTAATAAATGTAGTTAAATATATGTAAATGTTGTCTCTCTTTCTTAAAGGTATATTTTTGCCTCATAAAGGATCAAAATATCCTGTCGCTCCAGCAGTACCTCAATATTATGTACCTTCTTAAAGGGGGCACATTTGTAATGGGACATAAGGGTACATTTTTGTCCCCCGGGATGTATAAATGTCCTTTTAGAAGTACGGACTAAAATGTACCAATGTTCAGAGGTACATGCTCGTACCCTTCTAGGGTACAGCTGGAGCGACAAAGCCTATGTTCCCTTTAAGGTCCGTTTCTGTCCCTTGATGTCTTTGTGCATATGCACGACCCATGTCCGACACCATGTTCACACATATCTGACAACTGAAGGGAACTTGTACTCTGAGAAAGGTTTGATCCAGGCTTAAATAAAAGTTATTCTTGTGTGTTTCATGGGATTCATTGAGCTAAACACTTCCATAAACACAGTTTTGACAAAAGCACTCTAGAGTCACAAGTGCAATGGCAAACATATCAGTATTAATCCAACTGTCGTTCTTGGCTTTCAGTTTTAAACCATAGTCCGCACTGTCAACTCCTGCTTTAAACCCCTAAAAAATCCTACATTTAAGGACTCAAGATACGAAAGCTTTAACTTTTACCTCATAGTGCAGAAAAGCATTATGTCCATCAGGCTACAAACCAGGAAACAAATGAACAAAAGCTGATTTATTGCTTCCTGTAAATTACCCTGCAATTAGTGTGTTTAGTGAAGCCACAGTATCATTGTGTTCTTTGGTCCCTTTGTTTTGAAGCCTGGCAAAATGTTATAAAAGCTCATGAAGCTGCAGAAGGACTAATTCTGACTAAAGATAACAATGAGGACAGATCATTCAGTTTTTCGCTGCTTGAGTTTTCTTTGGGTTGTTGAGTAAAGTAGTCTTGAAGTAGTGGAATAATGGAGGAGTCAGAAGATGACATAGCGGTTATTGGGATTGGATGCAACTTCCCTGGAGGTGATATTGGTTTGTTTTTGTTTTGTTTTCTCTGAGTTATTCCATGGTTAAATGATTACAAAATGCAATGTGTTCATTTGATTTTAGGTGAAGGGATAGACAATTTTTGGGGGATTCTTTCGGAAGGAAGGAACTGTGTAACCGATATTCCAGCGGAAAGGTTTGATTCCACTTTTTGGTATGACCCCGACGATAGCAAACCTGGAAAGACACAAACAAACAGAGCCGCTCTAATAGATGGGTGAGCAGTTAATGTTTTATGACAGATTTCTATTGTAATGTGAAGACTGGAATTAACCTCCAACCTTTTTTTTTTTTTTTTAGGTTTAATGAGTTTGATCACAAGTTTTTTGGCATCACTAAGGTGGAGGCAGACTGCATGGACCCCCAGCAGAAACTCCTCCTTCAGTGTGCATACAGGGCACTCGAGGATGCTGGGATATCTATGGAGAGCATAAGTGGAAGCAGAACTGGAGTCATAATAGGTGACAACAATTCTACAATGGAAGATAGAAATTAAAAATCTAAATACATTTAGAAGAACAACTCAATCTTTTAGTTAGTTTAGTTTTGTTTCGAACACATAAAACCATCAGATAACAAAGAACCATACAACATGGTTGAACAACATTTTTCAGCACTCAAAAAGGAGTGGGAAGAAGTATAACTTATTGACTCCCACCCCTTTTTACAAATTAATAATTAAATTGCTTCCGCTTCCTTTGCTTTGTTAACACACTTTTTCCTATATACTTTTACAATAACACAAAGCATCCATACAAACCATTCACATAGACTTTTTTTAGTCACCTCACACACAATCAGATTTGCATAATCAACTGTTTTTAAAATAAATTATAATATTTATATTCACTTTAAATATTTACTACAAATACAATTATTAGTTACTATGATAATATATTCTAATCATGATAGTCTGTATTAATTAATTAATTACAATATCTTATTTTATGCTTTCTTCTGTATTATAACTAGATATTCACTTATTGAGATAATGTTCTATATTTTATTATGTATAGTGGATTTATATGTCCTTTTAAATGCACAAATTGAAGAAGACATTTTTAAGTTTTGATCCAGATTATTCCACAGATGTACCCCTCTAACAGAGATACACTGGCTTTTTATATTTGTTCTGCACTTAATTATCTTGAAGATTTCATTTCCCCTTAAATTGTAGTGACTTTGCCTCGGTTCAGACGTCTCCTGTATACTGAAGGGGAGCATATGGTCAAGAGTATTTAGGTCGACAAGATCATGTAGTTTTAGGCCATTTAATTTTATAAATAGGCAGTTTGTTGGAGCTAAGTATTGTGCTTGATTGACAATTCGAATTGCCTTTTTTTGACGGAAGTATATGGAATTAATATTTGATTTATAATTATTAACCCATATCGCCACACAATAGCTTAGATATGGTAGAACAAGAGAATTATACAATATATATTATATATACAATATATGCCTCCATTCATTTCATCCATCCAGAGTTAGGGTTGGGCCATTAATTAACAGAAGTATGAGGCCAAAAGACATATATTAGAATTCACTGGGAAAGGAAGCTCAAGTTTGAATGTTAAATGTGTGGCTGGCAAACAACCTATACTATATCTTTTTAAACATGGCTCAAAAGTAACCCTAGCTCCAAAATGGGTCACTAATGATCTGGCAGATGTTAAGATGGTTATAACTGCACATAACTTATCTGCTTTCTTTGTGGTGCTGCAGGTCTTATGAACAGGGATTACGAGATGCTCATAAGTGACAACCCTGCCACAATAAGCCACTACAATGCCACTGGAACAGCCACGAGTGTTGCTGCCAACAGGATCTCCTTCACCTTTCATTTAACTGGTCCTTCTTTTGCCATCGATAGTGCTTGTTCCTCATCTTTGGTGGCCTTACATTTGGCCTGTCAGGCTATAAAGCAAGGTATTTACTTCCCTTCCAAAGAGTAAGCTTATATTGAAATTGTATGTTTTTTTTTATTTAACCTTTATTTAACCAGAAAAAAATCCCATTGAGATTAAGAACCTCTTTTTCAAGGGAGTCCTGGCTAAAATAGGCAACAGCAAATACAACAAACAGAAGATTACACAGTTAAAACACATATAACAGACACATTTGACAATAAATAGTTAATAAAAAAATAACATTTACAAGCAAGTATATGTATGTGAAAGTATCAGTTCAGGTTATTTGACACTTGGCTACATGTATGTATCCACAGTCAGTGTGTTCTCTGTAGCTGTGGACCAACAACATTTAACCATCAAAACAATGTGTCTGAAAGTTTCCTTTCTACATTGTTTTCATCTTGTTGCATGGTTCGCTTTTACATCATTTTCATTTTATTGAGTCTTTAATGTCATTTTACTTTTGTTATGTATGTTTCATTTTTCTTGTTCCATCTCTTTCCTCTGCATGTCATAAAGTTCATTGGATTGATTATATCCTCTTCAGACAACAGCCTTCTGCTATTTTAATTTGGAAAATTAATTTGCATGTCATGTTATTGTCCACATAAAAACTTATAATATTATTATCATAATATCATGTATTTTACTCCACAACCAATTTTGGGTCCTGATCCTAAGTTAACCTCTATAGTAGATCTTAGTTGGAGTGGCACATAGATCTGCTGAACAGCAGTTAAGTAACAACTGTAGTGGTCAGCTTCACTATTTGTAAAATACTGTTGATGCTATATTTTACCATTAGATGGTCCTAACCAACAAGGACCTGAAGGCCTCAAGTGTTTTACAAAGTCATAAGACCTTTCCTGATTAATTTTACCTCACACAGTGCTATGATTACTGGTAATCCATCCATCCATCATCTAATTATTAGATGTATTAAAACACCAAAGTGAAACAATATGAACACAAAACAACCTGTCAAAGTAGCAATGGCAATTTCTGTGATAAAATTACTGTTGAGTGTGATGGTGGAAAAATTATAAAATCATGCCCAGAGCAGTACTACGCTACCTTTTTTTTTTTTCCTGTGCTGTTACTCCTGTCTGGTTTTCTAAAGTGGCCCATCATTTATCACTGATTATGGTTAAGTGTGTCAAATAATCCAAACTGACACTATATTTGTGTGACCCTCTGTGATCTTTAAACCAGGAGACTGTGAAATGGCTTTGTGTGGTGGGGTCAGCTGTATCATAGAGCCCAGAGTGTTTGTTGCTCTCAGCAAGGCCAAGATGATCTCACCGGATGGGACGAGCAAATCTTTTTCCATCAGTGCTGATGGATATGGTAGAGGTGAGGGCTGTGGGATACTTCTCCTGAAGCGACTCAAAAATGTAAGTACGTTCCAGTGTTTATTTCTTCACTCATTTTAAATAGAAGATAGATAATCCTGTAAGTATACTAATGATGTGATTTTCTGTGCTAAGGCTGTAAGGGACAGCAACAAAATATGGGGGATCATCAGCAAAACAGCAGTGAACCAAGATGGACGTTCTGTCACTCCAATCACCAAACCCTCCGTGGCACAACAAGAAGAACTGCTGCGCCAAATCTACACAGTGTCTGACCTTGCAGATGTCCAGTACATAGAGGCACATGGGACTGGAACTGGAGTAGGAGATCCAACTGAGGCACAGAGCATCTCAAACGTAATTGCTAAAGCCAGACCTTCAGGTTTAAGGACACTCCAGATTGGCTCTGTAAAGGGAAACATTGGACACACAGAATCTGCAGCTGGAGTTGCCGGACTTATTAAGGTACTCTTAATGATGAAGCATAAAACTATTGTTCCCTCTGTGTTTTACTCTGAGGACAAAGCCAGCATAGATACAAAATCTCTGAATGTAGCCATCCCAACTGAAGCTGAAAGATGGGAGACAGATGAGTGTTCAGAAATGGTAGCTGGAATTAACAGCTTTGGGTTTGGAGGCACCAATGCACATGCTATTGTAAAAGAGTACAGACAGAAAGCAAATCCTACAAAGATCCTAAAATGCTGTCCTAAAATATTTGTAATATCTGCAGCATCACAAAAGTCACTGAATTTATCCATCAGTGACACTCAACAAAGGCTTTGCAGCAATGATACAATTGACTTCCAAGCACTCTCATACACCTCAGCATGTGGAAGGAGTCATTCAAGACATAAATATAGGAAAGTTTTCTTAACGTCTTCCCACTCAGACTTACAGTGTCAGTTAGCATCTGCATTAAAGGTTGAGCCAGCAAAGGCGGACATTAAGGTAGTGTTTGTATTCTGTGGTAATGGAGTTGCATACAGTGGCATGTGTAAGCATCTCATGAAAAATGAGGTGCTTTTTAGAGACAAGATCACTGAAATTGAGAACCTTTTCAAGAGATACACTAGCATCAACATTAGTCAGAAGCTTACTAGTAACTCTGAAAAGGAAGATCTTACTAAACCACATGTTGTCCAGCCTCTTATTTTTGCAATTCAGGTTGGCATTGCCACACTCTTAAAACAGTGGGGCGTCAAACCTGACGCAGTGCTTGGACACTCTGTTGGAGAGGTTGCTGCTGCTCACTGTTCTGGTCTCTTGTCTCTTGAGGATGCTGTGAAAGTGATATACCACCGAAGTTCCCTTCAGAATAAGGTTACAGGTGGAAAAATGCTTGTTGTTAGTAATGTGGATGTAGAAAACGTCTTAAAAATCATTACAGAATTCAGTGGGAAAATCTGTGTTGCTGCTTTCAACAGCCCTCGGTCTTGCACTTTGTCAGGACATGAAGATGCTGTAGACACCCTGCACCAGAGGCTAGGGAGCATGTTTGCTGATAAAAATGTCTTTCTACATGTTTTAGATGTACCAGTAGCACACCATAGCCATATGATGGACCCTATTCTAGAGGAGATTGAGAAGAGCATTGATTCTTTGCATGCCAGTAACATGGAGTGCAAACTTTTTTCAACAGTGACAGGTGGAAGGCATTCAGCAGGTAACTTTTGTACAGGAAGCTATTGGGCAAAGAATGTCCGAGAACCTGTTTTGTTTGAGCAAACACTGCATGCTGTCAGCAAGGACATGCAGTCTGCAAAAAATGTGGCGTTTGTGGAGATTGCTCCTCGTAGGGCTCTCCACAGGAACATAAAGGAGACTCTGGGAAATGACAGTGTAGTTCTGTCTTCGGTTCAGCCAGAGAAAGATTATGAAACAATGTTGTTCACAGTGGCAAAACTGTTTGAAAAAGGCATCAATTTGAACTGGAATTTGCTTTACAAAGGTTGTGAAACTATACCCACAAAATTTCCAGTCTATCAATTTGACAATGTAAAAAATGAATTGTGTTTTGAAGTTTTAAGAAAAGGCGAGGAGTCATTTGTTTCTTCTTCTCATTCACTCATCACCCACATGAAGCAAAATATGCAGAATGTGTACAACCTCACAACAGAAACTGCACCATATCTTTGGGAGCATAAGAATAATGGTGTTTCTATTGTGCCTGGTTCATTTTATGTTGAACTAGCCTATGCCTCTTTAATGGCAACTTTAAGGCCAAAAAAGCCCATCTCTTCACTCCAGCTCAGTATAAGATTTCAGAATCTGCTTGCCCTCAGCTCAAACTCTCATCAGTTTAAAGTGACACTTGGTCATGCAGAGAATGGAACAACATTTAAAATACAGTCTACAATTGCAACTCACGCATCTGGTACTTGCATGTGTACCAGTGACCGGCCTTTGATAGAGGAACCGTGCATTTGTCTTCGCATGATCTCTAAAAGATGCAAATCAGTTATTCAGAGTCCAGATGTTTATTTAGTTCTTTCTAAAGCAGGATTTGAATATGGTTCTGTTTTCAAACATCTCAATGATGTTCATTTTGGGGATGAATTCAAAGAGGCCATAACAACAATTAAGGTCCCAGGTGAACTCTTGAAACATCTTCATGACTGTTTCATTCACCCTGTGCTACTTGATTATTTCTTGCAAATGACAGCTGTGGTAGCTCTCAAGCAGCTCTCAGTCAAGAAGGCCTTCCCCTCAGCTATCGGCAGTGTAGTGATTTCAGGCCCCCTGCAGGAGCATATGGTCATGTACGTACGAGCAGCTCAAGAAACCCCAGACTTCATTGAAGTATGCGGTTGCTTTTCCAATATAGAGGGAAAAGTATTGGTGGAACTTAAAGGAGTGAGGATCTCATTTCTGGACCATTGCACAAATGTTCTTCAGTCATTGTTTTTTCACAATGAAGTGATCCCAATTGCTGAAGTGCCATACCTGCATAGCGAAATAAAAGCAATCATTTTTGAAGATGAGCTTGGCATTACTAAAGCACTTAGACCATACATACACCCAGAGTCAATCACAGTTGAAAGAGGAGCGCATTGGACCTCAGTTCAACTTCGAGATTTAGTGTTGAAGTCACTTAAATCTAGAGAGGATTTGAAAGATGTTCTGTTCATTTGGGGTGTCGAGGATCTTGGTCACATGACAGCTGAGAAGATGTTAGAATTCTTGGTTAATGTCTGCGTACTCTTTCAACACATTGTTTTAGCGTTGAAAGAAAGCCAATGTTCTTGCACAGTCCGTGTCATAACATATAGATCAACTGAGGTGACAGTAAGCTGTATTAGTCCCAGTTTTACCTTATCTGGTATGACAAGGGCTTGTGCAGCAGAGACAACAGGACTCTCTTTTCAACTGATTGACCTTGCATCTCTTACCAGTGAAGACACCAAAGCAGTGGTTCATGTAATCAACAACTGCAAACAACAAGAGGTTATGATCAACAAAGGGCAGATATTCACATCAAAAATTACACGGACTCCCACAAAGGACAGTGATTCATTTGAGGGTAAAGTACAATCTGTGTATCCTACAGACTTTGTTCTCCAGACCAGTGATCCATATAAAATGGCATACTTATCTGCCAATCACTGTGTCACAAATGAAAATCTTGTCCTAGACTCAGGATCAGTTGAGGTTCAACTTACAAATGTATGTGTTCATTCGGCTGATTATTTCCCTGTCAGCGCCTCACATTTGAAGTATGGCCAGACATTGTATTGGAACAGACATACATCACAGGATCACAAAGTTGTGGCTTTAGATTTTAGTGGCATTGTCACGACTGTTGGAAGAAATGTTCAGAATCTCAGAGAGGGTGATCATATTGCTTCATGTTACCCAGTAGCATCCACATCAAAAATTATAATTCCTGGAGCTGTGTGCTACAATACAAAGAGACTCCCATTTCTAAAGGAGAATCCATGCATGTCATATTTCATACTTGCATGGGAGATTCTGCATAGGAAGCTTTCTGTAGTAAAGCAACCACATAAAAAGCTGGGTATTATCTCCTCAAGCCCAGCCTCTGCTCTGACGAAGGTCTTAGCTCTGACAGCAAACCGGTTAGGCTGGAATGTTTCATCTTTTCACCATTTCAGTGTAGAGCTACCACATTTTGACAAGAGCCACGCACTTGTATTTCTGCCCCCATTTGATCACTGTTGGTGGGAGGAACATGATACTGGTGTTCATGGAAGACATGTTGTTTTTGTGTGCAGCAATCATATGTCCTCACACTCATCAAAGATATTTGCATCAAAGAGTGAGAACATGCATATACATGAAGTTCGTGTGGTCGATGTTCTCCAAAAAGCCAATCTTCAAGCACAGAGCAGAAATATCTTCAACTGGCTGATGTCATTAGGTTTTGGTACAGAATCTCTACCTCTAAAAATGGAGACATATCAGTCAAAAACTAAAGAACCCAACAGTGATAAAGATGTCAAGTCGTACTTCACTACAAAGACAGTGCAGCAAGTGGTTTTAGACCACAGAGAGTCAAACTGCCCGGTGTCTGACATTCGTCTACTCTCAAGGCCTAAACCACTTTTTAAGCAGAGCTGTGTTTACATTGTAACTGGAGGGTGTTCTGGATTAGGATCAGAGACAGTCAAGTTTATTGCTCACAATGGAGGGGGTTGTATTGTAACACTGTCCAGAAGTATTCCTACAGATAAAATGCAGTTAGAAATGGAACACCTCCAGGAAAGATATGGTGTGACGATCATGAATCAGCAATGTGACGTATCAGTGTCAGCTCAGGTAGTGAATGCAATCTCACTGATTGAACAGAGATTCTCTTCTTGGCCAATTAAAGGAGTATTCCATAGCGCTGCGGTATTGCATGATGCCCTGATTGAAACACTTGACTGGTCTCTCTTCCAAAAGGTGCTGAAGCCTAAAGTGGGTGGAGTTCTAAATCTTCATTATGCCACACTTCACAACAAGCTTGACTACTTTGTGTGCTACTCATCTATCTCTTCATTCATTGGCAATGCTTCACAATGTAACTATGCAGCAGCCAATTCTTTCCTCGACATGTTCTGTCACTATCGGAGAAACATTGGGCTTGTTGGTCAGTGTATTAACTGGGGCCCTTTGAACCTTGGCCTCCTGTTAAACAAAAACCATTTCCAAAAGTTCCTGGAGGCAAAAGGGATGATGACAATGGATGTGTGGGAAGTACATGAGACACTGAGAATGTGTCTCTTGATGAACAGACCACAACAAGTCATTTGCAAGTTCAACTTTAAAAATCTTCATATTCATGTTCTTTCACAAAATATATCTCTCAGAGAACGACTGTCAGCTTTGGTTCAAACCGAGCTAGAAGATGTAAGTAATGAGTGTAGGAGTCAGAACTTTTCTTCCACGAGTCAAAGTTTGAGAGCAATTATTAGTGACATCACTAATGTTAGTGTTGATGATCTGGATGATGACTCCACTCTGGCTGCACTGGGGATTGACTCAATGTTGGCTATGACTCTGCAGAACAAAATTTTCCAAGAGACCACTGTGAATGTACCTTTGGTAAAAATACTGGACCCCAACACTACACTTGCAAGTTTGCTGAAAACTGTACTGAATAATGGTTAATTTATGTAAAGTCAGTGGGAATAACAATGTTCCTTTTGTATGTAATTCAAAGACATGTGTAATTAGTCAGTGAAAGATTTATTCTCCAAAGAGAGAAGGCAGTTTGGGTGGATGGTAGATACTGTGTATGAAACTTTGCTGCTCTCATTCTCTAACACTAACCAAGTACTGAATACCGTTGTAGTCAAGATCACCAAAACCAAGACTGAATCATGGTCAAGAACAGAGTGTATCAAGACCAAGACATTGAAAGACTGAAACCAAGACCAAGGCTACGGAAGCCTTGAAGGCTCATTCAATATCTTTTTAATGTTGACCAAATCGAGCGCATGTTTTAGTGTACAGGATTTAATCAAACGTGCACACAAGTTAATAAAATATGCATGTTTAATGAAATCATGCACACGAGTTATTGAAACTCATGTTTCATTAACTCGACTTGGTTAAAATGAGCGCTCATTTTACTTTATTGAGTGCTCGCTTTATTTAATTCTAAACAAATCCTGCTATGTTTTATATACGGGGCAGTTTTTAAGTTTAACAGTCAATATAATGTGACTGTGTGCCCATCATTCTTCTTCAGTCTGAAGCGTTTTCTTGAACAAAAAAATGTAAATGTTCTTTTACTGGTTTGTTCACTTTATTACAAGTTTTACCACATGAAAAGTGAATACAAAAGTGGCTTTAACTTAGCAAACAAATATATATATATTTTTATTAAGCACATTGTTTTGTATTTGTTTGTATTTTAACAATAAACAGTGTGTTGTTTTCAGCAAAGAACTGTGTGTGAATGATCTCTATTCCATAATTAGTGGATGAACAATGTCTCACAAAGTAAGATACAATTCAACTGCGTGGTGTGAACAATTTGAAAACTGCAATCCTTTCTCATACATGACAATTGTACTAAAATCAAATACATCGGGGTCGCATGGAACTGAGCTGAGGATTATGACATTTTCTTTACAGACAGCCAAGGCTCATTTAGAGGGACGAGATGATTGTCAGCCCCCCGCAGGTGTGATGCCACATACATGACATCAGGAACGCCAGACGGAACATCTGGATTTGTAGAGGGGTGACTGTGATGTGCATTCCAGATGCCCTTGATGCTGTTTCGTTCTTCCTAAAACACACAAACAGCAAAGTGTAATAGATACTACCAAGAAAAGAACAAATAACTGAATGGAACAAATTATGTGTTGCAAAAAGGTATATAACCTAAACTGCACTGTCACTACACTGAGAGAATTTATGCAACCTTTTTACACATCGTAAAAGAAAGAAATAGTGGCATAAAAGCCAAAAAAGTTGTGGTCATTAAATGTATCAATCTATTTAAAAGAATGTTGGCTACAGCAACTGGGACAACTTACATGTGGATGATATTCTGATCAGTGACCATGGTTGTGTTTGCTTTGACCTAACATGTTGTAGAGCATCACCAATGTATAGCTCAGAAAAAGAGACGCATCATAAATCAGCATGCGGTTGAAAGTTTCATATCCCTGTTTTATGCGAAGCTTGTTCCAGACAGTGATGATGTGAACTCCTTGGTACAGACTTTTAATCAACAGTGTCTGACAATTCTGGATAAAGTGGCTCCGATTAAGCCTAGATCCACCTCTTTTAAGCAGCCCTGCCGCTGGATAAATGAAGCTATCCAAAATCAAAAGAGAAGCTATTGCAAAGTAGAGTGACTGTGGAAGACCTTGAAGCTCGAGGTGCACAGGTTGCACCTGAAGGATATGAGATCATCATTGAATGAGATGTTAAAAAATGCAAGAACCTCCTACTTCGCTCAACTTATATCTTCCAATTAGAGAAGCCTTACATTTTTATTTGATACCATCAGAAATATTACGTCTCCTGATGCTTCCTCTCTTCCGGTCCACTCTAAGTTTGACTGTAATGTTTTTGCAAGTTTTATTGTCAACAAAGTGAATGATATCAGGGCAAACATTCCCTCAGGTGCCGAAAACCCTTGCGCTACTCAGTGTCCCTCAAACGGATGGTCCTCTTTTTCGCTGATCTCTCTGGTGGATATAAGTGCGCTCCTAGCCACTATGAAACCATCCTTCAGCCCTCTGGATATCCTTCCAGCTTCAATGTTTTTTAAAATTTTTGACTCCATTGGGCCTTGCGTTGTTGACATTATAAATCAGTCTCTTTTAACAGGTGTTGCTCCTATTTTGTTTAAGCAAGCAGTGGTTGAGCCTAGATTAAAGAAACCAGACTTAGATCCCACTGATAGGAATAACTACAGGCCTATATCAAAGCTCCCATTTTTATTAAACAATTCTGGAAAAAGTGGCCGCCTTACAGTTAAGCACTTATATGGACATCAACAGAATTTTGGACACCTTTCAATCAGGGTTTCGCAAGATGCACTCCACTGAGACCGCCCTAATCAAAGTGTCCAGTGACATCATGATGGCAGCAGACTCTGGTCAGTACACTGTCTTGGTACTACTAGACGTCACCGCTGCTTTTAATACAGTGGACCACAAAGTCTCAATAAACAGACTTAGAGACTCTTTTGGGGTCTCTGGAACAGCTTTAACTTGGTTCTCATCCTACTTGACAGACAGGAGTTTCTCTGTCTTCATGAATCAGATTCTGTCAGATGCGGCAGGGCTGGCATGCGGGGTCCCACAGGGCTCTGTTTTGGGACCTATCCTCTTTTTGTTTTACATGACCCCCCTTGGAAAGATTTTCCATGAGTTTAGAGAAGTATCTTACCATTTTTATGCTGACGACATTCAGCTCTACTGCTCCTTCGAGCAGACGGAGCTGTTCAAATTAGATAATTTTACCGCCTGCTTGACTGCCATCAAGAAATGGATAAATGGCAACTTCCTACAACTGAACTCTAAAAAGACAGAAATGTTGATCATGGCTCCTGACAGTGCTATTCCCCTCATGCAACATCTAGGTCTTTTAGGCCCCTCTGTCCAGTCTAGTCTGTGTAACCTGGGGGTGCTCTTTGACAAATTACCCATGATTTCCCATGATATCATGTGCACAATTTCCAAAAACATGGGCGTGTTTTGTTAATCGTGCCCAGACTTTGTAAATTGTATGCATGCTTTAGTAAATTGTGGTCATGATCAACTTTAACATGGTCACAAAGTGACTTTTTTCTGCTTAACTTGGGCTCTTAGGGCTTCCATACAATGCAGATTGAGACCATGTCAAAACACACAGTAGCATGTAGCAAGAGCTGTACAGCAACCTACACTGTAAAAACCAACGTTTTGAATTTACTCAATAAAAGTGAGGAAACAATTTGCACTCATTTTGGTTGAGTAAAATGTAACTAAATTTGTAACGCTTTTACACAATAAATTACTAATAAAAAGTGACTGTTATGAACTCATAATCATTTAAAGGAATATGTTCATCAATGTAATTATATTTAATAACTAATCAGTATAACTAATTAATCATTACTTATTCAGGGAGATTAGTTTTACTTGGAAAACTGTCTAACATAGGAGGTATTCATCATTCGACGCCTAACCCTAGCAAACGTTAAAAATCAGAAATGAAGACTTCAATCTTGACTTCTAACTATCCCTAATATACATACAATTACAGAACATCATGAAACAAAGAAGCAACTTAACTCATGGTGCAAGAATATGCAACTCAATAAAAATATTCATTCAACAACAACAAAAAGTGTAAAACACACCATAATTCTGCTATGTAAAAAAACAACACTTCTTATCAACTCAGAACACTGTAAAACACATAAAAACTGTCCCAACTAGTTTGTCCCAATGCATGTTGGGAAACTCCCCCCAGCTGCTCCTCTATCACATTACAATATTATGGGGTAGGTTTTATTATACTATTTTAAGTAGCAATTATTACTGTTAATAAATAGGTAGTGTATGTAGAATTTAACCAGTCATAATAGATTTCACTGGCAACTATTACCATTGATTGAAATGTAACTGATGTCCATAGTTTGTGTTAACCAACCCCCCAAATCCTTTTTTACAGTGTTGTTTCTCAAACATTACAGACTGATATGGTACAACGGCAGCCTGTGAAAAGTTTTATTTTCAAACCTGACAAAAGCACCGAAAATCGAGTGATGTCCGTGCAGCTGTGACCTTGACCAGTCTTCAGACCAAGACATTCAAAGACAAAGACCAATCTCAAGTAAGTTCAGCAACACTAGTGTTAAACACTGAACACAGGTATAGTCTAAGGCTTGTGATTGGAAAGTGCCACAAGCAATTAAAACTATACGATCTAAACATACACGTGATGACATGCACATATCTGAAAATCTTTATATGAAATTTATGGTTAAAAAATTGACGACCTACACCTGTGCTCAGTGGCAACATTTTATACTGGCATATTTGTTCAAACACCTACACAACCAGTAGAAAGTTTTTCATGCCTTTGTTAAATTTTTTTTATTCATTTCTTTATGTTGACATCTGTGAACTGTAACTGCTTAGTAGTTGTATTGTTGTCTTGCAGCTTTACATGAGGTTATCCTTGTTCTTCATGTCAGTTGATGGATAAAGATACTCTAGAAGAGCAGGTATTATGACCTAAAGGTCATAATGTCAACCTCTACTTTTACTACACTTAATGAAAGTGAGATTGTGTAAATATATGTCAATAAACCACCCTTGTCAAACAGTGGAAGGTATTTTGTCACGATAAACCTGGAAATAAACACCTGACACATGTTGTCCTGACATAATACATTCTTTGACATTTTCACTGCAGTGAAGGCTATTGAAACTATAGACATATCAAAAGTAACCCCAAGTATTCCATTTTAAATTATATTTAACATAAATTGCAGTTAAATACTACTTATTATTTCCAAAGAGAAAACTGAATTATCCCTTATTAATTAAAGTAATGAATACACAAGGATTCAGGAAATATGTTTAAATAGGTTTGTGTGGAAGAGCAATGTCCTTATGTGCGTAATAAATGAATTACGGTACTTAAAAAGCTCAGGGCTCAGTAATAATCTACTTCCTCAACTGAAAAATGCTAAAATGCTAAAATAAAAAACTGCTAAAATAAAACTAAAATGCTACATTACCATTAGTACATTAGTAAGCATCATAAAGATGGTAATCAGACCCAGTGAACATGCAGTGATAAAAACTGACCATGACATAAGAGGTGAGTTGGAAAGAGGTACTTTATTGTACTGTGGAAACCGAGGTCTGAAACAAACATTGAGACATGCTTTAAAGATAGAACTTTACAGAAAATGCATAGTACTCAGTTTACAAAACCACTCATAATAATAAAGATAATCAATGTCAAATATATTCATGTTTTTAATTGCACTGCTTGACTGCTTTCATGTTCATCATTTAGATTTTTGATGGAAAACAAATGTAAAACACACACAACTAAAATATGATGGTATATACATTAAAAACAATATTAAAGTACAATGCAGAGCTAAAAAACCAGAACATATCATAAAAAAGAGGAACAACAAAATTCAAAGTACTATGTACATTTATGGCTTTACCTGAAGCTTTACATGTTCTAATATCTGCATATGATATATTTACAATTTGGTTGACATGACTTGCATCTCTACAACTGGAATGGGATCTTGGATATCACCTCCTGATCCTTCACTAAGTATTTCTGCAACTGTTGATATTGTAGCAGTAGGATCTAAAAGTTTCACCAAAGGCACATTCACTCCTCTCTCCTCAAACATGAGATTTTGCAGAGTCATGGCCTGCATGGAGTCAATTCCCAGGGATGAAAGAGGCAATTCATCTCTCAGCTCATTCTCATCCAAACCAATGGTTTCACTGAGCAGAGAGATGACATACTCTTTTGGTGAGACTGAATCTGTCTGTTTTGTTTCTGCATGTGTTTCTGTGGATTTTCGAAAAGCATCTTCTACCAATGCAATCAGCCTCATGGTCAATGCAGCATTTTGGGAGAGGATGTTGTACCTGATGTTTCTGTAGTGAAACCTGCAAACTGCCTGTTGGGGTCGGTTGA
>JAPQRP010000015.1:14861136-14884433 GCA_037367295.1 Apogon hyalosoma | reverse complement strand
GTTTGGTTTGAATAGTTATCTTTGGTTCCGAAATGCTTCAGAGATAGTTTTTACTTAATGTCTCTCAACATTGATTTCATTTTTTTTAAACCATGACTATGATTTTAAATGTTCTACCTTTAAGTTTCTACAGTATTTTTCCTGCTCTGACTGTAAATAATAGTTTTCTACCTCAGCTAACCACCTACTTTCTTCACATCTCACTTAGGAGGACGACTCTCCCATTAAACATCAAGGAAATATTGATGTTTATAAACTATACGGACAAAACATATTGGGACATGACATGGTTACAATTCGTAAAATGTCATGCTGATTGGAGAAATAAACATGAATATTAATAATCAGTATGATATTTATCGCAGTATAAAACTATATTATGGTATTTGTCATTATTGTTTTGTATCCCAGGCCCGTTAGTAAAGAAACACCTGAATTCAACATGTCCCGATACTTTTGTCTATAAGTGTATGAGGCTACCGATATGTTTAAATTTGTTGAGGCATATTTTAGTACATCTTAAAGTATACATGAAAACAACAAAACATTAACAAAGTCTTGTCCCAAAAATGTCTTACCCCCTGGAAAGTTACACCCGATGCCCACCACAGCAATACCACCTTCAGGTTCTTCCATCCTGACGTCCAGAAAATCAAAAACCTTTACTGGAGCATCACGTTGGCACCAGTTTCTCCTCCAGGCAGCATCACGTCTATAAGTAAATGTGTTTAAGGTTAAAAGTGTGTAATTAGTCCAGGTCGGTCATGCAGCAGTGCATCCTTACATCAGTACCATTTGCCTTTTCCCTCTCTGATGGTATCACTGCTGACGTGCCTTTGATTCTTATAGCTGCCTTCTTTTCTTTATTAAACATTAATGACTTATTGTATACGTGACCATGGAGATGACGGACTTCAGTGCACACATTTATGGACTCTTGCAAATGATTAGACCAAGTTTAATAAGTAAACTAATATAATGGTCAACAGAGGGGTGGCTGTCGATCTTTCGTTGTTTATTATATAAGTCAATCAAATAATCAAAGAAATCAATCTTGCAGTCCAATTTATCAAATAAAGAATAATCTTCCGATTTTTGGATGAAGTAAAAGCTGTTGTTAAGTAACAGATGTAATGAGTTTATAGTGTTAGTTAGTACGCCGTATCTTAGGAAATGTGCGCAACACATTCAGAAAAATGTTTCCTTAATTTCTGTTCCATTAGTTTAATATTTTGCTCATGTTTAAGCTCACAACATTGATAGTTTTAATTCATTTTCCATATAAAATATCAGTAAAACCCATGTACTTCTTTCTTCCTGTGTTCATCAGTGTTTCAGATGTCCTTATGTAATCCTGGATCAGTAATATCAATATTTAGCTGTTATCTTTGTTTTATTGGTTTTATCAAATCCTTGTAGTCACATGGTGGCATTGAAGTTATTTGCTAACAGCAATTTTTATTAGTGTGAATGTTTAAAAAAAAAACCAACAACTTACAAAACAGACAGTGGACACTATTACATAATTTAATAATGATGGTCATAAATGGTCGACTCATGGTCTGAACATTAACTAAACTTCTTTAAAGAACAAGTTTTAAATTAACCCTTAAATTGCCCTTACCTTATGTGCAAGGACAAGCCCACTTATTTGCTAACTCAGCACAAATACAGTCAAGGCCATGGTTAACCCTATAACCCCTGACATGTCTGTGGTGATTGTTCTGACTATATGATTTAATTTAAATATTCATAAAAATTCAACCGTTTGCTCAATAGGAATCATTTCAGAACGTGCTGATAGAATGGTCTTTCCCCATTCCATAGACATCTGAGCATGCTCAGTGCACCCTCCGCTGTCTGCGGAATTGGGGGCAAATCACAGAGCAGTGAATGAGACCGAGTCATTATAAAAATAGACAGTTTGGGCTTCTTTCTTTTTTTTTTCTTTTTAACACTGTTTTCCTTGTGTGTTTTTGTTTTTTTGTTTTTTTTTTTTACTATTGTTTGCAGTGACGTCGTGATTTTCTTTCTTTTTTTTTTTTTTTTTTTACTCTGTTATTACCAAGTTTTGACCATGTAACTGCTTTTTGGAGTTCAGGTGCCAAAAAGCAGCTGGACTGATTTAGGAAAAAAAAAAAAGAAAAAAAGAGCTCCAAAACAAAAACTACTGGGCCCAAATTCAAATCCTTGTTGTTCAGTGTGTTCCAGTTCACAGATCATGTTCAACATCCTAAATCTCTTACTGATGTACATTCTCAGTGCCTTACTTAGTAAAAACTTGTAAAACTTCAATTCCTCTCTTTGTCTTTTTCTGTTATTCCACCTGTTTTGACCCTTAAACACACAGTAAAACAAAATAACTGAAGAAAAGGAACACAAGCACGTGCTCACAGCAGCTCACAGTGGCACCTTTACCTGATATAATGTCTCAGGGGTTAAAGGGTTAAAGAGTGGCCATTAACAGTGGTACAATGGTGTTATCTTTACTACTGCTTTATTTATGAACAACTAGAGTCAACACTGTCCCAAAAATAATGCTATCACTTCTTAACATCTCTTCTGTTAACCCTTATCCCAGGGCTAGGGCTTGGATTCCATAAAAAGAGTGAATGTTAATAAGTATAGTATAAGTCGTCACTACTCTGTACACCACTGCAGTCAACAGCGACACTCCGAAAACGCAACTGCTTGTAGAATGTCTTCTGTTAACCCTAGTGGTGAGAGGCTAAGGCTCAGTCTGTGAGACGGCATTCCCTACCTGCAGATACTCATATACTACATTACAGATTCATGATTTTCACACCATATCTTTCATGCAGGTGCTCCATTTCTAAGCACATGGTACTATACTTCTGGACAACTCTATAACATAGATGGAAAAAATATGTGCCACATATAATGGATATGCACAGGTTATATACAGTACATACAGGATATATGCAAGGTGAAATTGAAACAAGGTGCATGATTTGTGATTATTGCACTGAGGCAGGACAACATTAGAGGGTGGTGGTTATTCTTTGAGTTCTCTGATTTCTTTTTTGTAAACTTCCTCCATTTTAATAAATGGTCTCTTATCTCACCAAAAATGAAAGATAAGAGAATAAGTCCAAAAGCTGAAAACAGCTGACAGGCCACGAGCTATCGTGAAGGCGTCGTCTTCATTTGCAGTTTCTTCAAACATCTCCTGATGAAACTACAATTTTTTTTATGTAGCTTCCTCGGGACAATGTCTACAAAGTCTGTTCATAGTTTTGAGATATTTGAATTTTTTTGCAGATTTTTAAAATATGAAAAATCAGCCTTTAATGGTCCATATTTTTGATGACTTATAAAATGGAAATGGTTAGAGATATCAATACAGTTACTATTGAGCACTGATAAGAAGTCATATATGGACTTTGATTTAATTACTTGAGTTCTCCTCCTGCATCGAGACCACAGGACTCGAACATAGTGACAGAACCTGATAGCCATGCATATTCAACTTATTGATTCTTGATAGAACGTGCCAGTGAGATACAGGGACACTGGTCCTATTTTTTTTTTTTTTCATGTCTCCAACTGATCGTATGATGAACCCTAAGATTCATCTGGTGTCTATTTATAAACTGGACATGTACTCTAGCTTCACCTCCAGCAGCATGAGGGAATAACACCGATGTTTACTATTACTCTAATGATGTCATGTATAATAATAATATGAGCCAAAGGGTCCACACAACTACTTCTTACACAGCAAAAAAGGAATATCTGACTGAGATAAACTAACTTGAATTTAGAATATTTATCTTGAAAGATCATTTTTTTAGATTTATTTACTTATTAAGACTTAATCTTGTTAAGATTACTTGACTTGTTCCAAGAATTTTCATCTTGTGCTACCCCACGGAGATATTACAAATTATTTTAAGCAATATTTGTAACAAAACAAGCTACATTGTTGGAGGATGAGTATGATGGATTCAGTTGCTGTTTGCCCTCAAGAAATGTTTACTTGTTTGATGCAGTCTTACCTATAAATACATATCTACCGAGCAATTACATCTTCATACGACCATATACATATATAGTATAGTTTGAAAAAAATCTTACTATGAAAACATAAAAATAAGCATATTCTGCTTAAAATAAGAGTTTTGGCATTCTACAATCCTTATAAAATACTTTAAGAAAACTTGAAAAGTGCAATTTTCTTACTGCACTGACAGATGATTTTTGTTGAAATAAGACATTTTAACCCAATGAAAATAATTTTCTTATTTTTGTACAGGCCTATTTTGCAGTGTAGATATTTTTTTACATTGTGTACACTATTTTCACTTAAATCAGATTCTTCATACAGGACGTTAAGTTGAAGTGAAATATTTTTGCATTATTTTATCTTTGTTCCTCATCCCCTATCGAAATGTGTTAGGCCGAATCCCATTTCACCCCTTGTGGCCCCTCCCCCTTCATTTTTTGTGTTCACGAGAAGGGGTAAGGGTGTCCCAATTCTTGATGAGTCGGAGGGGAAGGGCTAAGGGGGAGGGCTATTTGGCCCTCGAAATGGAGATTTTCCAGCACCACTACAAATGGAGGGGTAGGAAAAATCCCCCATAATTCTGTTCAAATCATCAGCAAGATAAGAGGTAAACGCAACAAAAAAGTGCAGCGGTTTGATGAAAAAACACACAAATGTACATATTTTCTTCATATATAACTTAATCATTTGATCATCTGTTTGATAATGTTTCAATGTGTTATAGATCACATTTCTGTAGTTTGTAGTTGATAGATGTAAAAAGATGACCAAAGCCCATGGGACAGAGACGGTTACAGCTGATGGCATGATGAATACTTTTGCAAACAAAGTTGTCGCATTTGTTTATAGCAGCATCAATGACTGATGATGTAGCAGGTCTGGAAGGGTTGTCTCATTTCAAAGGGGAATGTTTCAACCCCTACCCCTTGCAATTCTTTTTCAAAGGGTAGTGCCAAGGGCAAGGGCCAAGGGTGAATTAATATTGGGCCTTACTCACTTTACTGTTTTCCTATTTAATATTTCAAACTTTCTGCCATTGTTGATTGTTGGACATCTACCTAAGCAACACTAAAAGGCACTGTTATGCCAAACTTGTCCCCCCCGGTGGGTCCATTTATGTCAAGAGTCAGGTAAAATACTTTTTTTTTAAGTCAGAGTAACCTTTATTTGAGCTTCAGGAAGGCCCTTGTCTACAAGAACTAAGAGAAGTGCAAAGCCAAACCTTTCACACTTACAGTATATACACAGTTCCCCTCGGCCGTTAGATGCATGAATGTGGAATAGGATGTGTGGGCTTACAGCTAATTCAAGAGAATGATGACACACCTTTGGGCACTTCAAATAAATAAGAAACAAGACAGTAGACGGCAGATGCACTACAAACAGCACACAAAGTCTCAATAGTGAACAGTTATTACTTGTACCTTGCTACAACCATACGGTACATTCAGACTGAGGTATTTAAGGTCCTGTGGTGTTCAATTGTCTGTACAAACTAAAAATGTGAGCAATTAAACAATGAAGTGAAATGATTTATGTCACTGGTGTCCACTGTTTGCCTTACATTTGGTTTTAAAATAAATGCCTGCTGTATGATGAACATATGGGTATCTTATCCAGATGTGAAATGCATTAAAATAAACTTAAACTCTTCTCTACCATAAATATAAAGAAAAATCAAAATAAGATCTAAAAATGTGGGCGAAACGTAAATTCATCTTTGAATTAAAAATAAGAGGGGTTCAAACAACTGAAATACAAGGCCTCCAAAAGGCCTGTGCTCAAATGCACAGTTTTATATGTACATGATAGAAGAGTCTGAAATGTACTGAGGTATCTAGTGGTCCAGGGATTTGCCCTCTAGCACCATCTGGATCTCTTTGGCGTCCAGGGTTTCATATCTTAGCAGGGCATCGGCGAGTTTCTTGTGCTCTTTGCTGTAGGTCTTGAGGATGTTTTTAGCGCGGTCATAAGAGTCCTGGGTAAAAAGAAAGACTGGTTTTACTGCAGGTGAAGCAACAAATGCTGTAAATGATCCATCTGTAAATGGCATCAGTCACTTACCTTCAGTAAAGCCCGAACCTCCTGCTCGATGGCAGCCTGAGTCTCAGGGCTCTGCTTGGACACGTCACCGTAGGTCATAACACCGAGCTGCAGCAGAGAGGGAAAAAAAGTAGATCTAATACACCTTTTTTAAAATTACTATTATAACCTTTATTTAACCATGAAAAAAAGCTATTGAGATTAAAAATGTCTTTCTCAAGTGTCCTGGCCAAGACAGCAACAGTAGAAGTTACACAAAATGGAAATCACAGCCATACATCCACACTAAAAGTATACATAAAACACAATAACAGTACCAAAAACAAACTTAAAACTGATAACATATACATAACGTCACCATTATTTTAAAAGGTACTAAAAGTATTTCCATAAAAGCATCTCGAAGCCGAAACCAATTCAATCAATTAGAAAAACATCTACAACCACATTTGTCCTTTTCCCATTCAGTCCTTTTAATTTGTAAGCTGCCAAAGTTCATTTGGGGATACTGAGCAGACAGATGCTTTCATTATCTTCAGTCTAATTGCAGGTCATTGCATTGTTGGTTTTTCAACCAAATAACACAAGTAGTGTCCCATTTCTGATTTTCCTAGTTATTTCCAAATCAGTAAGAGAATAGATCTTTATTGTCATTGTTACAGGAACAATGAAAACCTGTTTAGCAGCTCTATTTCTGTTAAGTAGTAAACAATTTAAGTATAATTTCACAAAATACAAAAAAGTATTGGCAATATACAAAAACTACACAGGTAAAATATTAAATATACAAATACTACTAAAATACTACTGAAATATACAAAAGCTAACTCTGTACTACATAATTCAAGCACTTAAAATGTACTATATCAAAAAAAAACAAAAACTTTAAGAACCTTTACAAAAAGGCTTGCATCCATAAAACATTCAGGATATTCAGTCAATGACTAAAGTTTTACCTTGTCACTCATCCCAAATCTTGTCACCATCATTTTTGCTATTTTTGTTGCTCCGTCAAAATCACTGGAGGCTCCTGGAAGAACAATAGTAGAAGACTGAAACTAATGTCCACAAATAAACACACATACAGTAAATGCAGGAAACAATCTGGCAATTAACCTAAAATACAAGCATCAGGGTTCCTACACACTGTCTGTTTGAAAAAGACGACTTTGTTGAGTTTTCAGGCAATATTTTATGTCAAAGTAAAATAGGTAGGTGTTTCTTATGTAAGTAAATGGTTTTAAAATCAAGTACTTGTCACCCTGACTAAGTTATAATATTGGCAAATAAGACAAGATATGACTTAATTGATCCCACTGTGGGGAAATTTCACAGTTGACAGCAGCAACATACAACAAGCAAGTGCAGAGAAAAAGACAGGTAGAAAAAAAAACCAAACAAAACACACAAACCAGTGAAAAATGAAATATATATAGAAAAAGTATTTCTATAAATATAGAATTAGAATTCAAATTAAATATGAAATATTATTTATATATTTACAATGTGGTTGCAAATGCACATGGTGTGATATGGGGGGTTGTGGAGAAATAATTCAGCTATTGTTGCATGGCATAAACTGTCTGCTCCGTATGCTGTGAAAGACACTGTTTGTACGACCAACTGAATTTTACAAATAAGGATTATTATTTTTTTTTATTTTAGAAAACAAAATAGGACCAAAAATCTGGAAATACTCTGTGTGACTGCATTGAAATGGTTATCGTGCGGGGGTCTAGATAAGATTCAAAGATTCTTTATTTGGTCAGGCCTCATTAGTTAAAGCTGCACACGAGTGGAACTCTATTCCAGTGGCACAGAACTGACATCTTATAATGAGTTCAAAATGCATCTAAAAAACTGGTACATTCATAATTGGAGCTGCCAACATTAGAAATGTTTCAATCCTGTCTCTGTTGTATTTTTATGTCTAAATGTTTTAGTGAGTGTATTTTAATAATTTTTACTTACTTTGATGTGTTAATTGTAAATGTTGTATTTCAAAACTTGTATTGTACTCATCTGTGTTCAGGTGTTTTAAATTTATGTTTGAAAAATTGCATGTTTATAACCTTGTGCTACCTTTTATGGTAACAATTCAACATCTGTCCAGGGACTGAAGAAGAAAAATAGCCATTAAGCTAATTCTGGGGCATTTACGGCAATGTGAATTAAAGTACAATGTCCCTGTTAAATAAACCAGTAAATAAAAAAAATAAATTGTCAACTCATTAAGTGTACAGGACATACAGGAACTTGAGATACTGTTTCTCTCACCTTGTTAAATGCCATGTATTTAAAAAAAAAAAAAAAAAGAGGTAAAACAGAATAAAAATACGAATAACTAAAAGTGTTTATTTTGTTTAACCTTTATTTAACCTGGTAAATTAGTTGAGAACTGATTCTTACTTCCAGTAACAACCTGTCAGTCTATTTACAGTAGCAGCACCAGTGCGATACAGTGACAGTTATGAGGTGAGGAGGTGCATAGTGAAACCAAACAGCAGCACATATGGCAAAAGTGCAATGTTTATAACACTTGGTGTGACACTCCACTTTCCAGCAAAGTCAAAAATCGAAGTCTTTAACAGCGTGTGTTACTTGCGTACCAGTGGTGACGTTGTCATCTCCAAAGACGAGCTCCTCCGCCACTCGTCCGCCCATACTCACATCCATCTGAGCCAGCAGCTGAGCTCGGGTCTCGCTCCAGCGGTCGTTCTCTGGAAGCATGGACACCTGCACAGAACCATAGAGGTCACAGGTCACCGTTTACAGTTTGGAACACAACGTGGCACAAATGCTTTAGGGGAGACTGATGTTGTGTGTTATGAAACAACAAAAAGTACTTACGTGGCCAAGAGTGGGACCCCTAGGCATGATGGTGGCCTTGTTGATGGGCATGGCATCTTTAGTGTAGTAGGCGACGATGGCATGGCCAGACTCGTGATAGGCTGTGATGGTTTTGTTCTTCTTGTCTATTTCAACGCTCTTCCTCTCAGGGCCTGGAATGAAAATAAATAAAAAGGATTAGAGAACATTCAAAGTATGTCTGTCACTGAGCTGATATTAGAATGAGTGTAGGTCAGGGCTGTCAAAATCATTTTAGTTCAGGGGCCACATTCAGCCCCATATGAACCCAAGTGAGCAAAACCAGCACAATAATAACAGTGAAAGAAGTACAATTACATTATGAAAGTGTTTACATCTACAAAGTTTACTTAAAAATGTAAATAACATGAACAACCGGAAATGTCTTAAGAAGATAAAGTGCTGTTTTTACAATATTATGGCTCAGTTTATCACTGACACATGTACATTAGAACTTCCTGATAAAAACAGATCCACAAATACACAAAACATTTAGTAACAGGCAGAATATTGGTAAAATTACACATTTCTTTTAAGACATTTCAGATTGTTTATATTTGTTCAGGTTACTCACATTTTGTGTGAAAAGATAGTTTGTAAATATTCAAAATTTGTAAGTAATTTTACTTTTTGCACCAAAAATATGGAGTTGTCATTATTTATAGGTTATTATAATACAGGGTTTCTGCAGGTATCAGCAAATCTAATTTAATGCTTTTTAATGACCTTTCTAATGCCACTGTAAACAAATTTAATGTCCATGTCCAACTGCAGATACAATTGTATACATAGTCTTATATATGTGACACTTTACTGTTGACAGGTTCTGAATAGTTCCTCCTCCAATCACTTCTGCTGAAACTTGCATTTTCCCATTTTTCCAACATTTGCTAATATTCCCTCCGCTTTTTCACCACGTCATGAGCACGCTCACAGCATGTTGCATTCCAAGCATCCGGTGTTGTGACTTCATGTATTGGCCATAAACAATAGAAAGTTAAAGGGTTCCACCTGTCGATCATCACACTATACTTCTGATCAAAATTATTAAATGTTTATATAATCAAAATAAATCGTGAATAACAATGCTTTTTTTCCATCAAATGTATTTAATTTTTTAACGTCTCTGGACCTGGAATTTAATGCTTTTTAGTGCCATTTAAGGCCTTAATTTTCACAAACTCTATTTAATGGCTTTTAATGCTTTTTAATTACCTGCAGAAACCCTAGTATTTTACTGGTCTGATCCACTTCACATCATATTGGTCTGTATGTGGAACCTGAACTAAAAAGATTTTAACACCATTGACATCTTGAGTGTAATTTTTGCATTTCACAGATCCATCCTGTGGGTCAGACTGGACCCTTTGGCAGGCCGGTTTTGACCCACGGGCCGTATGTTTGACACTTGTAGCATAGATGATCAGTCATAACTCAGCAGGACTTCAGAGCAGATCCATAGACCTGAATGGACTCACCCATGAGGATCTTGTCCTTAGCGAATTCCAGGTCCTTCATTGTGACCATCTCTTTGCCGTCCACTGCTGCCTTCAGGGCCGCTTGGTTCACCAGGTTCTCAAGTTCTGCCCCAGAGAAGCCCACTGTGCCCCGGGCAATAATCTCTGCATCTACGGCTGTAAAACAAGTACAACAGTCAGTCTATAGGAGGCTTTTGTTTCTTTGTGCCATATTGATTTACCCTATAGATCTACAGGTGAGGAACAATTCAGGATAAATAATTAAAAAACAAAAAGAAAACAGTAGTTTTTATACTTTTAAGTTAAAACAGGGGTTTGGACAAATCATCTTTTTCTTAATCAAGTGTTTCAGGTAAGAATGAGCATGGTTTGATGAGTGAGTTTGGTTAATGTCTGTTTAATTTTTGGTTAGTTTAACATTTTGCAACTTGATATCAGAGCTGTAGACTACACATAAACTGAAAAAAATGAATGACTTTGAATGACATTAGATAAAATGTTTGTGGCAAGTGTGGGCAATTTAATTCAGGTTTAAGACCATTTAATGACGTTCAAAGCCTTAAATATAACAAAACTGAATTCAAGACATTTTAAGATTCTGCAGACACCTTGATTAAGGCTCTGAAGTTTTACCCTGCATCTGCAAAATGTGCAGGATTTTGTAACTTGTGTTATTGTCATGAAGAATTTGAGAACATGTAAGAAAAACAAACTGACAGATCTTATTTGTTAGACACTCATTACTCACGTCTTCATTATTTGTGGGTTACTTTACATTTACACCTACCATGGTCCACTTTAATCTTGGAGAGATACCAGTTGAGAATCTCAGTGCGTCCTTTTACATCTGGGCGAGGGACTGTCACCTGCATGTCAAACCTTCCTGGCCTCACCAGAGCACTGAAAAGTAACAGCAATGCATTAACAATTAAATATTAAGAGCACAATTTGTCCATTAAATTGATTAACTGTGAGAATGAAACTGTAAGTGCACATGATGTAACACAGGTCAAAGGTCTGCGTTTGATTTCCAGTATTTGTTTTTTGTGCTTTGTTTACATGAAATGGTTGAGTTCACAGAGCAATATAGTGAAACTAGGACAAGGCCACGAGGATAAAACACCCTGAAAAGTCAGCCAGAGGGGAAAGGTTACAGAGGCGGAAGCAAAAAAAAGTGGAACAGTCAATTTGTTTTCTGTATGAAATGTTTATTGTATGAACTGACCTCATTTCAGTTTGACCTACTGATAATGGTGAGAGGTTCAGAGCTATTTGATCTCAATGGGGGGTTACAGATCAAAAACGTGGGAAATATTTAGAAAAATGCAAACGTACTTATCCAAAGCCTCCGCAAAGTTTGTAGCTCCAATGACAATAACACCTTCATTTGGTTTAAACCTGTGAAAACAATGAAAAATGGTAAGTTGAGGATGTGGCAGCTGTGTTTTTAGTCATAGTCTGCAGTTTAGGATTTGTTTTCTGGTTAATGATGGCAGAAAAAAAACAGACCCATCCATTTCAGCCAGCAGCTGGTTGATGGTTTGTCTGGAATACGGGTGCATGGGAGACTCAATCCTCTTCCCTCCAACACTGTCCAGCTCATCAATGAAGATGACAGAGGGGGCGTTGGCCTTTGCCTCTTCTGCAAAACAACAAAGAAAAAGATTGTTGAGGAGGTTTATTTTATTTAACCAGAAGAAAAACCCACTGAGATTAAAAACCTCTTTTAAAAAGGGAGTCCTGGCCAAGATAGGCATCAGCAAATACAACACACAGTTACAAGATTACACAGTTAAAATACATATAACAGACAAATTTAACAATAAATACTTAGTAAAACTAACATTTACAAGCAGATTAAGAAAAACAAGTGCAAGTTATGGAGTCAAGAACTCTGTTTGGACTTAAAAGCGCTCAAAGAAATGAACTCAGTTCCCAGTCTTTCTGCAGCTGACTCCATGTATAAGGCCGCAGTGTAAAGAAAAGCCTTTGACCCAGTTCTGTATAGGTGAAGGGAACAGAAAGCAACACATGATCAGTTCCACAAAGAGAAAAAATATCAGAATTTCTCTTCATAATTAATGTACAAATGTAGAAAGACAATAGGCCAAGTACTGCCTTAGATATAAACATGTACCAGTGGCTGATCCATCTGGTGGCCCAAGCAGGACATCCTACCCCAGAGTACAACTCAGAGTGGTGAGTAAACAGTGTCAACCATCTGAAGGTTCTCTTCACTGCAAGACAACACTGAAATGTTTTACACATTTCGACACACTTACTGAACAGGTTCCTGATGCGGCTCGCACCAACACCTACAAACATCTCATCAAACTCGGAGCCAGAGGCGTAGTAGAACGGCACGTCGGCCTCTCCAGCAACGGCTCGCGCTAACAGAGTCTTTCCTGTACCGGGTGGGCCCACAAGGAGGATCCCTGAGGAAATGAGACACACGTAACAGCAATTACAACATGACATTAACTGATAAAAATAGGACCAACGTCCCTGTATCTCACTGGTATGTTCTATCAAGCATCAATAACAAGTTGAATCTGCGAGGTTGTCAGGTTCTGTCTCTATGTTCGAGTCCTGTGGTCTGGATGCAGAAGATCAACATCCAATTAGAAGTGGGTGGTATTTTCACTGGAGGAGAACTCAACTAATGAATAGACAGTCCATATATGACTTCCTATCAGTGCTCAACAGTAACTATGTTGATATCTCTAATCATTTACATGTTATAAACCATCAAAATATGGACCATTATTAGTAAAGGCAAATGTTTGTTATTTCAAAAATCTGTAGAAAATTCCAAAATCTAAATTTCTCAAAACTGTGAACAAACTTTGCAGACAATGACCCAACACATAATTTTTTTTAAATTAATTTGACCAGTAGTTTTGAAGAAGAAGATTATTGAAATGTAGACATTGGTGATCTTGAGTTTGACCCTTCAAGGTCATTGAAGGCTTATCGTTGCAAGGTAATTTTTTTAATATTTCAAAACTTCAAAAATCAAAATTTATTGTCCCAAGGAAGCTACATCTAGAATTTGAAATGAATCCAACCAGTAGTTTTGTCAGAGATGTTTGAAGAATTTGCGAACAAAGACACCGCCGATAAAGACGACACTGGACACAGCTATCAGCTGATGAGATAAAAACACTGACAAAAATGAAGCTGTGGTACCTTTAGGGAGCTTTCCACCCAGAACTGTGAACTTCTGAGGGTTTTTGAGAAACTCCACCACGTCTTGTAGTTCATTCTTTGCCTCCTCTGCCCCTTTGACGTGCTCGAATGTCACATTCTTCATCTGGATGGGGTCAACTGCGGAGTCTAGACCAGATGTGGTGCGGAACCTCACTGTGAAACCAAAAAACAACTCTTTGAATACATTAACACCAGGAAATCTAGCAATGTGTCAAGTTCATGGAGAATACAACTGTTACTGCTGGAAATGTGGAAAAATGATCCACGTGTAAATTTATCAGTACCTACAACTTAAATAACATATAGATACTTCTGGATATTTATAATAATATTTACAGTACTGGGCAAAAGGCTAGGGTTGTTGGCTTTGCAAAGTTCTAATGACCACACATACACATTTCTCAGACTGTATCAAAATATTATCTAGATATAAGTGAAGTTTGTACAACAGGAAAAACAGAAATGTCAGAGAAAAACAGCTTCTCTAAACCAAAGTCCTCATTTTTAATGTGACCTCCCTTTGCATTTAACACTTAAGTGTCTTTAATCCATATATTTCAGACAATATGAGATTCACTGCATTAATTTTCTGATGTTTTATACCAGGCTTCATTCAACTTGTCAGCCGTTTCCCATTGTTTTTGCTGCTTCTCATCATAGGTCAGGAGTCACACTAAATACTGAACCTTTACAACCCATTTAGTTCAGTTTTTTGAGTGTCTGATACATATTTTCTGTATTTTCTAGTTGGATCTGAAAACAAGGCAATGAGAATTAAATGTCTGCTGATTTCAACCCTAAAAAAAAACAACAAAGCCTAAGACTTTTGCACAGTGCTGTATATTATATACTCAGAGTAAAATGTAAATCTCCATGTAAAATATGTATATAATTAATTTTTAGATGGTATTGGTTGCAAATGGTAATGGCATTTCAACCCTGCAAAAACAAAGCTAAAGGTGGCCTTAGTCTTTTACACAGTAATGTACATTTTTAATAGTAACAGTAGAGGATAGTAAACAGCAGAATAAGAAGTCACAAGAACTGTACATGCACACCATAGAAGGTACATTCTATTTTAATGACTCTACTGCAGGTTACAAAGTTCAAGGTGCAGATAAAACCGTAAATTATATAAGACAATCTCAGCTTCAATAACTCATTCACACCCTCTGAGATACTGGTGACCCACATGAGGTGTGCATGTAGAGTGTGAGATGATTTGAAGAGTGGGAAAGAACGAAAACTGAAACAAACCAGCATCAGAAAAGGAGCCTTTACCCGAGAGAAATGGGGTTCTTGACAAACCATAAATACCGATTAGCAAGAGGACCAACAGGATCAACCGGGTTCTCCTCAGCGAGTCTGTCAACACAGATCAAACACAAAGGCATCTCTGAGTAGGTGACGCCTGTAGGTGTGACATGTGGAGCTCCGTTTATTTAACACAATGCTGCCCCCTACAGAACATCTGGTGCAACTGTTACAAGGATCAAAAGGGAGTCATAAGGGGCTGACCAGGGGAAGGTTAGCATCTAGATCAAAAAATACATTTAAAAATCCCCTTTTGAGGACAAATATATTTTGAAAGTACAATACTTCTAGTGTCCAGCACAAGTTTTATTTTTTAGAAAAATGCTGTAAAAATACTTAGCTGGCATTATATTCAGCATAAATTTCTATTTGCATTCTTTGTTCATCAGTGCAATTCAAAGCGGAACTTTGATTCTCTTCTATTGGACCTATATTAGACTTATGATAAGAGTAAGGGCCATATAAAAACCTTTTACTACTCTTATTACAGTGGTTACAAATATCTACTAAACTGAGATAAATATATGTTAAAATGTATTCAATTAAGTTTAGTAAGGTATTTGACTTTGTAGATATTATATATACAATGTATATACTAATAAATATGCTGAATAGACTATTGAAACTTGTAATTCGTCTCCCACTTAGTAAAACTCTACTATTTTATACCCTTATATATTGAAAAAATTCAAACTGTTTACTGTTTTGCAAAATAGACACCCTAGAGGACCAACAGTAAAGATTTTACAATTTTAATGAAAACTGGAACCGCACTTTAAGGCAGGTTTTACACAGTGGTCAAAAACAGATGTTCAGTTTCTGTCCATCTGTTACCGAGGAAGTTTTACTATTTTTAAGCCAAAAATTTAAGTTAAAACATTTTTTTTCAATCACACATCTAAAAACCTAATTTTGCATCATTCCCTGCAAAATAAGGTATCATTCATCTTTCCACCATAAATAGTTGTGAAAGGACAAAAAAAAAAAAAAATGTAGTAAGGCTGTCCATCCGTTACCGCTTGGCCAGCCCCATAAGCACTTGCCTTGTGTTTTCTGAGTAAAGGCCTGGGATTTCATGAACCCCTCTGTGAATCCCGTCTTAAATGCCTCCTGCTGGGTCTCTGGAAGGTTCTTCTGTTTCATTATTTGATCCAGTGACTGTGCCTCTGCTCTTTCTCTCTGAAGCAAACCCTGTGAGGAGAACAGAGAGTCAGATGGGAGGTTTTAAATCAGGTTTTTTTTTTTAATCTCTTCATCACCCTAAATTATTGTAGTTAATGTATACATGGGTCAGTAACAAGTAAGAGTTGGCAATATGAGTAATACAGAACCCTTTTAAAAGTATGTTTTCCAAGCATGCATCAGGTTTGTTAAAATGTTTTGTATTAATATTGATTTAATGTATTTAGAAATGATATTTGTACCATTTTCTACTCAAAAATAAAATTGAATGTGCTTGAAAATGTTAATGGTATCACCACAAAAGATGACAAATATTATTTCACCACTTACTCAAATTAATTAGAAAAGCTACAACAAGGATATTCCATTGGTTTTCTTTACTATTAAATAGTGTATTTCAGCAAATAGTGGCTGAGGCCTTTATCTAACTGAGCTGCAGAAGGTACCAGGTTCCTATTTGAAGGAGGTTTGTATTAGAGTCAGGTCTTTGTTTCTACTTTCTCTTGTTTAACAAGCGGAAATGGTCTATTTATTATGAAACCTCATTTTTAGCTCCTCATGTTTGGAATGCTAAACATTTTGCAAAACACAGTTTCCTACAAATCCAACACCCACTTCACGATCGCAAAATAAAATCCCTGTAGCGTTTCAAACTATTCACTGCATTACAGAACTTCTATTGTGTAAACATTAGCCATTTTTACACAGAGATCCTGGAAAAAGGTGAGATGGTGATCCCACCTTTTTTCTACCACTGACTAATTTCCACAGCCAAGCCAAAGGAGAAACAGAAGTGAGACAGGCTGGACTTCTACACAGTGGACCTGCGTTACAAAATCAAAGGGGCGGTGATGCAGGGCAGCATACAGTGTGACAATATCACGTCCGTGTCAGAAACTGAGCATAGTGGTGTTGCTAACCTCTCCAGAGAGAGTCTTTCACCATTCCACAAATTTAGCATGGATAGACAGTGACAACAGCTCACAGATCTTGGTGTCTCCCCAGCTCAACATTTTTCTGGTCATGTTGATATGTTTGTTTACTGTACATGACCCACGCTCATTTTTAAATCCCAGCACATGCAATAAGTCATCAAAATGACACCTTGGTCTGTGGAACAAGAGGGTTCCTTTTACATAGCGTTCCAGAATCACGATTCCACCTTTATCAGGGCTCTGTTTCTACCTCCAGAGGCATTACAGAGCTGCGATAAAGGTGGGACCAAATGATCCCACCATTTCGTTTGCACAGATGTTCCGGAATAAAGGTGAAATATTCCCGGAACAGAGGTGCTATGGAAAAGGGGCTACTGTCTTCCTGTTGAACTAATACATTTTTATAAATTAAATGCAGAACACACACACCTCAAGTGACGATACCAGATAAGAAAACTTTAGGTGACTGATCTAGAATTGTTGAAAACAACACATTACATGACAGGCACCTGTGTTGTTTTTTTACCCAGCCTGTATTTGGACTCGACTTTTTGTCATGTCAAACTTGACACTGATGATAATTATAGACCTGGTTTTGATTTGAGGAACAACCATAGTTTTAATGTAAGATTAGGCCAGACAAGTTGGAGTCTTTTTAAGACTTTCACACTTTTTAAGAAAGTTTAATTATGAGCAAGTTTTATTGAGATTATACTATACTCAAGAAAGTTGTATACAGGTGACCTGTTCATGCATTTTCCATTCTGTCATTACCATAATGTCACTGAGCCACAAACACACAGGTCAATAACATGTTGAGCTTCAGAGTAAATCGAATGTGCCACCACTCCTCATTCAGCAAACAAAAACATGTTGTGTAATTTCATGTCTGTTCCTTTGCTGTGTCCGTTCACAGCTACTGTGTCTACTTTACATCACACACATCTTTCCATTAACAGAGAAGTCCATAATGTCTGGGAACTGACCTTCATGAAAGCCGGTGTGTAGGTTTCGGACTCTGCTGGACCTTCTTGGCTGGATTCCACTCTCCTAGTTTTTGATCTAAGTGTCTTGAAGCCTCGACTCTGTATCCATACTAAAAACAACAAACAATCCATTACGACTCACAGCTGTACATTTCAAGCCATTTATGTAACGATCAGCACGAATCTTTAAATATTCAAAGTTAGTCTCATACCAGGCATGAACTGTAGCTCTGAGCAAACTTCTTTTAGAGGGCTGTGGTATTGTCTTCGAAATATAGGTGAGCCGAAAACCCCCAACCTTCTGTGTGAGAAACCTGTGAGAGAATATAATGTAAAAAATGCTTTAATGTTGATATAAGGGTAAAAAATCATTTTCATTCTGTCCAGTTGTCTCAGATAAAAATAGACAGTTTTCACTTTCATTGAAGTGAAACTTTTGACAACACCAACTTTCTCTTACCCACAAGAAGTTAAATACAACCCCCCCTTTTTTTGGTATATTTGAGTATTTCTTTGTTATTTTTTGTATATTCTCAATACTTTTCAATATATATTTTCAGTATACTTTTGTATGATATTTTTACAGTCTTTTTGCACTTTAAGTGTTTTTGCCGCTAAATAAGAAACAGAGCTGCTAAACTGATTTTCATTGTTCCTGTAACAGTGACAATCTATTCTATTCTTGAAACGTTTAAAACAAAAAACAGTACAAGGTGGGTTTGCTGTAAGTTCAGTGGCTCACCATGCTTGTTGTGAAAGAAGCTGTCTGCTGAAACATGACTCGTCCTCCACGCTGAGGGACCGGCAGGAGGTTCTTCTGGTCCGAGTGTAGGTAGTAATCTGCTGACCAGCTCCTCCAGCTGACTCTCCCTGATGTCTGACAGACCAAGCTCACGCAAACTAACACTAGGCTATAAATCAAGAACCAATAATTAGTACATTTTCAGTTTTGAATGAGAATGAATAGAATTGAGTAGAATAGACTATTCTTTTTGTCACTGTAACAAGTTTAACAAAATTAAAGTTACATGCAGTAAAAAACTATAAAGGATCATGGAAAAAAACACTAGAAATAATATGAAATTTTTTAAGCTAGGTTACTCTTCAGAGAGCACAACTTCATCAGTCTAGCTAAAGTAATAAGACTACTGTTAAATTGATTTAACAGACGATGATGTGTTGTTTACTAATGGTAATCAACAGGTTTGGAACATTTAAATGCAAACTGAAGTGTCGACTTAACATGAACATCAAGTAGCACCACTATACTGCATTTAGTCTCTGTAGGTTCTCATTTGCCCAGGTCATCATTCTTGGTGGTTCTTCTTGATTCAACTGGACTGGTTTAGCATGTTTTCAAAAAAAGAGCTAAACCAGTCCACTTGAATCGAGAAGAACCACCAAGAACTGCGTTATTAATGAAACATCCAAACACATCCAGCTCTATCCAGGCTGTGTTCTCACCTCCTTTAGATATGAACTCTGGTCTGGAGTGAAGTCTTTGTGTAAGCTCTGGACTGAGGCTGTGGCTGAACTCTTCAGTGAGTGGAGGGCATTGATGAGCTGGCTAAGAGGAGCTACCATCTGAAACACACAAGAGGTTGTTTTTAAGTGTAAGTTATGATATACTGTAGGGCTAGGCAATAAAATGATTATGATAAATATCACAATGATTACCATTATGACAATACACATTAATTTTAGTCTTTAACTACACATTTATTTTATCTAAAAACACGTAAATTTAATTTTAATCATTCACAGAATTTTACATATCATTATAACACATACAAAACACAAATGGTGTAGCAGAGTACCTGAACTGAAGAAAGAGACATTTCTCTACAAATCTAGAGAAAATATACCATATTGAATGAATAGGCACTGATATTTTCCAAATATTGGCCAGATTTATGCAAAAATGGGTCATGTAGTAACAAGTCATCTCAGCAACTAAGCCTCCCATATGTAGAAATATTAAAATATGATTTTATCATTAAAATAGTTTTATGTGTTCTACCTTTACATATCCTAATGCTGTACTGGTGATTGTCATGTAAAGACTTTCTTTGACTTAAACTTTCCCTAAATTTTAAAGTTGAGGGGGAAAATGATTTGACATTTCATTATGATAACAACACTAACCTAATACAAATTTGTATTATTTAATGATTTTTGATAGATTTGACCACAACCGCCAGCTCTACAGTGTAATAAGTTGCTTACTGTATGTACAAAACAGATATGAAAGTTGCTGTTTTGACCTCTTCTTCAGTTTTGTTAAATGTTGTCTGACCTTCCAGACAGTGGAGTTGGATAACAGCCTGTGTGGACGCTACGCTGCTCTGACAGAAGGAGCACCAGGGAGACGAAGATCCATGAGTTATGTAACCTCAACTATCTGAAGATTAGGTGAACTCTCGAACTTGTCCCTCCACTAGAGCCAGATCTATACAAACATATCATTTGACAGATTCATGACTAAAACCGCACGTAGGTTTTCCCCCTGTGTAAAGTGGGGCCCTACTTTCAAAGAGCTTACTATGACAAACTGACGTCAGCATGGGCTGATTACAGAGCTATCTCACGTTAACTTACCAAGGCTAACATTAGCCGCTGTCTTACTTTCATTATTCAGGCATTCTGTGATCAAGTTTATGATCACAAAACATATCTTTCACATCCCATAATTCTTAAAGAATAAATAAATATACGTGTTCTCAATAAACAGTGACAAAAACAGTGTAAAATAAGTTTTCCCGGTGAGCATATTAACTAGCTAGCGAGTCAAAGGGCTGTTATCCGGTTCACTCACCTGCTGTGGCTGAAACGACATGTTTGCCGATTTATAGTTCAGACTCTGAGGGTGGATGGAAGGAGGACAGACCCTCTATGTAACACAAAAGGAACGAGTCCGCTCCGTAGAGGTGTCCTTTTGTTTACCCTGTTTGACAACTTCCAGCAGGTTATCTAATGACGGCAAATGGATGCTCCGGCTTCTAAGGTCATATGGACTACAAATTTACGTAATAGCGGAATACTACCGGGTACGACTTGCGTCATCACATTGCCTTGAAATTTAACGCAGTTTTAAAGAGTCCAATAAAAAAAACAACTAATTTTAAAATAAAATAAATAACGAAATTGTGTTGATGCCGTGTTAAGTTTAATAAATAAAATACGATAAGATGTTAGTTATCTTTGATTTATTTCCTATGCCCGTACTTTATGCCCAAGCAAAATAAAAACATTTAAAATAAAAAATATAGTATCTTTGACAGTATAATTTTATTCACGCAATCCAATACAGAGTTTGCTGGATAAAATTAGTATATAGTGTATAGGTAAAGCACCCTCCCGGGGAATTTTACATTTTATAAACAGGCAGTTATTTCACCAGCTAAACCAACGGCTAAGGACCCCGCGGAAAAAGCTGGAATTCGAATTTCAAAACAAACCTGAGATTGCTGTTGGGTCATGCAGGTGCTTAGTTTGAGCTAGCTGTTTGTTTCAGACATAGATTACACCTTCGTCTAAGTAATTAGTAACATGGAGGTAGATGAAAAGAATGAATCCAGTTCACGACGCAAATCAGCGGATATTGCAAAGCCACCGTCTATCGAGGATTTCGCCGTTTTGAAGCCCATCAGTCGTGGTGCTTTTGGGAAGGTGTACCTTGCTCGCAAGAAGTGCAATTCCCGGTTGTATGCCATAAAGGTAAATTAGTGTACCCCTGTAGACTTTAACTGTCTATTGAGACTATAAAGATGTAAAATAATTACATAAAAATACTATAACACAGCGTTGAATTTACCTCTAGGTGATGAGAAAAGCTGACATGGTTGATAAAAACATGACGGGGCAAATGAAGGCAGAGAGAGACGCCCTGGCTTTGAGCAAAAGCCCCTTCGTGGTTCACCTGTTTTATTCCCTTCAAACTACCACAAAGATCTATCTGGTAACATCAAGTGGTATATGTAATGTGTCATTAAGTATATATCACTAGTAGATATTAAAGCGTCATTACTGTGCGTCTTAAAAACAGGTCATGGAATACCTCATCGGAGGGGATGTCAAATCTCTGCTTCACATTTATGGATATTTCGATGTGGATATGGCTGTAAAATACATCTCAGAGGTGGCATTAGCTTTGGACTACCTTCACCGGCATGGAATAATCCACAGGTAATGTGATGTTAAATTAAACTTCTTTAGGTGGTGTTAAACATGTATAAGCTTGTGGTTTGTATTGATGTGTAATGTGACTTTGTAGGGACTTGAAGCCTGACAACATGCTCATATCCAACGAAGGCCACATCAAATTAACAGACTTTGGCCTTTCCAAAGTCAAGCTTGACAGAGGTAAAATCCACCACCTTTGTGCATAAAGAAACTGATACATTAATCCATTAGTAATTTTAACATCTGTATTTTCTGCCTTTTCTCCCCATCAGAGCTGAATCTCATTGATATCCTTACTACCCCATCCTTGGCAAAACCAAAAAAAGACTATTTTCGAACCCCTGGTCAGATCCTTTCCTTAATCAGCTCGCTTGGATTTGTGAGTGAATTCATCCTTTTTTTTTTACATACTACATATCCAGCTTTCATAGTTTCATAATAACTCTTTGTCTGTTTTTTTTTTTTTTTTTAACACAGAACACCCCTGCAGCAGAAGGTAAGCGTCACTGCAGTGCATCTGCCGTGTCCAGTCCCATGACCTGTGGCAAAATAAAACAGAAGAATTGTTCTCTTGATTCACCTCTGATGAAGAAAAAAGATCAACCTTTCTCTCCTGCAGGCTACCCATGGAAAAGGGGTAAGTACTGTGGAAACTCAACAAGTTTATTTTGGTTTCCAGTTTTTCTTCTGTGCAAAAGCCTTGAGCAATGACCCGTTCTGTGTGGATTATGGGGTAAGGTTGCTGTCAAAATATTCATGTGCAGTGCATACTATAGAAATGCTTGCATATTAGTCTATAGTTGTGCAAAAATAAATATTTATAAACTCTTGAATGAATTCAATCATACATAAAATGTATTGTGTGTATTTTATCTGTCAGAATACGAATGAATACATTTTACAACAAGAATTACAAACACGAAATTCAACTTTACGATTGCGCTTTCTCCATCACAAAATCGAGTTTGCCAACATGACTCTGTGGTCAAAAATACGTCACCACTTCACAGGCATTATTTACTGAGCAGAGGGTACATCGATTCCACAGACTGCACATGAGTTCAGGTTCCTT
>JAPQRP010000015.1:14824360-14848765 GCA_037367295.1 Apogon hyalosoma | reverse complement strand
ATACACTCACACACGTGTGTGGAGGGGGGGGGACTGTGTAATCAAATCTTCAGAAACACACAAACAATAGCTTTGTGAAAACTTTATTTTTCGGCTTAGATTATCACATGCAAACCCCACTCTATCCACAGGCAGAGAGGTAAGAAAGCCTTAGTACATTTCAGTAGAAAGGTAAACTATTCCTTTTATATTAAAACATAATGGCTCTGGAAAGATTAGTGCCATTGCAGATGCAAACCTTGTAAATATGATATAGTACTTTCTATATTAGTACATGGGAATGCAATTAAAATATTGCATTATAATCATCCATCTGTACAGCTATTTTATACAATTTGTATAGATCTCACTGCTTTTGCAAACAATTCATCAACATCACTACTATCACTTGGACAAAACCTTCCTGCAATATATTACAAATGTATGTATCATTTCACACATGGAAATTAAACATAGAAAAACATGACAGAGATGAAGATGGGCATTATGCATTAATAAAATCACACAAACCAAATGGAAACTGACCCCCACCTCCTCATGGCTCACTAGGTGGAAGGAGTTTAATGTGAATTTGGTCCAGTAGTGAAACGCTACATGTCAGTGTTTGATATAATGCCACCTACAGTATGATTGTACCTTATGATGTTGAGGCACTTTTTTTTACGCTTAATGAAAACCAATAAACCGTGACACATATCAGCATAGACTGATATGCAGCAGAGCAGGCGATGAGAACACGTCACACTAATCTATACACACACAAACATACACGTCGCATACGCATCTAAAATCTGGACTGAAAAGCTTTCATTATAACGGTCTCAAAGCAATAAATACTGACTTATTATCAGAATTAAAAGGATTCAACACAATACATTATTACATTCAATCCTCCTTTCTACTCTACAGTTATTTAGCAGCATAGCCTGGGCGACTAACCAAAGTGATCTGCGAAAATTTAGAACCACATCAAGCATTTTACTCAAAACAACAAAGTATTAGGCCCATTTTTTGTGCAAAAAGCCTTAATTATAGAAATAATCGAGAAGCTACCGTAGTTCAGCACACTGACAATGGCCCAACCATAAATGTTCCCCTCAACACAAACTGTTTCATACAGAGACAGATTCCAGTTCAGTGGTGTCATCTTGAAAATGTATAATTATTACAGGCGTCCATACATTCGGTTTCATTTTGATTCCACATCCACACAACAACACGCATGAGAGACGTCCTCATCCTGCTTGTTACTCTAGGTGCCTTCTTTCATAGTGCAAAAGCAAATTACTGGGCTCTGGGACTAAGCAAGGGGGAGTTTTCAGCTGTAAGCGACTCAACTGGACAGGTTTAGTGGACTCTGTACCCGGGGGTTTTCAGTTGATTCGTCTGGAAAGAAAAAGAAAAAAAGACACAAACATGATGAGTTTGTTATTTTATTTTTCATCATAGATGAATTTTGTATTTTATCCTGAAAAATGACCTTCTCCTCCTCAAGTACAGACGGATAAGCCACTGCACCACAAACGGCCAAATAACAGCAAAGGCCAAACAGGTGGGAGAGATGTCGAAAGGCCACCAGGATGGTCTCTGTTGGAAAAACAAAAAAAACAAACAAACACACACAGTGAATCAAACGAACAATGAGGATTCTTTATTTCAGTATCAGTGTGGCTCCTACTGCTCAAAGTGTAAATAAATGCTTAGCGTGGGTGTCAAACATACAGTCCGCAGGCCAAAAATGGCCTTCCAAAGAGTCCAATCTTGTCCATGGGATGAATTTGCAAAGTACAAGTTATTTTGATCATAAAGTTAAATATATGTCAGTTCCAAATGTCTGTTGCCAGAACTTTAATGCCACTGTAAATCTGGATTTGTGGTCATGTGGATGTCATGCATCACTACCTACACCGTCACTTTGGACAGCCCCGTGTTGGCCTGCACAGCCTTGACGTGCACCTCTTCTAGATTGTAACTACGCACATGCAGACACCCCCTCCTGGTTGGCCAATTTATAATCCTGTGATGCCAGGACAATACAGCAACAAATGCTGTGGGGTTTCTCCATTTATAGTTTATTTGTTTTTGTTCATTACTTATTTCACTTTTGTTCTTGTCTGTTACTTTTTGCTCCCGAAAAACTTGTGTGGTTTTGCACATTAATAAACCCACATTATTTAACAAAATTGTGCCTTTATTTGATTAGTGTAATCAATTGTTACATTTTGGTATTCCTGTCAGTTAACCTATTTTCGTTCAGCTGTCGCACGGCCCATCTACGTTGCCTCCTTCTCTGTCACTTGCGCTGTAATACTTTTAAATGAACAATATCTTTGTCGACTTCTATGAGCTTGCGAAGACACTGCTCCACGTCAGCCTTCTATGGTTGTTCTAAAACAGGAAATGCCTACCTGAAGATATCAAAACCATGGAAACAACTCCACCCAGTGGAGTTTTGTCTCTAAAACCAGCCGATACCAGCACTACTGCCTCCTTTCTTCTTAAAACAACGTCGCTATAGTACGCTCGAGTGTGACAGCACATAACGTTATCTTCTGATATGACATACCTATGTAACACAGAGCTACTCATGACCATAAATCCAGTTTTAATGTGTAAATAAGCTAAAGCATGATACTGTTAAATTGTGATTGTTCATGGTTGTTCAGGTTATTCATATTTTCACAATTACATTTTCATAATTATTTGCTCTAAAATAAAACGAAAAATTTGCAATTATTATTTTATCTTCAGTGGTCTGGCCCACTTGGGATCATACTGGGCTATATGTGGCCCCTAAACTAAAATGAGTTTGACATTGCCACCCTTAGAATTATAACAATGTGAAAGACTGGTAGAGTATGGAAAGATATATAAAAACTGTGACTGGTTATCAAAAAACATTGTTTGCACTGTTCCCAAGTTAAAACATAAGTATTACATGATGTGAGAAATGAACAGGAACTTTCCTCGTATTGTCTGAGAAATGAAAACACTGCATTTTGTAAGTCTGTTGTCATTTTATGAAAATACAATGCCATTACTTGCATTATTTATATGTGGCATCTGTCTTTTATAATTTGTAAAAAACCAAAACAAGTGGTGCCAGGCACAACAAACCCTGCCCCTCGCATGCATTATAGCTTATTTTGGCATCGATCCAGCTGATGTAATCATGTCTATGCATGTGCTGATGTCAGCAAAGTTGCCTCTATATATGTGCCAAGTCTGAAGTAAATTGAAACAAAATGTATGTTTTTATAGACATTATAAGGGAGAAAAAAAAAAGATTTTAAAAATTCATAAAATGTTTTTACTTTGACCTACTTTTTCCAAAATGTAATCACATCTATTCTGGATCACTGGCAATCTATAAACCCAATATGGTATGAATTCAACCAATAGTTTTGCTGCAAGAGTGTTAAACAAACAGAACCAAAAACAATACACCTTGCCTCCCCTTCAGGGGGCGGGGTAATAAATCTGCAAAGTGAAACCAGTCAGCTCTGTATTTTTTCAGAGCTGTATAAGGGAAACTGTAATTGCATTGTCTTTTAAATGATTTACCTGGCTTCTCTTATTCACTGCAGGCATCACAAAAGTCGGAGACAAAGCCATTGAACGTGCCTTTTGAAAGAAAACAGAAAAATCAAAGTCCATACACACAGAAGATAAAGGTGAGGGTGTTAACGTGAGATCTGGGTGTTCTCAGCTGTTTATCAAGTACAAACTCCTCATGTTCTGAGGTCATTTCACATAGTACACTATCAGATTACACAGGTACAGTGCATTACCAATAAACCCCCTCCCCCCATACACACACATATCCATGCGCTTCCTGTCTACCTCACAATTTCATTCTGAAGGCACGCCTGGGTATTACTGTGTAGGGGAGACCGGGGGCAGTTGTAACATGGGTCAGTTGTAACACTTGTTCCAATCAGGAACAACTTAGGATTCACCTAATTCACTCTGCACATGCTCTGTTTAGTCCTTCGTCTACATGGGAAGTTGTAGTGCCATGAGGCAGACGCATCCAAATTTGTGAGGGAAAACATAATTTTGTGGTCAGTAATATTTGCTGCTCTAATTATTGTTGTGATTCCATAGCTTGCGTTGTAGTTGCACTCATTAAAGGTAGGTGTTGCTTACATTTTAAAGCATGATTTACCAAACTATTTTTATGTCACTACATAGAAAATATAGACTCACATCTTATTCATAAGTCTGCTCTCCCCAGCATAAAAACTACCACATCTACAACCTGTGGTTCCACAGGTCACATACTAGTCTGATATCAGACTATTATACAGCGTTTTAAAGTTGGATCAATTATCTTTGTGAGATAAACAAAGATTTATGCAACTGTTAATCCACATGTCCACCATTATCTAATATAAGATTATTCATATATCCGCCAATATATCAGTTATCAGCCAATATTTTGGACATCGGCTTTTTTTAGCCCCCAATATCAATATCAGCCCCAAAAATCCCATATCGGTCAGGCTCTAATAGGAAAATACCCGATTATCACTACAAAATGCAGACGATAATAGTAGAATAAATTGTGAATTAGACTCAACTTTATCATTATTGCTCATGATATATCACTTGGGAAAGAAAAAAAAATGTGGAAGTTGTGACAGAAGTAACTGTGAATCTTTAAAGGTTAAAAAAAATAAATGTATTTAATTTGTAACAGTTGAGAGAAAACATGTAATCCCATTTGAAATGTAATCAATTACAATGAGGTCAATGGAAATCTATTCTACTAGTTTATACAGTATGAGCTGGTGCTTTGTATCTTGACTGTGCAGAAATGACGACAGAGATGACGATGTTGAGAAAGGTGACTGTGTCGAGTCATTTCACAAGATTAGTTTTAATCCAGAGGTAAATTCATTAGTAACCTGTAATTACATTTCCACACTACGCATGAGCACAAAGCATAAAAACATTCAGATGTTTAAATGTGACTATATTATCAGAATGAACTGAGGTAAAGAGAAGTTTAAATATAAAGTGTATCTCAAGACATTCCTTTCTACTATTTTAATAGTAACATACAGTAGATATGAGCTGTTGTGCATGATGCCAGCCTATTTGCGACAACATTGAAGGGACCATTGATCTGACCTGGGTTGCAGTGAGAGCCTCCAAAGTGTGCAGCCGCTCCAGAACGCTCTGCATGTCCTCCTGCAGTCGGGCCAATGCCACCACAATCTGCTCATTCAGGCTACCGCCAGGTGTGACCGCCCCTCCCCAGTGGCCCCCATCCCCGTCTCCGCCGCTGTGCACGGGCACCACAGGACCAGAGCCCAGACCTGGGGACCTGGATCCTGGAAACGCAGAGGATTTGTTAGGACTGTACTCCCATAATGCCTCACAGCGTCTGATAATGTGGCAAGTCCATCAAAATGCAGTAATGTCTGAATATGTGGCAAAAAATGCACTTCACTTAATCAAAAATGTTAGAAAACCCATTATGTAAGTTTGATTAAACCACCATCATCATCATCAAAGCTCATCCTTACCCCGTCCTCTTCTGGCCATAGAGCCGTCTGCCTTGTCTGCGCTCAGTCTCTGTCTTTGTCTTGTTCCACCGGTATCTCTGTCTTCCCCTCCACACCTGATCACCTGAGGTGCACCTTCAACATCCTCCTGAGGCTCCTGTGACTCCCCTAAAGGAGGCAGGATGTGGTTCTCCTCTTCATCCAGGTCGTCCAGAGAACGGTTATGCTCTGAATTCTGAAAAACACACAAGCAGATTAACCCACGATCGACTGTAAAACGTTTGCATTACTGAGTGATTTCAAGTTCTGCCTTGCCTCTTCTTGGCCAAACTGATCCACAGAATCACAGTAGACTTCACTGTCGGAGTCGCTGGCCACATGATTGGGACCAGACACATCTGCTGAGGTGGATACGAAAGAAGGCATGAAAAAGATCACACTCACCAAGGAAAAGAAACAGAGTCATTAAAAGAATAGGCCAAAATGCACTTTATTTCCACAGAGCTTTTAATTTAGTCTCCTCATTGTCAAACTTAAGGTACAGACACAAAATTGGCTCAAAGTCCCATTTTTACTGAGGAGTAAAATATGAAACTGTGATATAAATGCTATTCGTGAATTAATTCAATTAGAGAATAAGTGGTCCTTTTGTGAAATATCAAAATAGCATCTACAGACCCTCAATGTACACTAAATTAAATCCCAAAACCACACAAATGCTAATCACTCTCATATTTTCTGGACTTGTACAAAATTGAAGTCTTTCTGGGAAAGGCTTTTTGAAATGATTGAGGGCATTATGACTTTCACAGTTCCTAAGGACCCCAAGTTTTTTTGCTGGGACTGCTACCTGGAGACGTATTAGAGAAAGAAGACAAATACCTCTTTAAAATTCTTATAATTGCTTTCAAAAAAGCCATTACAAGGAACTGACTCAAAACTGATGCACTCCATGAGGATCAGTGGCTGTAATAGAGGAAATCTACTCTATGGAAAGACTGATTTATTACCTACAGCTCAAGGAACATAGCGTCATAAAGTGCTGGAGAAAATGGCTGGACTATAAACAAAACAATGTATAATAATTATAACTGTCTGTCATTTGAATATTTTGTGTTCAACCAGTGACCCCTAGTTTCTGTGTTGTATTGTCTGTTGATAAAATAAAGTATATATCTAAAACATAAAAAAAAGGACTTATGTCCCTGTATCTCACCGGCATGTTCTATCAAGAATCAGTACCAAGTTGAATGTGTGATGTTGTCAGGTTCTGTCTATCAGAGGTGGGTAATCCCAGGTTCATCAAGTCAAAGTTCTGTCATGTATTGGTTCTAACCTGTTCACTGAACCAGCCCATTTTGATGAGCACAACTCTTCATCCAGGTAGATGGGATGATTAGAGGAAATCACCTGTGTTAAGTGAACATGTTGGAACCAATACACGACAGAACTTTGACTTGATGAACCTGGGATTATTCAATGCTGGTCTCAATGCTAAGAGTCCTGTAGTTTTGATGCAGGAGCTCAACCTCCCAACAGAAGTGGGTGGTACTTTCACTGGGGGAGAACTCAAATTAAATCAAAGTCCATATATGACTTCCTATCAGTGCTCAATAGTAACTATACTAATATCTGTAACCATTTCCATGTTATAAACCATCAAAATATGGACCATTATAAGTAAAGGCAAATTTTTAATGTCAAAAATTCATAAAAAATTAAAAAAAAAAAAATCTGAATTTCTCAAAACTGTGACCAAACTTTATAGACATTGTTCAAAGGAAGCTACATATAAAATTTGAAAAGAATCCGACCAGTGGTTTTGTCAGAGAAGAAAAATGTAAACCTGTATCTTAAATCCTTATGTAGCAGCGAACCAGTGTTATAATACAATTACTGGAGCGAGAGTGTAGATATTTTTCAGCTTAAATGCTGTTCACTCTCTGTCCTCTGGTGAAGCTGGACCTGAAAATGTCCTCAGTCTGAGAAAAAGTTTGACCCGAGTGTGTCCTTCACTTCTGATTGTGACAGATGATGGTGAAATTGAAGTACACATAAGAGAATACTTGCTTCACAAGTCTTTCACAACGCAGAGGCCTCAGCGTTGGGATGTGCTCCAGAATCAAAGATTAAAAATTAACAAATCAGACAGACATGTACAAACAAGGTGTTCTCAGAATAGATTTTTGTGCAACAAAGACTTTGAAGACAGCAAAGATCATTCTCATTTATTTGTGTGCATTTGAATAGTTTGTTTTGTGCTTTCTGGGTAACCAGTGTACTGCTACATAATATTACATGTCAGCAGAGACAGACTGATGAATCAGGCTGATTTACTTGGCATTTTGAGAACTGACTATACTGAGTCCAGTGACTAAAAGTGAATATTTATTTACAGTGAGTGAACAGCAAACAGATCTACTGAAGGAAGCTGAGACGTAACTGTGAATAAAGTTAAACAATTTTGTGCTTCATTTGTCAGTATTAAATCGCTGTATTTTAATCAGATGTAAAATCCCAGTATGATATGATATAGTCTATATTACATCTTGGCTTTTGGTTTCCTCACTTGATAAATAACTGACACTGACTGTGTGGTTGACGACTACTTATCAGTGCTAATTGAAGCGATCACAAAGGTTTTCTCAGTAGCCATGACGGACACTCCATCCCTGACTTGTGGGTTTAACCCTAATGTGAAATATATACATTTTGAAATTGACTCTATGTACAGTGCATGCACAAGAGTCCCTGTTTTTTTTTTTTTTTTAACCTTTGTTTCAAAGACATGACCAATGAAAATGAATATTACACTAAAATTCCTTTTTTTTTTTTTTTTTTACATGAAGTGGTAAATATTAAAAATAGGACAGAAGACATCTTTCACAGGCAGCAAACATTACACCATTTTAAAAAGGTCAACTTTTGATATTTGCTCATGCCCGAACACCCGTTGATGTTGTTTCTTGGAGCTTCCATCTGTACTTCTCTACTGTACATGATCTTTATCTCCACACAGGCTGATTATAAACAGGGGCTGTTTGTAGCAAATTCCAAATTTGCAAAATATTTGTCCAATTCATCCTCACAAAACCAAAATATCAGGATATCCCACTTTTTTCTTTTTTGGGGAAAGTGCTCTATTCAGAAAGGGCCTAATTCAGAAAATCAAAACAGAATATGCTTTGTTCCTGACACCTGCCAAATTCAAAATAGTGTCATATTTGGAATAAAAGTGGAATATTTAACATGCATATAAATATGGTTATGATTTTGACAGCGGCAGAGTCAGAGTTACAGATTTGGGAAGACATCAAAAATGTCTTGTAGGTTTTGAGTTGAATGAGTTCAGGAAGCCCTGATTTACTCCATTAGAAGTGTCCCAGGAGCAGCTGTTACGTTGAGTGCTGCGATTCAGTGTGTGCCGAGTTGCCTCAGCTCTGGGAATAAAGCTTAGCAGATTATCTCATCACATGGTCCAGAGACACATGCACAGGCAGTGGCTGTGTGAGACATGACTACTGAGTCCTTCCTGACCGTTTTATGGGCACAGTGTCAGTCAAGAACATGATTTATAAAAGAAAAAAAACAAAACAAAACACTGTGCATTAGTTACCTGCATGATGACCATTCAGCAGAGGCTCACAGGCTGAGCTCTCCTGGGAGTCCTCGCTGTTCAGGGCGGCTCTGGAATGACTCCCATTGGTGAGATGGGTGCCCCCGTTGGCCACTTTATTATTTGGAAGAGGCGCTTTGTGTCTCCTGGATGAACCTTTCTTCTTTGGCTGTAAAGCTGTTGATTTCTTGTCTAAAATTTTTTAAAAAGATTATTTATTTAACTTTTAATTCACCAGGTAGGTCAATTGAAAATGATGAGATCTATTCGGGGTCACTGGCAATCTATAAACCAAATTTGGTATGAATTCAACCAACAATTTTACTGGTAGAGTGTTAAAGAAACAGACAAACCTAACCAAAAACAATACTCCTTGCCTCCCCTTTGAGGGGTAGGGTAACAAAGCAAAGAAACAAGTTACAAAGTCACATAACAAGCCATAATAGTGCTAAAAGGGAGTATTATTTACAGTATTTACAGGGATATCATTTTTAAAATGAGTAGTTATCAGCAGTAAGCAAATAAAAACAAATAAAACAGTTTTACATGTCGTACTAGTGCTAAATGAAACATCTGTATGGGGGCATGGATTAAAAACAGGGTTCCTACAGGTTTCTACAAGTTAAATTTTAAGACTTTTTAAGACCTTTTGAAAACTACTTAAACAGAACTTAATGGCCATTTCGTGGCCTTACTGGCAAAACGTTTTGACTCCTAGAATTTAAGAAAATGTATTTATTTACTCCAACACCTTGATTCCCATCACTCCAAGTTATTTCTCACCGGGGGCTGCAAAGTTAACGATAACTGGTTCCTAATTTCAATGTAAACTGTCAAGTTGGAACGGGTGGAACTGAGTTGACTAATGTTACTTTCTTTGCTGCTTAAGTTGGACATTTAAACAATACAGTGAACACGTTTATGGCAACATAACTTAAGATCTACCATATCAAAGTTAATACATTTTAAAGCCTTTTTTAAAGGTATTAAATGTAGATTTGTAAATTCAAGACTTTTAAAGACCCTGCGGGAACCCTGTAAAAAAACAAATTGTTAGAAGCAGGTGCAATGATCCTGTAGTAATGGTTGTATAGTTTTTAAAGGAGGAAGTCAAATCTATTTATGATGACACGTCCTATGTGAAAGTAAACCTCACTTTGTTTGAACTGAAATAAAACCATTTACCTTTCCTAACCTCCCGCTCCACTTCTTCCTCATCTTCATCCTCTTCCTCCTCTTCATCTTCCTCCTCCTCTTCAGGCTCTTCATCTGACCTCTCTGTCATTTCTGTCATTTTGATTTTTGCAGGTTTGGTCTCCAGAGTGCCGTTCAGTTCCATACTCCTGACAATGCTCTTTGCGACACTCTTTGATGGCATTGAATTTAGCATCGTACCAAAACCTGCAAAACAATTTAAATGTTATGACAGAAACACCTCAAAAAAGTAGTATTTCTTTAAAGGGGAAGGATAACAATCTACAATACTTTTGCAGCCAAGAATTACACATTTAATATCAGTTATTGCAGCAAGAGGGTTTTTGGAGCTGAGCAAGCAGATGACTTTAAAAAGATAAAATTAACACTAACTTGAAACATACAAAATTATTATACATTTTTTTTCCCACAGATGAAACGGTGCATCGCTCTCAAAACCCCCAAATGAGCTCATGCTGAAGAACACAACCGCTAATACACACACTAAAGTATCTAAACTACGACACCAAACAAAGTAAGACTATATCACAACTAACATATTTACTTGCCTTCCAGTTGCCTAGCAAAAAGTGTCAAACGGGCTGAGCATATGATGAGAAGCAAATTAAACAAAAGGTTAAAGCACCACATGCAGAATCCAGTTAAAGTAAAAGGCCGCTCCACCTGGTGTTTATACGTACCTGTGCTCAGGTCTGATATCTGCGTGATCTTTTTCTTCTCCTCAACAAGCTCATAGAACGGACCAAGAACCCGCAAGAGCTCCTCCACCTCATCTGTCATGGGCATGCCCTCCAGGATCTACATATCAAAAGCACCATTTGACCTCAAATATTCTAATCATGTCAAAAATGTCGTATTGAAATGTGACTTGGCAAAGATTTACCAGCTTCATTTCATCAACATAGGCTGCCATTGCTTGTTCTTTTGTCATGTCTCCAAGAGAATTCCATGCATCCCTAAAAGATTAAAACAAACACATTATTGCGCCATTTCTGCAAACACAAGACAGCACTAGGTAATGATTATTTACATAATCAAAACGCTCCTGTGACAGTTTTCAGACTATGTAAACAGACCTAGTTTACTCAGGGTCAGTGTGTTTTTGTTCTTTACAAAGATCAGAGTCTCAAACCTAAATAAAACAGACTGTGGAAATGAGACTGACAAAAAAAAAAAAAAAAATCAGACCATTTTAAAGCTATATCACTTCCATATAAAAATTCTTTAACAATTTCTGTGCAACGTGTCTTTGAGTGAGATCGGTCAGTCCCAGTGGGTAAGAGGTTACATTCCAAGTTACATTTCAACATGCACTAAGTCCAGAGATCATCTAACACAAGCTGATACTCGACACCGGGAGAAACACTAGGACAGAAATGTGAACACGAAGGCTGTTAAATATTGTTTTGCACAGTGAGAAAGGACTGGCCACATGATTTACTATTCTGTAATTTGCCTAAAATTTTAACTCATGATTTTCCTGGGGGGGGGGGTCCAAATGTTCAGGAGGACTTTCTTCTATAAAAAAGGGAAGTAGCAAATTGCGTGGGTAAAAACAAGTCACCACAGGGTATCGCCTATTATTATAGGACTTGTGTGCAGCACCTAAGCAATTCTTGCACAGAAAAATAGGCTGAAGAAACAGAAAATCAATACTGAGATTTCTCAAGCATTTTAGAGAGAAAAAACGCTCTAATTCTCCAGAGTGAAAAATGTTCTTTTTCTTGGAAATAGACATTTAAAAATGGGGTTGTCTACTATCTGCAAATACTAATAATTGTTGCTTAACCTCAATCAATAGGTCTGTGCCTTTTTCTTTGACTTATTTTCTAATACTGTTATAAATCCAAGATTATATAAAAATGAACTGTCAAATATTGACAACTAAAAAGCCATTGCGGTGCCTACATTCCACACAAACCTAAAGAAAACCCTGCATCCCACTATCATAAAACTCCCACGCATACTACAAATACCTTTGTAGAAATTCCTTGTGTGTTTCGACACAAATACAGCTATATTTACCATTTAGCTTTCCCAACTGCATCCCAGAAGCCAGGTCTGGGTATGTTGCACATGCCGACAGTAGCTTGTTTGTAGTAACTGTAGAACTTGAGCATCATGTCGTTGGAGGGCTGAAAAGGGCCTGGAGCAAAGAATCCATTATTATATCTTTTTGCAAAAATAACTGCTTTAGTGACAAACTATTATTACTCTTCAGATACTGCACAACACTACATCAATAGTGTAAGGGGATTAAAACAGATTACACATTATACAGAGTAGAAATTGACTGTGATATTGCATAAAGAGTGTGGACTACAAGCAGAGAGGTTAAGTCTGCTCTGTACTATGCTTGTAAAGTGGATTAAGGCTTTTAAACCGCACAAGATCCAAGGCAGATCAAGCTGTTGCACTACTAACTAGGTCTGACACCATTCTGTATGAATGGACTGTCACATCCGCGGGCTGGACTCTTTAAAGTGACCTAAATGACATCTTGCAGAATGATGTTTTTCTTACCATCTGGGGGTAAACTCTTGATGACTTTGACGGCGGCATCAAACCTCAGCTGGGTCAGACGGCTCTCCTCCACGCTGACACTCTCCACCTCCATCGTGTCACTCGGGGACGGTCAAAACAAAGCCTGCAGCCAGTAAATACAAACAATCTCAGCGTGGGAGAGAAAAAAAAACTCAATTTTGATTTCTACGAAGGCATTTTAGGTCCCGTTTACCCAAATTTAAGTCTCCTAAAACTAGGCTAATGCGACTAGCTAAACTTGTGAGCTACAATAACATTATTACTAGTATTCTGTAACCTGTAGACTACTAGCAGGAAGAGGTTGTATATATAGGACACATTCATTTGGCCTGCGACACAAATCTACTAGTTTAACATGTACCACATACCACGTCTAAACTTCCAATCTCTCGACGGAAAAGCTAATAATTGATGACACTTACCGTAAATTCGCTGGCCTATCTGTTTGTCAGAAGGCGACCTGTCTTTAGCCTACGAACAGACGCCATGAAAAGTGCATTGAAGCCTGAGGGCGGTGCACCATGGGAGTTGAAGTATTTTAAAGATTATAGCAATTGCCTACAAATTCCACAATCCCTTGCTTCCATCGAAAGATTACCAGTGGGAATAGTAATTTTGACTCTTACAAGCGGCTCACAGTGGAAAAATAAACATAGATACAAAATAAAAGAGAACATTTTTGGGGTGAAAACTACCCAGTCGTTTTAGAATATCAATACTGATAATAATGTACATATTATGCGTACTGTTCAGACTAAAACTTCAAATCCCATCATCCTCCTGCACTGAGTTCCATAGTCCACACCCCCCCTCCCCCTTTAGTGGGAAGAGGGACAAGGAAAACGGAGAAGTAAATAAAGACGTCTCACTTTGTTCGGTCATCCGAGCACCGATAAATATTGTTGTGCCTTATTATTTCCCGCTTAATGCTAAATATTTATGCGCTCCTACACAGTGATACAACATATAACCCAGTTTGTTTAATGATGTGGATGAATATACTCTGGAAAAGATTATTAAAAACTGCTTGAGTTAATCTGTCGTTTTAATAAATAATACAAACATTCACTATTATTATCACTATTAATATTATTATTATCACATACTATTATTTGATTATAACCGAGGTCATTTATCAGTTTGGGAAGTATTATATTAAACAAAGTTAATAAAGAATGCGAACAAATAATAATGAAAAGTGTAACAATTTATCTGGATTAAAACCTTGTTGATGTCATTTAAACAGTGTATTGGTTCAGATTCAGCATTTTAAATGGTTTGTTTTGTGTCTATAATTGTCATATAATGTGTCGAACATCCCTGGATTTTTACCCTTTCATGCACAAATATGAGAAAATGAAGCAGTGATTGCTGTATTTATTGCTGAAATTGAAAGTAGCCGTTAGTTGTTTTTTTTTTTTTTTTTTTTTATTTATTACACTTTTAACATTTAACATTAGAGTCAGAAATACTGCGCATACTCTTTGTTAGTGTTACCTAATATGGGTTTCATCTGTAATATTAATGAATGTTGTGAATCAGCTCATCATAAAGTTTTCAATATGCCGGACAGGCTAAAAACAGACATTTTTTTTAAAACTTGTGAGTGAATGCTCTTCCCCTCACTAGACGATCTTCGATGTGAGGTTACGCCAAAGCGAGGGCAGGAATCCTACAATAGCAGGCGAAAGAGTTTTTGTTTTTTTCGAGGCAGAGCTGCTGCTGGGCTGGTGGCTGCTTCAATCAAAGGGAAAGGCAGAGGAAAGGGAGGCTCTGCGGAGAGATGTAAGATGGCAGAGCTACAAATGTTGCTAGAGGAAGAGATTCCGGCCGGTAAAAGAGCGCTTGTAGAGAGTTACCAGAACCTGACCAGAGTAGCAGACTACTGCGAGAACAATTATGTCCAGGTAAGTGAGTGAGTGAGTGGGCTCTCACCACGTTATATCCATCCGCCTTTTGTCGCCAAAAGCTCGGGATTTTGAATGGTTGGGACAGGAAATGTGGAGAAAGAAGCTGGAGTCGGTTATGAAATGATACTATCCGCCCTAAAAGCTTGTGTCTGATGGGGAGGCTTTAACCACCGCGGGGCGATAGACCGCTTCTGCCGGTTTGGACCGTTTATCACATTTATCCCGTTTACACTGAGGGTGTGTCTACTTTTTGTGTTGTTATAGTGTCGGTTCAAGAAAAAAAAACAAAAAAACAAAAAACACAAGCGTCCACTATCACTGCTGATAGAGAGGCCTGTGTGTTTTACCTCAGGCTTGTTTTTGAGCCGTTTGGTTTGTTTGTTTGCCTCTTTTTCGGGGCGTAAAAGTTGCTAACATTGACGCGGACACTAAATGTCACAGTTAAAGTACAAGTCCGTAACAGCAACATAGCTGCGCATTGTATTCCGTGAGGTCATTAAACTCACCATTTAATACCACACAAACAGTTTATGTCCCTGTTGGCGTATAACAGGAATATTACACAGGACATGATGGACTTGTAAGCACTCAGTCAATGCTATTAACTCAAGGTATGGATTTTTATGTTGGTGTCCTATTTTTAAATATACCTGCACTTTGTGTGTACTTTGTATTGAGTCAAAGTTAAGATTTAAGCATGTAACTTGACTGCAAAAACGGAGCTAGAGCAATGTAAACCATTGTTAGCTGTCCATTAAAGGTTAGAAGTATTGATTTTCTTCTCCCTCTTTAACTTATTCATGGGAGCAGAGCTTGCTTTAATCTAAGTTGGGCTATTTAGGGGTTGCTGCACATCTGTGTTCTCCTTCACCTCCTGTTTATTGATAAAACATCTCATTTACACTCACAAAATGTCTTATAAATTGCAGTTTAGACCATATGTTGCTCACGATTAAGTAATTATCACAGTCTGGATGACCACAGATGGCTTTTTACCTTCATATTCAAGATGACGGTGTCTATGGTTTACCACTTGTGAGAAACTTCATAATGACAGACAAACAGTGTTGGTGAGAAAACAAGAAGAGTGTGGCCCAGCAGCAGGAAGACAACCCCACCATATCAGCTCCTCAGAGGGTGTGTCCATTCCAGCTGTACTCCCCCAGGACTCCCTGTAATTTTGTTTTCTTCCTTGTCCTCGGATGATTTGGCATCGCAGAGGCTCTGTTCTGCAGATTTATTGCCAGTTAAAGCACAAGCAAACAATGCAGGATAGGAGTGTTTTTGTTTTACTATCTTTGTTCCAACTTAGCCCAAAATATAGCGAGTAAATCTTTGCCTTTGCCAGTTTTGTCATGACTGTTAAGATACAGTGAAGCAGAGCACTGTGGGATTTTTCCTGATGTGCCACAGTTATTTGTAACATGAGAAAAAGATTTCCCTCAGAGACTGCTGTGAAAATGAAGAGCTTTTTATAAGAGTTGAAAACTATTACCTTGTAATTGTGTTAAATTAGTTACTTTAGTTACAGTTTAGAGATGAACATAATGAGCCTCTTCTTTCTGCAAATGTACTCTAAAATTCTAGCAATATTACATAAAATGTATTTGAGCATCATTTATGGAAAAGCTAGCCTGCTTAGACAAATACTTACAGTATTTGCTGCATTTCTGAACAACCAGTTCCTGTTTTAAACCAGTGTTTTTGCTATTTAAAACTGTTTTATTTGGAACAAGCTCTTGTTTCCCCTTTCATTTCATTAAACCATGATATTTTTTGTTAAATTAAGTTTTTTTTCCAACAGGAAAATATCTTAATGCTCTTGTAAAAGTATTCTGATTCAGTACTAACCTTTAGAATTAGAGAAACCCGTGTTGTCATTGCACATCAGGTATACAATTACAATGCAGTGCTTCTCTGACCATTGCAGCAGCAAGTAGCCTATAAATACAGTAAAATACAAAACAATTGTACAATAAGAATGAAACATTATAGGAAAGCAATATGTACAGATAATGATGCATTCAGAGTTCTTACAGTGCTGGGAAATAAGCTGATTTTCAGTCTGTTAGTCCTGATTTTTAGGCACCTGTACCTCCTGCCTGAGTATTAGTATTAGTGTTGGATTAGAGAATTTTAATAATTTCACAACCACATAAATCAACTGTCAGTTTAGAAATATCTTTGTACTGACATTACACTGCTTCTGGTGAACAGACCTAATTAGGATAAGGTTTAATGTCATCAAATATTGGAAATGTAGCTCCGGGTGGAAAAGGTATCTTTGTGTCTGAAAATCTGACAGGAATTTGCCTCAGAAGTTTGTTCCTGGTAAAGACAGTAGAACAATCTCCAAATATAGCCTGTAAAGCAGCATGGGACTAAAATCTCCACTGAATCCTGGACTAAATAATGAGATGTAAAACCTGCAAAGAAAATCCACACCAAAAAATTCATTGCTGTCTCTTCCAGTCTTTTTTGGGTTTTTTTTTTTGTTTTTGCTGTGGATAAGAAGAACCCTTTTGTCACATTACAGATGGAAGATGAATCGTTTATTTGATGTAAATTTAGCTCAGACTTTTACTAAACTCTAAGTTCTGTGTCGTGTGGAGCTGATTTGTGAGTCTGTCCCTGCGTTTTTCGGCAGCGCACCTTGTTTAAAGCGCTGACGTAAAAGCAAGATTTTAAGCCTTTCAGTTGGGCACACGTTGCGAGCTCCGTGTGAAGCGAGTGTCAGACTAACAGTGCACTTTTCATAAGCCCTCTCTGTCTGCTGCAGATACACTCTCCCTCCCTGATTGAAACGCACACACATAAAACTGCACTCCCCGACTGAACCGTGCACATATCAACATGCCTCAGCTTGAGTCAGCCTGTCCTTTCAGCTCTCTGCCTTCACATTTCCATCTCTGTTTTTCTTCTCTTTCTTGAGAATGTTTTGGGCTGTTTAAAGGACACCCCACTCACTGCTCCACTTCTGTCCCAACTAGATAGTGACTTTAGTTTGTCCGAGAGGGTTTTTTTTTTTTTTTGTCCTTGTGATGTATGACACACGGACAGGTCAGAGTTATGTTTCCTGTTGCCTTGCTGACTCTGAAAATCAGCTGCCTGGAAGTGTATGTCAGGAAGTGGTTTAATAATGGAAGCAAAAATACACTTAGACCTTAATACACACCAACCCACATATTATTCAGAATAAATGTTCAGTGTTATCTTTTTTTCATCCAGTTGTTACTGAAGAAACTACCTATACTGTCCTCTTTATATATGTTTTTCTCATATTTGTTTCTTTAATGAATGCAAGTCAACTGCTGTTTGTTTAACCTCTGTGACAAGGACACACAGTCTATGCAAAGTGGGCCACCTGGCCATGCTGGCAGGTTGCAATGAAGAACACTTCAATGATGTCAGTGTTCATGCTGCATGGGAAAAGAGCACCTTTGGAATCAATTTAAAAGGCTTTCTTCCTTAAGTAATTGGTAAAATACATTATTTTGCATTGCGTTGTTCAATTTTTTTTTTTTAGACAAGGATATTGTCGGAGTCTAATTTGTGCCAGCTATTTGTTGTCTGTAGCTAACTCCATTAGTATAGGCCTATTACAAGATGGAAATTGGTTTCATTTTGAAGTTTTTCTAAACCAGAAAAGTGTACACGTGAATAATATTAGTATTTCCCAGCCCAAGGTGAGAATTCTTTCTACAAAAATTCTTATACACTCCTGAGTGCTTGAGTCCCTCTGTTCTGCTCCTCTACAGTGGTAACACTAAACAATATTAGCTCACATTAGCTTAGAAATTGCATTAACTAACATCAGTGCTCACCATAAACATAGCAGATGTTTTTCATGTATCACTATATTGTGTTACTGTCATGTTTGAGTACTATTTAGCATTTTAGAAGTGAGTTTATGGACTAGCCTAACATTTTAGGTCATTATGTAGAACATAACTCATACTAGTGCTGCATCATACAGTTGGTTAATGTACAGTATCACATGACATTTTATCTCCTAATGTACAAAATATGTTGGTGACTAGGATCATCAGTTCCGGGACCACTGCATTGGTTCATTGAATCATTTTTTTGTTTGTTTGTTTTGTTTTTGAGTGTGGCGGTCAGATAAGATAATTTTTTTGAGCCTATTATTTGGGTATTTGGAATATCACCAACACTAAGAACAACAAGAAGGTGGATCATCTTCATCTCCTTGAGACTGTATTGCGGATTTGGTTTTGGTTTCACAACTGTTACACCCTTGCTGAGTAACAGTGATAACATTGTCACTGTCACATCGCCATCTGTGGCCCCAGTTTTGTTCTAAGGTTTGGTTTGTAATAATATGAAAATTATTTTAAGAATATTACAACATTTCCAGTAAGAAGGAAAAGAGAAATGGAAGTGAAATGCTATGCAGCCAATCTAAAGGTCAGGAGTCGATTCAGACCAAGTGTTGCAATGTCGGGGCATGTGACTCCACCTGCTGAGCCAGCATGATGCCCACTTGTGCATTTATTAGAACAGCCTCATTTGGACTGATCTTAATGTTTAGATTGTGGTACCAGTGCTTTTGTGAGAGCATCAGCTCAAACTCAAAGTGGATGTCTCTTGGTGGTCTAAAACCTTATTGTACCTGTCCTGTGCTGCCATCCCAGGAGACTTATCGAGAGTTTTCCTCCTGGGAGATGGCTAGGGTTGCCTGAAGGTGATAAATATTGTGTTTTTTTAACACAGCCCTGCCCTGCCCCTCTGGGTTTCTCGGAGTCCTCATTTCCTGTCCTTCTTTCTCTCTCTCTCTGTGTGAGTGTGGAGTGGCCTGGTTTTTCTCCCAGCATGCAGAGGCCTAGCGGGCTCTGGGCCTACCAGCCAGGCCCATTCATCCTTCTGACCACCTGTCACTCCTCTCTCCTCCCTGTCAGCTGACCGTGGTTGGCTTGGTCCAGACTGTCAGACTGATCTGTTGTAGTCTGGTAGGAGTACGGAAACTTACATCACCATTGTGGATTAAAACAGTCCAGAAAAAAGAGCTGCAGTGTTATGGTCGGGTTTCTGCATAATTTAGTTTGTATGGATTGTTCATACTGTTCTTTTGATGTACAAAAGTGTGAATAATCCATGAAAACACCGACCGTCTCATCATGGCCCAGTAAACCATGAAAAAGAGAGCTCCTTAAACTCTGTAGCGTAGATTGTTTTTGTGATTGTTTGTTGGTAAAGTACATTGTGTTAGCCTTCCACAAGTGACTTTCTGCCTGGCCAGACCAATTACCAAGTCACTCAAGAGAGGTTAATGAGTTTCTGTCATGTGCAAAGTTCCCCTTTGTGTGCCTTCCCTGACATACTGAAAGAATTTTTAATTGTGCTTTGGCACTTCCTCAAGGTCAGGTAGCCCTTATGGCCTTTGAGTCAGCCTCCATCTGCCCTGCAAGGAGGAGAGGAAATTATGAATTCACGCATCGTACTGCTGAGTTTTAAGGACTGACTGAAGGAAAGAGCTCAGGGAAGCGCCAAAGTTGCTACCATTGGCAGGCTTTCTGTATTCCTCACACGTTTCAGTGTCACTTTCACTCTGTTGTGTGTCTCCTCAGGTGGCTTTTGTTGGCGTTAAGTTTCTCACAGTTTCATTTGTCAGTCTCTATCGAGGACCAATAGGTTAATGAGAAGTTTACTGGCATTGTTTTAAGGTCAGTGTGATCAGCTTCGTTTTGGATCTTGGTCTGGTTCAGGTCTAATTTATCTCAGAAAAAAAAGCATAATTTTTGGGTTACATGGTTTACATAATTTAATTCAGAGCAGTTAATGGCTGAGTTGAGCTCTGGTTCTATTTTTAACTAAGTGTTCTGGCAATAGTGTCAGGATCTTGAACATTAAAGGGAAATTTCAGTCTTTCCAAAATGTATCATTCAGACTTTTACCATCCTAGCATCTTAGTCACATAAAAAGGCCACTAGTGTAGTTTCAGGAGAAGAGGGCAAATATTTCTTGCAACTTCACCCAGGCGTATTTACAACATAGGAGCGAAGAAGTCTATTCTAAAGCCAGTAGTAATAAAAAAGGGTGACAGGAAGTACAAGATTTTGGAAAAGCATGCCTTCTATCACTTCTTTCAAAAATATAAATCTATCAAAAAAAATCTATCAGAAATCAAATATTTGTCTTTGTAATTGACTGAGCTTAAACAATGACTTGATTCCTGGAGTGACGCACTGGACAACCACAGTTTCACGAGTGGAAGGTGTGATCAGTGCCATTCTTGCCATGGGGTGTGATTCTAAGACTGTCAGCCATTGATATTTCACTATGGACAGAAATGTGGGAAGTTAAATAATACTGGAATTCCCCTTTAAAGATGGTAGCTTGAACTTTGACCCATGTTTGGTCAGATTATCCTGTAGTAGCCATGTTTCCATCAGTGTATTTATATCCAGTGTATTTTTGAAGGATTAAAGGTTGAGGGATACTGCAAGATTACAAGAAGTGCCCTTAGTCTCACTTGAGGTAATTTTGACCTTTTTCAAAAGAAAAAAGAAAAAAAAATCTAGATATTGAGAAAAGGAAACCCCTTAGTCTAATAACTTCTGATCTCTGCTTTCTACCGAGAATGGCTGGGTCACATTACATCTGCATCGCAGCCGTTTGAGCTCTTCACGGCTACTCAACCCAGTGCCCCTGTGTTTCCACGCTTTCCTGGAAATACATGCTGATTCTATTTTTGATGGATGCTGCATAAAACAGCTGAGAGCAGAAAACACAAACAGGAAGTTAGATGCTCAAACATTGATGGACTGGCCAATTTTCAAAATAAAACACCCCCTGCATATTAAATCTCTATATCAACACCAATAATGAAGACAGGCTTGAAATATACAGTGTATTCATGAGGATCAGTGTATTTTTAACAACTTAAATGCAACAACATATATTTCATCCATGCCATTCATTACTCTACTTAGCTTTAACTTAGTAAGTTACAGCACACAGTTAAAATATTTTAACCACATGGTCAAAATGATCCAATCGAGAAATCAGAATAATCACACAACATGTTCGGGGCATCATGATCTTCAGAAGATGAAACTAAACTACATCGGATCAGTAATGTGGTGCATCTGCTCTTGGTGGAACCCAAGGGTGACTTAGTGAACATTTAACTCACATGACTGATTAGTTCTGTTACTCTGTCTTTAGAGCTGCACAATATATCGTTTGAGCATTGTCATTGCAAAGTACATGTACAAAATAGTCACATCACAGGTTCTGCAATGTAGGAGGCAAATTAACTCAGTGTTCTCATCTAAGCTCAACCTGGGTACCTGGCACACACTGCGCAGCCATCCACCAGTCACAATCGTTCTTAATCAGTTTGCCGAAGCAGACCACGCCCCTGCACATGGAGTGAGTCGCTGGTAACAATATTGAAAAATGAGCGAAGAACAAGAGAAAATCACCAAAAATGAAGACTTGGTGCTAAAAAGAAAAGCAATGTCAGCTATCTGGAATTATTTCAGTTACAAGAAGGATGATACTGAAACACGTGTTCTGTGTCGACCGTGCCTTCCACCTGTCGCCACAACGAGAGGAAACACAACTAATTTGTTTGACCATTTACGTCAGATCCACACAGCTATTATAGCCTCCTGAGTAATTTTTCATATCGCAGGGTTAAAAAAAAATTACAATGTCAGTTTTTTCCAATATTGTGCAGCCCTACCTGTCATCATCCAGGGTATTCTCATAAAGCACAAACCCACGGTGGATTGTTGTAACATTTGGTGTGGAATGATGCAACCAAATTATTCCTTTGTTTCATCAATGAACAAAATGTTCTCTGTCATTCCAGATGGAAAATGACAACAGGATATTGTTTCTTCTACTGTTTATAACAGGTTTGTGTAAAGCAGCCTACAGTGCCACCATCTGACAACACTACACAGCCTACTTGATTTGCTCCAAACCAGTCGATACAAACACCCTGAAATTGGCTTGAATAATTCCTAGAATATTCAAACCATTTTTCTAGAGTTAAACCAGCGATTGTGACACTACTACACTTGCTGACCAGGAAAACCCAGTCATGTTCAGAAAATGCTTAACATGTCTGACCTGTAATTTCCTCTACTTGGGCTCTACCATCTTTCTAATTCGCTACTGGATGTCAGATGGACTCATCAATACAACAACCCGGTGATCACCCGCTCTCAGCTGCCTCCCGTCGCACTTCTCTCACCCTGTCCTGTCTGCAGTAATCAGCAGTCAATACATCACACGCTGCAAAGCGCCTTGTGAGCTATACGGCCTCCATTTGGATTTACACACATGCTGGTCTGGGCTGTACTGCCTCCTTGCCATAGGTCCCATTCCTGCTGAGGTGTTTTTGAAAAGTTCACATCTTCTACTGTCAAAAGTTTTTCAGGATACTGTTTTTCAGGAACTTTTTCTTTACTTAAGCTGTCAGTAGAAGTAGAAACCCCTAGCACTTCCTGTAAAAAAAATGTTTGTTTTTTTGTCCCTCTGTGCTCATCCCTGACACTTGTGGTCTGTAGCAAAACGTCTGAGAAACACTTGAAAGTTTTCAGATGTATGACATGTTGTAGAATTCCAAACATTCCTGGATGTGTTTTTTTTTTCTCGCTCTGAGTGCATTTCCCCTCCAGGCAAGTGGGAGAACTTAAACACAAATGTGTTTGTCAGATGTACAAATCCAGGGGCAGATTGCGCCGTGGAAACACTGAACTGTGTTGTTTTACAGTCGAATGTTCATTCTGGTTCAGTGCTAGACTAACAGATGTAGTCTGTTATCGAAATCTTTACTTTAATCCCAGTCTAAAGACGCCGCATTTTTGCCTTGTTACAAATGTTGGGTTGATTCCAAAGGGGGATGAGTCAGTGGAAACCCTCACCAGTTGGAGCTCAGATGTATTGTCTCACTTCCCTACTAGATCTTCTGTTAGTCATGTAGGAGGACTAGAGGCAATAGTCATTTTGTCCATTTTCTACTTGTGCTCATTCTACTGGGTGGAGGGCTGGTAGACGCCTCCTCTGACCCTTGAACAGTCTCTGGCCTTTGGGGGGAAGTCTGGACCTTTCCTTCCTACCATCTCCGTGAAGTCATTTGCCCTCAGCAATGAAGCAATGCATTACAGCACCTTGTTTAAAAAAAGAAAAAAAAAAAAAAAAGGGTTGTTTCTTTCCGTGACAGTTGCAGGCCGTTATCTTGCCAGACTGGATGGGTGACACACAGTTTTTAATTCTGTTCACTGAATCAAAACTATCCCTGAAAACAAATCCATTCATCTGACAGCCACTCCCTTGTTCCCACATTTAGAGGCCAACTGTGTACAGATAGGGATTCCAATTAATCATCTTAAAGCTGTTTGGCTTGGGGAGAATATTTAACTACTTTTTATTGCGAGTATCCCAAAACTGTCTCGGTAAGGCTGTGAATAAAGCAATGAAATTTAACACAACACAATTTTATATCACTAAAATCACTTTAAAGGGGTCATATTTTGCTAAATCCAGTTTTATTGGTCTTTGGTTCATTTATTTGTATATTTGGACCCTAATAGTTCAAAAAGTTTGAATTTGAACCCTCCAGGTGCTGCAA
>JAPQRP010000015.1:14809869-14824260 GCA_037367295.1 Apogon hyalosoma | reverse complement strand
GAAATAGGGTTGAAGATGGACCTGTGGAGTTGAATTAATGAAGAATTCAGACCCAAGTGTAGCATTTACAGTTTATGGAGACCACAGGGAAATGTGTTAAAATGCATAATTCCACAAAAAAAGGCTAAATATCACTCCTTTAATATTTTTGTGATTTACAATTTCTTTAGGGGTCATGTTCACACTGTTCTGTTGTTCTTACTTAAATTTACTCACGGATATTTTAATATTCCAAACAGATTGTAACATGATAATGAATTTATGTTCTACCAGTAGATTTAAAAAAAAAAATATTCAGCTGCTGCTTATGTCATCGTCATCTTGTTGCGTCCTATATGGTGTTTTCATCTTCTACATAATTTTAGTATTGTTTAATCCTTTGTGATGTTTCCCTCTTGTGTTTTAGTCTAATTTTTTTTTGTTTTGTGTCTTGTTACATCTTTTACACAATAAATTAAATGAAACAAAACTACAAATAACCATTACCCCCCCTTTTTTAAAACTATCATTCAGGATCAAATACAAGCTTTTATACTGGACCAAAGTTAAGATGTGACCTTTACTGCAGTAATTATTGATGTCAACTGATATATCTCATTGCCCTGATTGTTGCATTAAAAAAAAATGTGTGTAATGTATGGTGCATCTCTATACAAAGGTGTCTTTGTTAGTCCTTTGGTTTCCATTACCTCTAAAATGTAGTATCTTAGGAATTGTTTGACAAAATGCTGCAACATTCCACTCAGAGTTGACGATGAACTGAATATATTTTGGTTGGCTATATTTAAGGAACACCTTGGGGATGTTTTTCTAAACTGGCAGACTTCAAGGTCATTGTAACCTCTCAGAGCACATTTTTGGTAAAAACTGCGACCAACTGAGATGACTGCATGAATAGAGGACTCGTCTGTTTGACTTGTATTTTTATGTCGGTCTCTCACCCCAGCTCCCACCTTCTGGTTGAATACATGTGTACAGACAATGCATTACTCCCTTTTTTAACCAAGCTGAGGTGCTGACAGATCGGCGACTGCTGCTGGGATACTCTGTAGTCTCTTTCACTCCTTCATTACTCAGCTCAGAAATATGAGCTAAAGTAGCCCAGGAGCATTAAAACTCTTCAGAAGCGCCCCTTCATTTCTACATCTCCCAATGTGTAGTAAAGTATGCTCAGCTCTCTGCTGTTGTTACCTATAGTGAAGCACACCCTGTGTTCCTTCCTTTGCAAAGGTCTCAACAGATGCTTGATCTACTTTAAAAAAAAAAAAAAATTCTACTTCTGTGTTCTGCTGTTGTTTTCTCTCTGGAGATTTATGTCATGCAGAGTACAGATTTGTGGGTACTGGAGTAACAAATCTGGTTAGTTTAAGGATTTGCCGACAGTTGACCTCTGATGCATGAACAACAAGTGACAAGACAAGGGGGAGCTGTAACTAGAGCAGGCAGGGTCTAAGATGCTGCCAATGACGATGCAATCAAGTGTCGCATCTGTCCTCCCAATGCCCACCGCTGACCTCACATCAGAGCTCTGACGGCTAATGCACTTTGGATCAGTTTATCCAGAAGAAGAAAAAAGTAAAAGGAGAACACACATTTCCTTCCGGTCTTGACAAAGCAGATTTCCATTCACATCTGGACATATTTATTGTGTTGCTGTGTTTAAACATATAATGAAATGTTCTGTGAATGAGTGTGCAGACTGAGCTCTGGATTTGAGGGAGAATTACAGCTGTACGATTAACACCAGGCTTAACCTCATGTATACCGGGACACGAAAAGAATAGCCTCCATCACCCAGAGCCATACTGTTCTATTCTTTCCTTTCAATATACCAAGTATAAGTATGTGTATTGCTTTTTATGGGTTGTTAGAAAGAACAGATGAAACGTGGTGACAACTGGCTAATAAAATATGGATAAGCTGAAGTTTCTTTTGCTGAATCATCTCATAGCTTGTTTGTTGTTGTGTGTTGTCTAAATGTATTATATTTGAAGGTTATTGTCTCACATGTGAAATTAACTAGGCATTAACAAATAGTGGTTTTTAGAGGCTCATATAATAATGGTTTCTGATGATTTTTTTCATTCACCATGAAGTAAGATGTTCTTATGTCTAAGAAAAGATAATAGGAGGTGCATTTAGCTTTATAGGTGTGAAGTGTTTCTGTGGTAACCGCAGCATCAATAGTGTTAATACCTTGTATATGAGGCTGCAAGATACATGACCTGACATTGAAAACAAATTGTGAACAAGTCTAGAGTTAAGTAATAGTTAAACAAGTGAAAAAGTAAGCAGAGTTTACTAATAACCCCTGCCCACTTGCATAACACTGCCCCTCCTGTGCATTGATAGCCTGCCTACCCAGGGATTAATTTTGAGTCTTAACTTTCAATATTTTTGTAAAAAAAAAAAAAAAAAGAAAAAAGATGAAAAATTGAGAGAACGGCACATTTAAAGAACATGTGTATAAAATTTGAAAAGAATTGGGTGAATAGTGTCTGAGAAATCGGATGAACAAATTTTCTAAGTTGAAATTTTAAAAAATTTGTTAAAAAACGGAAAAAAAACAACAAAAAAATGTAAATTCAGCCAGCAAATTGCACTTGCACCTCTCCTATTAGTAAATAACGTGTATGAAATTTGAAAAGGGATTCATTTTGAGCCTTAATTTTCAGTCTTTTTAAAAACTTTTCCAAAATTTGTGAAAAATACAAAATTTGAGAGAAAGACATATGTAAAGAGCATGTGTGTAAAATTTGAAAAGAATCAGGTGAATAATGTCCAAGAAATAGGATAGACAAAAATCTCGGACGGACAGAAGGACAGACTGAATTCCTGGTATATTACAGATTAAACAGACGTGGTCCCTGACTTGCAGCTCAGTGTCAGTCTGCCATATGCTGGTTTGTATCTGTTTCTTGTTGCTCAATACAAGGAAAACTGCAGACATGTTGTTTTAGATATTTTCATGCAGCTGACAGTCAGTCCATGCTACAAGTTGCAATGTCAGTAGGTGTCTTTGTGTGCACGAGTGACTCTGTGCTTTCAACAGATGGCCTTTTGCGCCGAGCCTGCTGGGAGGAATCTCTCCTCCTTCTTGCTGAGGCTGTTTTCACTCCACACATCTGCTGTTCTGATTCGTTGCTAAAAGAGATACTGCTAACTCTGTCACCTCCTCGCCCGGTCGAGGCTAACCAGCACGGCAGCTCTCCAGGTCAGGAGCTTTTAGTGGTATGGGTTGCCTCTGGATTAGTTACGCGCTTCCACAGGGAATCAGTAATGAGCCAAGCAGTGACATAGTTGTTTACATTCTGTCTGTCCATTCTTTTGCCCATGTGACCAAACGTTCCTCTTTATTTATGGTTTGCTCGCTCTGTGACCAGTAATCATCCCCAGAGTCAGCGCCTACCCCCTGCCATAGCAGCCTGTTATCAAAGGCCAGTGTCATCCCTCCAGGCTGTGCTCTTTGGGCTCCACTTTATGAGTGAGTTATACCTGGAAGAACCTACAGAGATCAAACATGATGGCTCAGTTTGAAGCTCGGGTCTCTGACTCAGCCCGTTTGATGTGAGGGGGGCTTTAGAAACCCGTTATTTCCACTGTTTGACTGGTTTGTATATGTAGGAAGAATGGTTGTTACTAAGTACAACCTGACACAGTATTTGACAGGTCATAGCTAAAGTTAAGACATATCCACCATAGTTTTTCCAATTCTGTCGAGTTACATCCATAGACTGCATAAAGGAGGTGAACATAATGCACAGTAATGGTGGTTTTCCCTACTGTTATTTGGCTTAGCGCGATACCAAACAGTAAAATCAGCTTTTTGGATCCTCTTTTTTAAAAAAATCTATACAAACTCTTTCAATTTTGTGTGCAGTTAGGGTAGTAATGGTCTTAAAGTATGTCAAATTATAACCTTGGCCAGCACACTCTGAATTTACTGAAAATGCTGGAATCTAGATAGTACATAAAACCATTTGAAAAAATCCTGCTAATGTTACCGATTTGTTTATGGACTTTGTGCTGGAACTGGAGAAGTGTGACGGGGGAAACTTGCCAAGCTAACGTTACTATATGCTAACTTACTTTAAATACCACCCACATTGATAACTTACACTGTTAAAGGCCACCAATTCAATTCTGCTACTCACTAAATGTTGATATTAACAGTTGTGTTAAAGTTATATAAAATTTTATCGTGCATTAGTTGGCATACTTAGTAAGTGAGCTAACAGATCATCTACTGAATAAAGGCTAACTTCAGATAATGTAACTAGTTATGCCAAGAGGCCAGGTATTATAATGAAGTAACTGTACACTTCTTGGAACATTTGTGTAAGAAAAGTCTTTGCCAGTCTTGTTAGTGTAACTTTTAAACCACTCTAGCTCTGAACATATTTGAGCTGTCAAAGCCAACGTGGCAGATGTTGAAGCCTTACATTATCCCTAAAATCTTACTAATGACATGTGACCCTTTAGGAGATTATGCAGTTGCAGAAAATGGATGGATGGATCTTATAATGGAGTAGTAATTGAAAGGAGGACCACCAGAACACTTATGAAAGCATCTGAGTACAACCAAAATGACTTACTGTTTATAGGAAAAAGGTGCTGCATGTAGTGACCAGTAGCAGTATTACATTTTATGAAATGTGAATTGGCTTCAGTTTCCAGCTGCTGGTGATTCACCTTGGTTTGACATGGTGAGATCATTGAAGAGGTTTGTCAAACAAATTGTACTTTATAGATGTTTTTATGTAAATCTTTTCGATTATGAATTAAAGGATCAATTAAAAGAGCAGAATCTGGTCAGGTTTGATGGGTTTATCAACATTTAGAAGCCTTAAAATTTTAGACATGTAGTCAGCTGTTTACATGAAACCCCAAGTCTGGCCATTATAGTAAGTGTTGCGTCATTTCACATCCCTGACAGAGAGTGCGGTATTTGGGGAATGAGAGTTGGGTGGGGGTTGGATTTCTTAGTTGCTATGTTGGCCCGGATCCACCACAACCTGACCTGGATATGCAGCCAGAAGATGGATGTGAATGTTATATGATATTGCCAGTATCCTGTGCTCCTCTTTCATCTTCTTTTTTTCATCTCGTTTCACTTCTTCTTCTTCTCTCTAATCCACAGGCCCAGGACAAGAGGAAAGCTCTGGAGGAGACCAAAGCCTACACCACCCAGTCCCTGGCCAGTGTGGCCTACCAGATCAATGCCTTAGCCAACAATGTACTGCAGCTGCTGGACATCCAGGCCTCGCAGCTGCGGCGCATGGAGTCGTCCATCAACCACATCTCCCAGGTCAGACATGCACACAGAGCATACAGCTGTGAAGAATGGTGCCCCACATTTCCCACTTCTGCTTTCACTTTCACACAGACTCTCTTATTTTCAGCCATAGTACGAGGTCCTCTGGTGTATCCGTGGTTTCTTTTATCAGTTTATCAGTCTTGTCCAAATGCCTGACTGCCCGTGTGCTCGGCCGGATGACTGGTGGTCTGTTTGTCTGTCTTTTATTCTCCTGTGGTCAGTAGAGACACGTACAATACACACAGACTCAAACAAAGTATAACAACTACCAGGATCAGCCATCATACAGAAATTTTGAGTAGCCATAAAGCACACTGGGAGCAGTCACAGCAGGTGCAGACTACAACAAAAATATCACCCCTATCTGCAATATTGGGCAGATAATAGCTCAAGGAGAAACTCTATACATGCCCACATTCAGCTAAGCTCACCTTAAGTATATTTTATCCCTCACCTGTCAGAAAATCAAGCAGTAGTAGCAGTAGTAATGATTGAAATCATGAGATTTGTGCCAATTCACAGTCAGTTCCCATTATTAGGAGCATCATATAATAACAAAAAGAGCTGACATTATAATGCGTAACAAGTTGATTGAAAGCACATACCATGTTGCATTCATAGTTCTGGGTGTGAGTGGTAAATTAATGTTATATGACCCTTAATATATATTTTTTGTCTTTTACTGTATGTTCTGCTTTATTTAGTTACCTGCCTTAAACAGGCTAAAGGTGGTTAAATTCAACTACTTGGTCTTTATTAAAAACATATCTTAGTAATGATCCATGATTATTGTGAACAGAAATTAGGCATTTATTGTGTTACTCTTTTCAGTTACATCTTCCAGCTTTGACATCACCATATATACTCTTTCCTATAAATCAGATGTATATTATATAGAGCATTGCAGAAGCATTCTTTCTATAGAAGCTCTCTTTCTGTAGCATGAGGCTTTTGCCATGTGCAGGTAATTCCACCCGTTCATCCAATGAAGGCATTAAGAGCTCAGACAAATCAAACAAAGTTTCAGCCATGTGGCATCATGTAGATTAGAAGTGGGAGTTATTTACCAAACCTGTGGCCTGTATGATGGATGTATGATTGAGTACAAACTGGAAGTAATGGTTAAACAATGAGGATTTGTTTGTTTATTGTCAGCTGTTTTTCCTTCTACAGAAGTTTGTGTCAAATGCAAGAAAGTCTTTTTAGGATCTTGTGAAGGTCGGGTTTTCAAGATAAGTGTAGGAACAGGACTAGTGAGGCTTGAAGGCTTGAAAGATAGTGAGAGAGAGACATGTGGCCAATCTAAGGGAAGGCATACAGGAGTGGGAGATGGATGGGGAGCAAAAAAAGGCGTATTTTCACTCCTTCAGGTTTTCAGTCAGTAACCTGACAAATAGCATTCAGCTGATACCAAGGTCACCGTGTCGTCGCTGCCTGGTTCCATCTCCATGACAACTCTCTTGGCCACGTTTGGAAAAGCTTATGAAACAGAGTTAGGCATGGTGCGTTAGACCAGAGAAGAAAGCCAGTGCTGTAGCGGAGGTTTAGCATTCATTGTTATCTTGCTCTTCTGATACAATCTCTGCCTTTGTTTCTTGTGCATTCCATATTTCCTGTGTTATATTTAAGCCATAGTGAATTTTCTAAGATGAAGATGGTGTCGTGTACAGTCAGCTGAAACACTTTTCTTTTCTTGTGTGTTTGATTTTCTGCTATAACCCATAAAAACCCAAACAGTAAACAGCAAACCTGAAAAGCAAAAATTTTGGCAACCAAAATCATTTACTGATCTAAAATGTTTAGTAACTTCTGAAACACTGACCAATCCTATAAATATGTTGAAATAATTGGTGTAGAATACAGGTCATCATCTTTTCATGTTTATCAGATATGACCCATTTGGATGTTCAGATATTACGTAGTAAACATAGAAACACCATCATCTTCTACAACACTGATTCACCAGTGAAACCCATAGAGTTTGATAAATGACAGTGGATGGAGATGCTTGTTTTTATGTTCAATTGTTGATATCTTTGCTGAAAAAGTCTCTTTTTCTTCAGTTTTCTCTGTTTTTGATATAATAACCCTCAACTTTAATCTGAGCTTTTCTGAACATCTACGTGATCAGTAAATCAAATCAAATAAAAAAAAGATTCACAAAGATTTAAAAAATTTGTCATTTGTGCATGTACACATAGGAACTCTTGTGCAGTTGTTCAGAGTCAGATGAAAGATACAAGAAAAACACATAATTCTATATATAGCGCTTTTTTATAGAATTATGTTAATTTTTATTAGTTTTAAAATTGTATTAATTTTTTAAAAACATATTATTCCCCTCAGATAAACATATATATATATATGTATCACACACACATATACACATACATTATATTGTAAAATACCTGCATTCACTGAAAAAATGCAAAATACAAATTATAAATAGTGATAAATGACTTAAAAAGGTTAAATAGAGAGGAAAAACTATTTTTGGAACTGCTGTTAAAGTAGTACTGGGTCTTTATGGTTAAGATTTCATACTAAGTTAATCTGGAGCAAAAATTGTAATTACAAACTCATATTTTTTTCAGCAGATAACAATCACAGTTCTAAGAAATCATTTTGTGCTCCTTCTGATTTCTTATTTGCATAACTTTTCCAACTGGCATGATGTGAATGATTTAGCAGCTTTGGTTGGCAGCGTCACCGTGATAACTCGATAACGAGCAAACATAGAATGTCCCTTTTCATTCACCACGTCTTCATCTCTGTCCATTTGTTTTCGTTTAAGGGATAAGCGAGACTAGAGGTGCTAACGTGTTGGCTGTGAAAAAGCATATCATTGTTTTTGTAATAAAAGAGGCTGGGCTGCAGCTCTGCAGGCTGTGGGTGTGTTTTATTGCTCTCTACTGTCTCGTTCAGCGGGCGGATCATTATCATGTTGCCCTCGCCGCTCATGGATATGAGATTAACGTCGGCCCTCGAGGCCCATGTTGCAATCTGTTGAATGGGTAATGGAGAGGAAAGGTCTGTGTTGTTTGAACAGTGGGAAGGAAAGGCAGGAATGTTATCTGAGGGGAATAAGACTGAGATCTAAGAAATGTTATCCAGGAAGATGAATGTACGAATAATGTCATCTTTTGTTTCTCTGCTCATCCTGTTGTTCAGTTTTCCATCTTACCCTCAGTTTCTATAGGTGGAGATGACTTAGTATTAACATGTCAGCCAGTGTGCGGTGAGACGTTGCCTGGCGTCAGGGCTGTTTCCTCTGGTCTGCCCACAGTTGCACAGACTTCACTCTGGTCAGGGTGTGTCTGCTCAGTGGTGGCATCCCTCTGACTGAAACCAATGCATCCTGAATTGGATTGCACTGTACTCTGAGATCCTGTCCTGTATGTTACATGTGGCAGACTGGCATGGGCACTATTGTGTTTTTCCTGTAATTACTTTAACGCTTTTACACACTATAGCCATGCTAACATTCACATTCAAACTATAAATACTCGCAATGATGTGAACTAGTAGCTGCAACAATGAAAGGTTTGAATAGATTTACACCAGTCTTTTGTGTCCATGTGCCACCGTCCATGTGTCATTTCCCGCAGTGTGATTGGTTGATGCTTTATTCATTTATGCTCAGGAAAATGAAAATGGAATAGAATAGAATAGGATTTATTGTCATTACACCGGTTGTGCAATGAGAATTTCAGAATTTTCTAATATTCTTTGTAATATTCATGTTCTCTCCTAAAGTACTACAAAAAGAAAAAAATAGACTGTTGGCAGTTTTGCTTTCTAAAAATCATTGCAACTGCAAAATCCAGGTTACTTCTTCCTCTAGAGGCAAAATGCATCGTGTTTGTTGTAATGTATCCTTTATGAGTCATTGTCTAACAGTGGGGCTTTATTTTGTATAAACGTGTCTATTTTTTATTATCTTTTAGTGTAGAACATGTTATTGGAAGAGTAAAGACATCTATGAATATTTGATTTCTCTCGCCCCATTCAGTATTTTCTTTTGTTTAAGTGCTTTGGTCAAGCAGATGGAACAAATGTAGTTACATGGTTTATGTGTAAGAAAAATCATGAACAAAATTGTAATTCAGACATGTAAAAGAAAAAAATCCCCACATTTGTTTGAATCACTGAGCCTTTGAAATGTTTTTATGATAGACAGCTATTAAGCAGTTGTAATATTTGTACACTCAGATGTCACTTTAGTGTTTTGTTTATTGATGCTCAGTAGACATTAGTGGCCTTCATGCAGCGTGACTGTGTGAATGGATATGTATGTAGTGTACGTGTGCATCTGTGTTTGTGTATATGCATGCCACTGCAGCTGCACGGGTCGATGCATTTGTGCTGTCAGGTATTTGTTTGCATGCCACTTTCCCTGCTGTCATTTCCTTTTCACAAACGGCTTCTCTGAGGCAGAGGGGGTGATGGGAGAACAGAGCAGCTCGCGGGGCTTCCACCTTGTGCTGCGTGTGAAGTGGCTGCTAAGAGACTGTGAACAGGGAGCGCTTTGTCTGACTGGCGGAAGAAAATGTCTCACATTGAACCACTCGGTGATACCCCAAATAGAGAGCCAGATCAGAGTGAGAATGTGTGTCTGGAAACGTACACACACAGATTCATAAACTGAGGATGGTCTTGGTTTTTAAAGTTGCAATCAGTCGACCTATAATATATACTTCTCTCCACTCCTCGTGGCTGTGTCTTCATGCACTAACAAAAATAGGATCATTATTAACACTATTGCTTTCACACTTAGCAACAAACATGCAGAGGTGAAACTGAGGAGTATACATCTGTGTGGTCAAAACTAATCTGGGGCACCTTCACCGAAAGTCACCTCCATTCTTAGTAAACTGTTGTAAATAGTCCTATAGAACATTATTAGCTATGACAAATGCTCAGTTTCTCTGCGTCTGTCTCATGACAGCCTGTCAGCGAGGGAGGAAACAGTGACTCAGTCCCTGGAAACAACAGTGGGAAACTCTGGTCAGTTAAACCTAAAAGTATCAATACATTTCTTAAGATATGAAGCTATTGATTTATGTGAAGAGAAACTTGATCAGAACATGTTCTTTAAAAGTGAAATAAGGTCACCTCTTTGTGATCAAATAGATTGAAAACTGGGTGAAACTTGTACAAATTAAGATTTTTGTATCAAATGTAGAGTGACTTGTGGGCAAAATACTAAAATGTCTTTAAGCTATTTGTCATGTCTGTGATTTTTCTTATTAAATACTTGTTGGACAAACCTTTTTTTCCTCTACATTTTAATGTTTAAAGGGTCAGAATTATTTGTGATGTATAACTAATCGGACTAGACATTGCTCAAGACCACAGACTGGTGACTACAGACAGAGAACCGGTTGTGTCAGACACAGGAAATGTCTTTTTAAAGGTTTTTATCCTCTTAGATATCAAACATAAAAAATACTGATAGAGAAAATTACACATATATGATTCATTAATCAGCTGTAACTGCTGATCAATTATCCTGTGATAGAGTAGTGGATGGGAGTGATTGCAGAAACTAGCTTTTACCAAACAGCTGTGTTTACAGTGATTGCAGTTACCTCGTCCAGATTTACATTTGGCCAGAGTTCTGGTTGAACTCAGTGCCCAGCGCTTAGCACAGTGATGAAACAGCAGCCAGGAAAGCAGCTGACACACTCACATCTACTGTGAACTCCCAAACCCAGCTGTGTCTCACTGAAATACAGTTACTAGAGTTACACAACCTCCTTATCTGATCAACAGTCAGCCTACCATTCTGTGATCTCACAAGGCCTTTGTTTGTACTCCTGAGCTGTGCTTGGCACACGTTTTATTGTTTTGGATATTGTTCATTCCAGGCCTCATTCCTCAGTTGTGGCGGGGCTGTCACTTCTGCAGCCCGACTGTGTGTGTCTGTATGCAGCACTTTGATGATAACACACACAAAGTCTTGGTTTGTAGTGTCTGTGTGCTGCAGTGCTGGCTTTCTGACCTCCCATCCAGGAGGAATGGCATGCATCCAAACAGGAAATGAAGTCTTATAGGGATGTGTGTCTATCTCTGTGTGTGTGTGTGTGTCTCTTGTGTTCCTTACTGCTTTCCTGTGTGTGTATTTTGGTCTCTGGCTTGCCTCTCATGGTGGTCTCCTCCACTTCACCTAGCCCTGAAAGAAGACACTTTTTTATTTCCATGCAGACTTTATTAATTTTATTTATTTCAGTTGTGGATCTTTATACACATTCCACATGCCTGGCCCACATTTCAGGGGATAAAGTGGTGTGTCTGTCTGTGTAGTTGGATATTGTCCATTGCTTTCAGGCAGCAGTTGTCATTTATAGAACTGTGGCAGCTGATTATTAGTTGTTAGATTTTAGATTATACTGTAAATGAAACCAATAAAGTGCTTTATTTTTATTATCCTCTCCTATTTCACAAATGCTTTGTACAGTGATTTATTTGTAGGACTCTGGACTGAATGCTGAATGCTTCTTTTTGCTCTTCCACATCAATAAAACAGTTAACACTACCTCTACTCATGTACAGTGTTGCTGCGGTTAATGAACAACTAGCTTTCAACACAAAACTTGAGGCTCCAGAGTCAAGCACAAACTTTGTATAAGCACACAAGCAGGTGCAAATCTTATATTTTGGACCTGTTTATAGTCTCTGATGTGATATGTACTCCATCTGATATTTCTTGGCATGATATGGAAAAAATCCCTTGATTAATAAAAGACTATTCAGGTTAATTGATAATTAGAATAATGTTCTTTGTGTTTTTATCTTGAGAGCTTTTCCATCATCTCTGAAGTGTCTACAGCTTTTTTTGGCACCACTTTCCTCCCTGAGTAGCTAATGGCAGTCAGTAGGAGGGAGATTGAATAGCTTACAATTTGGAATGGAAGGCAGTTTTTACTCTTGTTGCAACCAGAACACTCAGCCACCAGCAAAATGTAACGGTTCAGTCATTGCTATTGACAGCCCTGTCGAGCCCTTTAGTACCCTTTGGATCTGCAGCACATACAGTATGTTTACTTTATTGATTACCCTGTTATTAATGTGACTTTCAGCAGTGCTACACTTTTAGCTAGTTGTTTCCTGAATGCAAGGCAACGCAATGCTAGAGAGGAGCATGCCTGTGTGTTAGTAACTCTGTCCTACATGAATAGATGTTAAATTTGAGCAAGTGATGATGTGAAATGATAAGTTATTGGCGGTGTTCAGTGAAACATCAGCTCCTGTGCTATGTGGTGACTTCCCCTCATGCTCTTCCTTCTGTGCTTCCTTCAGAGCATCATCGTCCTTGTTATCCAAACATTCTTTCCCATTTAACCACCCTCTGCAATTACATCCAATCTGCACCTCTGTTCTGCAGAACTCCAGTGTAAGAGTAATACAGGCAATTATCCGACACAAACAAGGCTTGATTAAGAAATGATTACTTCCCCACTGTTTAAAAAGGCTGCAGCAGAGATTCAGCTTGAAGTATTTGCTGTCTCTTTTGTTGTCTAGCTCAGAGACTGGTTATTGCATAGGCACACATTCAGCTTGTATGTAAACTTGAGAACACGGACCAGTGTAACAGAACACTGTCTTGGCTGCAGCCCAAAAGTTCGATTGGCAAAAGTCAGCCGAGGTGTTTCCATATGTGCTGTGTTAGCAAACAAAGCGTCGACCTTGGCATGCTGTCCTGACTCTCTTTAAGAGAATATTTTTTTCCCTCTGGGTGAGTGGGAGAGTCTATTCCTCTAAGGTTTCACATATGTCCACTCCTCACAACCTCCGCTTCTGGCTCCATCGCACCACACATGGGTTGTTAGACTTACTAGAAGGATCCAGTTTTTGAGGGATATTTAACAAGAAGCTGCCAAACTGAGAACTCCCCATGGTGCTTTTGACCTCACGATTTGGCTCGGAGTGCAGATGGGAGCTCCGACATGCCCTGTGTTGCACTAAATACATAGATGTAGAGTCCCCGCAAAGGGCCTTTGGACAACTGTTTGACTCCACAGATGACAGGCTTCAGATGTGCTGGCTTTAATAACGCTGAGAAACAGAGCAGACAAAGAAGTGTTTGCTCTGCCTCGACAGCCGTTTTGGCTCTGCATGCAGTTGGGAGTGTTGGATTGCAGTGCTCCTGACTAGGCAGGACACAGTGAAAGACAGAAATCAGGGAGTTCCTGCAGCCTAGAGGTTGAGGCATGTGACCGGACGTTTACTGGTGCAAATCTAGGACAACATGCCTGAGGGCAGTATTCACTGTTAGTCTGCCCCCCTAGCAGGTCACAAGATCAACTTGAGATTGACAAGGCAAGAGTAGAAAATAATATACATTCATGTAACAATCAGGATGGGTTGACTCAATGGTTTTTTTCATAAGATATCCTCGTAATATTGACAAGGTCAACAGTGAATATTTGAAACAATATTTGGTTTGGTGGTAAAAGAATAAGAAACAGTTTTATATTTTCAAGGCCTTTGAATGTTTTTCAAATACAGGGCTTGAATGCTGTTAGAAATGAACTACACTGCAGCAAATGTGATACTGAGTTTCAAAAAACATTTTGGGAATGTAAAAAAAACAAATGCTGCACTCAAGCAGCTGTATTTTGATCTAAAAAAAACCCCCTGCTATATATATATATATATATATATCAAAATTTGACCCTGTTCCCTCTTTAGGAACTTTCCCCAGCTTCCCCACCTTTGGAACAACTAACTTTTCCACCTTAAGGACTAGGGTCTAAAGTTCTGAGGATTTTATTTTACCCCCACAAATGTTCCTACTTGGTGGTAAAACTTTGTAATTGTTAACGAACTTTGGGGTTGTGCTTACAGAGCTGAACATCTGATCAGTTAATACAGCCACCATGTTTATTTATTGTTATATCCCCGAACGGAGTGTCGGGGATATTATGTTTTTGGTCCGACCGCCGCCACCGGCCCCGCCGGCTCTGCCACTGTCGGATATCCTTCATGTTAACGTGATAACTTGAAAGATATTTGGTTTAGAAATTCCATGTTTTCCATATCAATGAATATCATGGAGAGGAAGAACTGAT